>SOPF01028395.1:489298-576595 GCA_012979155.1 Hypericum perforatum | reverse complement strand
TTCTTCTTGACCAATTAAACAAAGTGAAACAAAACATAGACAATACTCGACTTAACATTTCCTAAAACATGACAAAAACAACATAACTAAAGCTAAACGAATGCATGTTCTCACATGCATCACCAAGTAACCAATTTGATATCACGGGATACCCCATTATAAAAGTGTGAAATTACAGGGTACTTATTTGAATTTTCCTTTTCCATAATCTAATATTTGGGTAATTTTTTGTTTCTTGCAAGAGGGAAGGTAAAATAGAGGACTCCACGCAAAAAAGAAGTAAAATGGAGGGAGGGAGTGTAGTTCTCGAGTAATGGTGAACAAAAATTTCTGTATATGTATTCAATATTTGATATTCGATTAAAATGTATTAAAATTAGTAATTGAAAGGAAAAATTATCACACAATAAAAAATGTTGGTTTCTTGTAGTTAATAGCTTAACGAAAATGAGAATGAGATTACTTTTTTGTGGATGGACTTAAATTTTAATATCTACTCTAATTTTTTGCCTGCATTTTTATCTTTCTTTTTTACAGCCAATGGAAGTCAAAGTTTTAAAAAATGCGGTTTGAATGGTCACGTTGTGAATCAGAAATAATTTTGGATTATTTTTATGGTAAAAAATGAAGTACGGTTTGATCAGATGAATTCTGATTGAACCAGATGATTTGCACGGAAATTTGGTATGCTTATATTTTATTATTATTATTAGTTTATATTTACTTATATATCCATATATATTTCAAACAATTACATAAGAATAAGAAGAAAAAAAATCTGGCCCGACTAACTGTTGGGCTGGTAAGACTGGCTAACCTGGAGGTATAATTTCGAGTCGACTTCTGTGCCGTTTTTAAAAACCCTGATGGAAGAAAGTTTCGTCGATATATGTGTATTGATTTTTAAGTTATTAATGTCTTTGAAACTTAAAACTATGGTAAATCTTTAATCATTTCAATTATTTGAAAGATTTGAAAAAATGGATAATTTGAATCATCCATATTCATATCCAAAAAAATATTTGAATAATAGATATTAGATAATTCGTAGTTCGGATTCAAATTTTAATATCATAAAAAATAGTTTAAATAATTCAAATAATAAAAATTTAAACTATTCAAATTCGGATTATCCAAATGTTTAATAAAACTTTGGGTGGGGTGGTGTTGCCCTATGAAGGGATAATAAAGTTATAAAAGTATAGGATTGTTTGACTTGAGTGAAATATGTGGAGTAGGTCTGCCACAATGCTACACCTAAATATCTTTATCGTCCATGTTTTCGAAAATTGAGGAAAGTTATTTTAATGGGGTAAATTACATCTGGCCCCCTCGGGTTTGGTGTATTTAACGCTCACACCCCTGCTTTTTGCAAATCGATTAAAAAATCTCTTTAGTTTGGCAAAATTATACGATTTATCCCCTCATGCCGGAATCGAAGTATTTCTCTGGCGAGGAGGCAGAGGAAATGACAAAAATACCCCTCCACTAAAAAACAAAAAAAAAATTCTTTCATCTTCCTCTTCCCTCCTTCCTCCTTCTCTCCCTCTTTTCTCCTTCTCTTCCTCCAGCCACAACGGCCCAAAAAATCAATTAAACCCCACAGCTACAAAATCTAGAAAAACAATCTGAGAACAAAACTCACAAATCAAATCATGTATTACAATCCGTTAAATCAAATGACCAAATAAATTACAAAGCAACATTTAAAGAGAGGAAGAACTAAAAAGCAATAATGAACACCATCAGAAAGCTGCGACGATGGGCACCCAAACTTTTGGGGATAAGCTGGGGCCATCTCCTCCTTCAACGTACACAACCATAACAATATGTTGGTATCCCAATTTCTCTTCTCACCATCTTGGCTCCCAAATCCAAGCAGTAACCCTAACTCCCAAATTGCATTGTCCACCATCTCGGCTCACAAACCCAGCGATGGATTTTATCAGCTTAGGTATAAGGCGGTGAGGGCAATAAAGAAGAGGGCCAATGGGAGAGGTCGATCGGTCGAGGGAAAAACTAAAAGTGGAGGACGAGCCGGAGGTTGCAACGAGAAAGGTTGACTTGAGTCAGTGATGTAGATCGCTTGTTGTGGTGGCTGTTGGTGAAGAAGCGCGATAAGAAGCTGAAACTTTTCGATGTAGTGAAGGATGACAAGGACACGTCAGAGGTCACGATAGAATAGTGGAACCGGCCACCGGGGGAGAGTGAGCAGAGGACAGGAGCATTGGTTCTTTTATCGAAAAACTGGAAAACTGGCTCTGTTTAGGAAAATTGCTTTGTTGACGAAATCTGGGCTCCGAGTTTGATTCTTGGTGCGAGTTTGATCATTGACTTCGATGAGCTCCGAGGTTTCCAAAAGATTGAGTCTTTTAAGGGAAAGATCATCACTTGGGTCGTTGCTCTCCTCCACCCTAATTCAAGAATTGATTCCTCAAACCTAGTTCTGGAATTAGGCTCTCGTATGCGGTAATCGGAATCTGAAGGATAGAACAATTACGATGCTAAATCTTCTTCATCCTTGTCGTGGATTTGTGCTAAATATGTTTGAATTCCAATGATTAGTTTTAATGTTCTTAAATCTGTTTATTTTGGATTTATGCTACTGGGTTTCTTTATTTTTTCACTAGTTGCTTCCTTTTGCTCGTTGGATTTATGCTACTGGGTTTTGGATTTATGTTCTTAAATCTGTTTTCTTTCTTCATTGGATTTGGTTTGTATAAGGTAAGAAGAAGATGATGAAAATTCTATAGAAAAGAGGGGAAAATAAGAGGAAGAAGAAAAATATATTTTTTTGTTTTTTTAATAGAAGGGTATATTCGTCATTTCTCGTGCCTCCTCGCCGGAGAAAATCTCCGATTGCGGCATGAGGGATTGATTCGTACAATTTTGCCAAACAGGAAAGGTTTTTTAATCTATTTTAGAATAGCAAGGGGTGAGCGTTAAATACACCAAACCCGAGGAGGCCAGATGTAATTTACCCTATTTTAATGAGTTGGATTTAGTTAAGAATTTAATGAAAATAAATTTTGCAAATATAATAGATATTATGGAAAGAATAATCTTTTAATAAAGTTTAACATTGTTAAAAACTAAATATCACATATATAGAAGAAAAAAAACTAATAGAATTCACCCGATGGTGGGGGAAGTGGATTGGGTGGGGACAAGTATCTTGTCCCTGTATAAGGACAAGGTTAATTTGATAAAACCACTAATTCACTAATTTGGTTAATTTCTTTCTTTCTCCATTAATTATCTGTAACCACCCACTCACCTAATTTGAATTTAAAATCATAACCACCCACCTAATTTGTCTCTCCCATTATTTTTCTCTCTCCATACGTTACTCGTTTATTATCACACATTACTAGTTTTGTATCTTATTTTACTGGTTTGGTTTCGTAATTACTGGTTTGTTGTCACACGTTATTGGTTTAAGTGCTACGTTACTAGTATGGTTTAATATATTACTGGTTTATTGTCACAAGTTACTAGTTTAAAGTCCTACATTACTGGTTTAAAGTCATACATTACTGGTTTAAAGTCATACAGTGCTGGTTTAAAGTTCTACGTTACTTGTTTAAAATCCTACGTTACTAGTTTACTATCAAAAGTTACTAGTTTAGTTTTCTACGTTGCTAGTTTGAAGTCATACATTACTGGTTTAAAGTTCTATGTTACTGATTTAAAATCCTACGTTACTGTGTTTGGTTTAATACGTTACTGGTTTATTATCACAAGTTATTGGTTTAAAGTCATACATTACTGGTTTAAAGTCATATATTACTGGTTTAAAGTTCTACGTTACTAGTTTATTACCATTCGTTACTGGTTTTTTTTTTGATATTTTAATTTGGGAAAAGTCACTTTTAGTACCCTGTGGTTTTTGCGAAAATCACTTTAGTACCCTGTGGTTTAAAACCCATCAATCGAGTCATACCTCACCAATTTTCCATCACTTTGGTCCCAAAATTATGATACTACCCCTCCCTCAATCAGAACCTAACCAAACCCAATTCAACCCGACCAAACCCACATCCAATTCAACCCAATGGGGCGTAAAAAATAGGATATGACTCAGATTGAGCTGAAATTTTACAAGAAGTATCCTAAAAATACACATGATTTACAAAAAACAATTCAGGAATTTTAGAGTTCCGGAAGTATTTTTTTATTTTTCGATGCACTGAAATTTTGTAAAATTGTATAAAATAGAAAATGCATCCAATTGAGTTAAAACTTGTCCCAAGGATGCATTTTGGTTTCTAAATTTATTAGAGATTCTTAAGGTTTCTTGGGACAAGTTTCTAACTCAATTGGATATATATTCTATTTTATACGATTTTACAAAGTTTTAGCGCTTTGAAAAATAAAAATAATACTTCCGTGCCTCTAAAATTTCTAAAATTTGTTTCATAAATCATGTGTATTTTTAGGATGCTTACCCTGGGATAAGTTTCAACTCAAGTAGATGTATTTTCTATTTTATACGATTTTACGAAGTTTCAGTGCATCCGAAAATAAAAAAAAATACTTCTGGACCTCTAAAATTCTTGAATTTTTTTTTAGTAAATCATGTGTATTTTTAGGATGCTTCTTGTAAAATTTCAGCTCAATCCAAGTTATACCCTATGTTTTACGCCCCATTGGGTTGAATTGGAAGTGGTTTCGGTCGGGTTGAATTGGGTTTGATTAGGTTCTGATTAAGAGAGAGGTAGTATCGTAATTTTGGGACCAAAGTGATGGAAAATTGGTGAGGTGTGACCCAATTGATGGATTTTAAACCACAGGGTACTAAAGTGATTTTTGCAGAAACCACAGGGTACTAAAAGTGACTTTTCCCTTTTAATTTTGAGAACGTGAAGATTTTTGGTTTAGTGAAGGTAGAGTTGAAAAGTTTTTTTATTAATTCCTTTTTGATAACTAATTAATTGATTCAAATTTTATTATTTCCTATAAAAAGGAATTAATTGATAATTCACCTAAAATGAAGGAATCATTAACTACTGGATGTTAATTAGTTTTTGGCAAAAGTCGTAAATATCCTTGGTGATTAATAGTCATTAGATGAGAATCTTTTTGAATTTATTCTGACCTAATGGCCCAAATGTTTGTCCCTATTTAGGGACAACCTCCCTTTAGTTCTCAGTTAATCCAATTTCACTGGGGGATATATCCAAAGAGAAAGAGTTGAACTTCCCCATGCTATTTTTTCTTCGGCCCATAATTGGGTGTTTGCTCTAACAGGCTCGGTCTGCACTGCGCAAATTTAAATCCAGATCATTTATCTCTTCACTTATTATTTTTTTTCTCTTTCATTATTCATTTTTTCATTGTTTTCTTTCACTTTTTCTCCCTCCTCCTCCTCCTCACAATCTCTCTATGTCATTTCATTGAGGACGACCTATTTGCAAGCTCATCAGGGAGAAAAAGGCAAACATCATGTCTAGATCTCTCTCAAGGTAATCCTAGTTCTTTCTTCACTACCATTTTCTTCTCCTCGACTGGTAGGCGTCTTCATTGGGTTTGGAGTTAGGGTAAAGAAAATTTGTGAATTTTTGTGAGAGGTGCGAAAGATTAGGATTTGATGGTAGTTGAATTTGAATCATTGTGATGTAATATTCTTGAATGGTGTGGCTTCCTAGATTTGGATATTTAGGCATTGGAGATGTTCATGGATGTTCAGGTAACAACAAAATTGATAATGTCAAGGATAAAACTGACGCCTTATTTACAAACCTGATGATGATTAGCAAATTTGATGACAAGCTACAAATACGATGATGAGTGGCTGATTCAATGATGCTCGTAAAGAAACTCGTTTCATCGGAGGTTAGATGTTGAATCTGAATTTCGTCCTTATATTCCCATTGTTGCCAACTCCGATATGAGATGACACTGAAGAATGAAACCAATATAGGATGATACCGGTGGAGGAGCATGATGTCAATGGGAGCATGACGATAGAAAAGTAATTCTTGTCCCACCAATTAGATAGGGGAGTAAGATCTAACTCTCATTCACGATAATGAGCTATCCCAATGTCTAAATAACAGATTGAGTTATATCTAGGAGACTGAGTTATACTCAAATGATAGACTAAGTTATATCAAAATGGCAATCTCGTTTATAACGATCTAGTCTTGCCCATTTCTTTTATGAAGATAGTTTAATCTAAACTAGGTAATTGATTTGACAATTATCAAGGAATATATTGAAACATCTATGCTATATTTCTAAGTTCGTTTTGCAAATTCTACCATTTTGGTAAAAAAAACTCAAAATTATAAATATGAATAATATAAATATGTATTTTATATAAAATTAGTTTCCAAATAAATAATTAGACTTTGACCTTAAAAATCATTTTCCTTCAACATCTCCTTAAAAACATAGTTATCAAAGTTGGTGATGCAGCGCGGCGTGGCGTGACTAACTCCAAATATGACGCGGCACGGAACGGGTGAGATATAAGCTGAAGCGGATAATAATAATACTATTCATAATTAAAAATAAATACTTATAAATATTAAAAATTAAACTTTTTTAAAAAATAAATATTTGCAAATAGTCCTAATATTCGTACATATGCAAATTAATCCAAAAAATAACGATATTTAAACTTTAAAGTTTAAACATTATAAAAATCAAAGTATTCATAATGACTTTCTCGGCGACTAATGTTTAAAGTTTAGTGCATGCTTTTAACTATTAAATTCATCATTTATTTTCTTCATGCATCTGGATTGTATCTAGACTTGTCGTTTTCTATTCTTGTCCTTTTGTCTCTTCAAATTCATTCCCTTTATAAAGGGATAGCTCACGACAGCGGAATGAAAAAAGAATTAATCAAAAGTATCTACCCTGTCTACTCGTCTCTGCCTTCTTCTTTCCTATTCGTCTTCTTCTCTTCTGTCTGTTCCTATCATTTGTTCTCTTCTATCTTATTTATCTTATCCATTTACCTATCACGGCACCTAAGCATCGAGGTTCCAAGCCTCGAGGTCAAACTCTGCACAACTACAATCTCAGAAGCTCACTAGCTCGTAACATCCCTCACTTTACTTTAAAAAGTGAGTACAAATGTGTAAAAAGGCAAAACAAAATTGGAGCGGCCGTGTTAGGCCCCGAGTTGCTCCCGCATCGGGAACGATCGTTCCGGACACGACATTCACCTTCGTGGGAGCGGAATGGCCTAGAGCGGGTGAGCCAAAATTTCTGTTTTGTGCTGAGATCTTGATCGGAACGGTCCGAGTTAACAACTATGCTTAAAAAACAAGGTTTTAAAAATTGACCCGAGATTTTTTCCATCCTCTGGATCTACTACTCTGATTGGTCGGATTACCAATTGGAACATACTTTTTATATTTTTTAAAAAAATTAATATGTAAAATATAGTTTGTTTTAAGATATTTTGCGATGATGAGATAAAATAATGTCAACTTGAAAAAATCATAATTGTCATTTATAATTTTGAGGTTTTGTAAAGGATTTCTTGGTTTCGACAAAAAGTAAAAAATATCTTATTTGGGATAAACCTCAAAATTATCTGATTTGACCAGATTTACTCGAGTCAAAGGTAAAATATGAGCTGGTATAGGTACTGATTCTTGGTCTAAACGGTCGAACCAATGGTCGGACCTCGTTTTGAAAACCTTGCAAAATAAACCGACTCAATGCGCTACATTACAAAAATCTAAGACAACCGGTCTCACAATCAAAGGAGAAGCGAAAGAGTCTTTCTGTTTTCAGAGAGAGAGAACGCGAGAAAAGAAGCTAGAAAGATGTCGGGGATGGGAGATGGGTACGTGGGGACGGCGCAGGACGCCGTGAGGATCCGACGGCTGGAGAAGCAGAGGGAGGCGGAGCGCCGGAAGATACAGGAGCTCAAGTCCAAGTCCGCCTCCGATAACGGCCAGCCAGGCCTCCTCCAATTCGGCTCCGGCACCTCCGAGGTAGATTCCTCTTCTTCTCTCCCCTAGGGTTTAGCGTTTTGCACAGTTTTGCCTTCTTTTTCGTTTTAATTTAGGTTGATAATGTTTCTTTTGCGTTTTTTTTTAGATTCTGGAGACCGCGTTTAAGAAGGAGACGGTTGGGTTGGTTACGAGAGAGCAGTACGTCGAGAAGGTGAGAAGGCTCTTTGTGCTGTTACTGTTAGGGTTTGTTGTTATATGTTGGTTAAAGGTTTTTCGGGTTTATTCGTGGAATTGATGGGTGTTTGCTTCTTTGTTGATTGGGGTAGAGGGTTAACATTCAAATCAAGTTTGAGGAGGAGGAGAAGGAGAAGCTTCAGAAGCTTCGCCAAGAGTACGTTTCTTTTCTTTTGTTGTTGTTGTTAGTGGTCTAGTTTTGGGGTTCAGAATTGAAGTTATAGAGGACGGCTGATAATCGTTTTTGGTTGCGAGGATAGGGAGGAAGAGCTCCAGTTGCAGAAACGCAAGAAGAGGAAGGTCAAGGGAACTTCTCGTCTATCATTTGCTGATGATTTTGAGAATGGGAACGAAGATGATGACGGTGAAGACAGTAAGCTCCAGTTCCTTGTTACCCGTTTTGTGATGACCTTTCTTATGCTTTAGTTGTGCAATGCGGTGGCTTTGTCATTTAGTTGGAGATTATTCATTATTGCATATAAGAAATTGTCCATTTTGTTCACGTACACCGTTTTTTGGATCCATGTTTAATGTTGAATTTCATTTTCACTACGGCGTGCTATTAGTCTTTGCTTTCTCAGAGCTTAATTGGTCTATGGCTTTCTGGACTCTTTTTTACAGAGATTTCAGAGTCAAAGAAGATTGGCAAATTTGGCAAGGACCCAACAGTGGAGACGAGCTTCTTGCCTGATAGGTATGCAAAATTACCTCTAATAATTGTCAGTTGTGTGCATTTGTGTGTATGTGCTTTTGTGCAAGCTACTGCACAACTGCTTTTCCTTTATTTATCTTGAATGAACCGAGAACTAACATTGGACTTAGGGGTGCTGAGGATGCTGTTTCAGTGAGCGAGAGGCCGAAGAGGAAGCTGAGCGTGAGAGGCTTCGAAAGCAGTGGACTTGGGAACAAGAACAAATCAAAAGTTAGTGAACCTCTAGCTTTTCACAATTGGATGTAAAAAAAGGAATATTGTGCTGAATATGTGCTTTTGGTGGTCCAGATGAGCCCCTTGAAATTACTTACAGTTACTGGGATGGAGCAGGGCATAGACGAGCTATCCAGGTTAGTTTCCTGCAAATTTTAGGGTACCTTCGAATTCGTCTTTTCCGATTGGTTCTGATCACCAACTTCATGGATTGTTTTCTATTCTCATGCATTAGGTGCGTAAAGGTGATAGCATCGGAGTGTTTCTGCGAGGCGTGCAGCAACAACTGGCACCTGAGTTCAGAGAAATTAGAACCACCTCTGTGGAAAATTTGCTGTATGTGAAAGAAGATCTCATCATCCCCCATGTAAGAAAACACTACTTATCATTCTTCTTGATCTCTTGGTTATTCCCGGGCAAAAATAATATCTAACCGTGCTTAACCTTGTTTTGGGATGTCAGCAACACAGTTTCTATGAGCTGATTGTTAACAAGGCTAGGGGAAAGAGTGGACCGGTGATTTTCTATTCTCTCTTGTTTTGCTCTCTTCTTTTTACAATTTAGTTTACCAATACTTGTGAATGGTGGGGGTTTGAAAAGGTATGAAATGCATCCAGTAAAGCCATCTGGATAGTGCTGCTTGTTGAGGAACGCGTTTCGTTCTCTTTTGCTGTATTTCCTTTGTTGGTTTGTTTGCTGGGAGATATTGAAAGTTGATGCTTTCTCTTTGCTTTTGTAATGTAACAGCTTTTCCACTTCGATGTGCACGAGGATGTCAGAACATCTGCTGATGCTACAATAGAGAAGGACGAGGTAGTTTCAGTAGTTTATTTTTTTACGTGTTTTCTTAGACTTTTGAACGTTGATACGTGTATTTGCCGCAACATAATCTGTTAGCTCATGCCAGCTTGTTTTCCCTAATTTCTGTATAAATTTTGCAGTCTCATGCTGGAAAAGTTGTTGAAAGGCACTGGTACGAGAAAAACAAGCACATTTTCCCTGCTTCACGTTGGGAGGTACTACCTCTCTCCCCCTCTAAAGTGCACTGTTGTCCATCAGTGAATTTTCATGTTAATGTTCTTCGATACAATCTTAGGAGTTTGTGAATTATCTCCAATGATACATCTGTTAAAAAAAAAAAAAGCGAAGTCTAAAAACACAGTTTCTTTCAACATAAACATGTTACAATGGCAAGTTTTAAGATCTATGGATAAATAAGCTGGTGATGGCCTACTGCTGCGAAATCTTCAAAGATTATTGTTATTTACGCACTGGTTTCCTAAGATTTGGTATGCAATTATACTATGTGCTGCAGATATATGATCCGTCGAGAAAGTGGGAGCGCTACACCATCCATGGCGAGTGAATTCATAAACAACCTTATCCGGAGCGTTCTGCCCGTAGCTTTTGCTCTTGTGGGCAACTAGCGGTTGTGTTACTCGTAATGGGAACAGTCTTTTCTCTTCTTTTAGTGAAGTCGAATGTCTCCCAGGGATAGTTTTATCTGGAGACATGTACCTCTGGAAACTATTTCAGAGTTTGAAGATTGTTTATGCTTTACTGGCTATGGAACTTTTCCAACTCCTTTTTCTTGGGTATGATGACTAAAGTATTTACCCGAACCCGGCTCAATTAAAACTTACCAAATCTTTCAATACCTTTAATTTCAAATCCATTTCCGACAGCTTGCACCATGTACGCTTCAAGTCCAGAATCCCCGGTCGTCACCTGGGAGGACCTCCATGTCGCCTATATTGTCCTCCCGCCCCATCGCTGAGTTCCTCACCAGGCGTTTAGTAAACACCTTGTTACTAATTTATGTTGGAAGATTGAGTTGGAGCGGTTTAAAAGACGATACTATGAAATATTTATTATCAGGATTTTGTCAAGTTCAAAAATATCATTCATCTCATATGCTAAATTAGCAATCTAAAAACAGGTCCGGGAAGACCGTGAACCTGACACAAAGATGGATAGAACCAAATTCCAACAAAAAAAACGAAAATAGGACTTTTCAAAACTTGCAAAACGGTGAAGCGGATTAAAATTTGTACCGGCACCTCCTCTTGCTGTTGTTTTGGGGTTGCTCCAAAGACCAACCGGACCATCTTGGTCCCGGGTAAATGGACGGATGACCAGTTAAATCATTCGAGAGATTCTAACTGCTGTTTTTCTCTCTTTTGATTTGGTGTCACCACAACAATTTATCTTAACATCTAAACAAAATTACATCATTCATACTAACATTCCGACTAACAAAAATATATCATTCCGATCAACAAAAACACGTCATTTTAAGATTAACATGAACACGTTATTCAGACTAACATCAACACATCTTTCAGATTAACTACACTATATCATTCGAACTAATAACATATGTCATTTTTCTAACTAATAGAAACATGTTATTTTCAAACTAACATGAATACGTTATTATATAATAACAACAAATGGCATTCAATATTGTTCGTATCCTGGACACGGTAATTGCTTGACATAATAACACGTCATTCAGACTAGGTGGATTATGTCATTTTGATAAACATAAGTATATTATTTTGATCAATAGAAACATATGATTCTCACCAACAAAAATATATTATTCTGGTAAGTGTGTAAAACATGACAATTATTATTTTACCCCTTACACGTGAGTCCCGTAGAAAAAAGATGTATCCTGTAGTGAATCTTGTCCCGAGCTTCACTAGAAACTCTACAACCTCCTCCAGCGTGTCATGCACCTGTAAATATTCACTATCCTTTTTTCAGTCAAGCCATTTACGGAAAATCTCTATTTCTTTCCATGTCGTGTCTTTTTATTTTTAAAATATTATATTTATTTTGATAATTTCCTTCCTTCTGCAACCTCTCTCGTGGGTTATCCCTATTTCTCTTCATCAAGTAATAATATGTCATCTCAAAAATTGTTGCATACCCAGTCAACCCATTTTACATGAAATCTAAGCGTTTTATAATTGATTTTTCATGTCATGCAATTATTGCCAAATTGGGTAATGATGTGCCTGGTTTTGGACAAAGAGAGAGGGTTGTACTTCTTGGGGTTTGGATATAAGTTGGATCGAGTCATGAATATAATTTTTTTTACAAACATATTTTCTTGAAAAATTCAAAAATTACAGGATGATAGTAAAAATAATTCACACGAGTTAGTATCACACGAAAGAATAGTCATTGTCAAAAAAATAAAAAAAAATACACATGTCAGATTTTTTTTTTAAATCCAAAAATAACAAGATCTAAATAAAAAAATTACACGAACTGATATCACATGAAAAAATGTTATTCTTGCAAAATAAAAATAAAAATACATATATCACTATCACATAAAGAAAATATTAGTATCACATGTAGAAAATATTAGTATCGTATGAAGAAAATTTTAGCTTGGTCTGCTCAGATTTTGTACAATATGGATTGATTTGTCTAGTCCATACCAAGGTTGTCAAAATAGGGATCTCACTAAAGATCATTTTAGTATAGAAAAAACGTAGATCATATAATCGTAATACAAATTGTAAGATCTTATCAAATAAAAAATTATAGAAATAAATAAAAATAAGGAAATCATTAGGATAAGCAAACAATGACAAAGTGTAAATATTCTAACATGAATAAACCGTTGTAATTATCTAGAAGTTCAGGGTTCAATTTTTGTCGTAGAAAAATTCTTTTAAAAACATTCTTCTCTATGTTCTAATTTATGTTTTATTTCAAACAGTGAACATAAGAAAGAACAAACATGCAATCAAAACATGGAGTGTAATAAAAAATACTGATATTTCACTTATCGATTTATGATTTGCCCTATAAGACGAAAACCAACTTATCTCCGGTTCAATAATTTTTCCCGATCTTATTTAATTCTTTCTGATTTTTTCGGATAAGTTTTAATGTGTCCAAACATTTTGTATTTATAACACACAATTATACAAATTTTGAATTTGGATTACGATTAAGATTATATAATAATTTATATTATGATATTTAACAAATCACAAATATCTATAAAAAAAATATTAAAAGTTAAAATACGATTCCCAGAACAAAGGGCATTCTATTCAAACCATTTGAACATATCAAAACTAACGATTTGAATAATTCGAATATATTCGAATAGTTTATTGTACTTCGATTTATTAATAAGAAGTATGGTATTCATTTAAATAAAAAAATAATAAATTGATTATTCATACAAAAAAAAAAAAAAGAGAAGCGCGCGCCTAGATTTTCTGATTATAAAGAATACAATATTGTCCTGTACAAGGGAGCATAGGACCCAATCCTATCCCGATTTTACCAATCTTGCTTAGCTTCGATTTTACATGCACTTTAACTCTCTTATATTATTGTATAACGTAAAATTGTAAAATGGTAAAAGTTGACTTTACATCCTAACAACATTACTTTAGATCCTAACAATATTAGTTCGTATTCAATTATTTCTCGACGTGAATACTATTAAAAAATTTATATTCGACTACAGAATAGATTTGGTAAAATTTAAAATTTATCAACCACTCTCAATTTTTTATCCCATCTATTTCCATGTGACACAAATTTATTGTCCAATGACAAAAATTTCTTTTGACATATTTTTACCATAAAGTTCTAAATTCTTCCATTGTTTTATTCTTCACCAAATGTAACCCAATTATTACCATCTATTTTCTCTAATATATGATTTTATGTTTCGCATACAATTTATTTTAATTCAGATTCAAATATTTAATATATGTCATTTAAATTTTCTAAAGTTAATATTTCAAATACAAATCTTTATAAAAATATAATAATGAATTCATAAATTTGATTAGTACATACATATTTAACATCATACTATTATAAAGGTCCCTTTCTAGGGTTTGAGTCCTCTCCTAGGGTTTTGGTCCTCTTCTAGGGTTTCGGCGTCTTTCTTCGTCTTTTTGATCCGATCGCACGTTCGAGTTCCTTTTCCTACACCAAATCATACACACGTCATTGAGTTTTACAAAACCAAGGAGCCCTTGACGAAACTTGTATACTTTTCCGTGAGAACTGGGAGACTTCTCTGATGGAGACGTCGAGACTAGAAGGTGGAGAAAGACGACGCTTACAACATGTGACTGAAGATGAAGATGAGAACATACTGGACATACCACTTAACCTAGCAAGTTCAGATTCGTCGGAAGGAACATTGTGTCTGGTTGGAACGGTTTGCATGGAGAAAAATATTAATGGAAGAGCGTTTCTGACGATGATACGTAATCTTTGGAGACCGAGGGGTGGAATGGAGATTTCTGAAATAGGTAACAGAAGATTCATGTTCCTGTTTAAAGAGAATAGAGACCTTCAACTTCACCAAAAAAAAAATAGACCTTCAAAAGGTGCTATCGGGTCAGCCATGGCACTTTGACAGATGCGTGGTGCTTCTGGCTAGCGTCCCACAAACCTTGCAGCCTGCGCAAGTTTTGCTAGCCAAAGTTCCCTTTTGGGTGCAGGTACACGATCTTCCAATAGGAGGTTATGCTATAGAGGTTGCTAGCACAATTGGTAACATGTTGGGTGAATTTATAGCTATGGATGAATCTGAGGATTTTAGGGGTTTATATATGAGGATTCGAGTATCCATAGATACTCGTAATCCCCTAACACAAGCAAAGAGAGTGAGGTTCCAAGACAGAACTGTGGTGAAAGTAACCTTTCGGTATGAAAGATTGGGATCCTTCTGCTATCGGTGTGGTATGCTAGATCACATCGATCACGATTGCGACTTGGGCCACGAAGATGATGGAGCACCTTATCAACTACCTATAGTACGAGTCTCAGGGCTGAATCAAGGAAACCGCTTACTATGTCAGTTGAGAGCAAACCAAAAACTGACATAACGGAGAGAAGACTTACCAGGGAAATTAAGGGTTACAGATCGAAGGAGCCAACGACTATGCTGGTGGGAGAAGAAACATATTGGATGAAAGAGATAGGAGGTGCCTTTGAAGGAGTGAAGCTATCGCAGAAGGTAGAACAAAAAGGCCTCGCTATAAATAGGGAGAACAATGGTAATCTAGACCAAAACGGATGCATTAATGGCCCTAGCCGTTACATTCCACCACCCATGCGGTTTACTGTTAGCAGCAATATGATGAATAATATTGATATTCTTAACTTACGTAAAGAGGGAGAGGAGCTTTGGCGGCTCTCAGGAAAACAGAAATTCAATAGAGCAAGATCAGACAACTTGGGCAATTCTCTAGGCACACAAACTCAACATGCTCGAATTGAAGCTGGAAGTTCGGAGGCCAAGGCTAGATCACATATAGTTCCTCAACAAATGGCAGAATTTGAAATAATATATCAAGAGAACAATAATGTTATAGAGATTCAAAATACAGAGAGTATGTTCTCAATTATGCCACGAATAGTAGAAGTAAGAAGGGCAACATGGAAAAAGCGAGCTAGGGCTCAATCAAACGTCTCAGTGATAGTAGAAGGACAGAAGGATATAACAGTGGGGGAAAAGAGAAAAGCAACAAGTTTGGAGGGAATCATAGAGTCTCGTGTTAGCAAGCGTACTGTTCTTGCTTTAGAGGTTACTGACGATCTCTCTAGTCCGGCGGTGGCTGCAGTGCAGTACCGCCAATCACAATGAATCTAATGGCATGGAATTGCCATGGGTTGGGGAGTCCACGTGCAGTCCAACAGCTTAGCAGGCTAGTTAAAGCCTGTAACCCCGGGGTGGTATTTCTATCTGAGACGCGTTTAAAAGAAAATGAAGTTGAGAACATTAAATGAGGACTGAACTTTGAATGTGGAGTTTTTGTATCTTGTGAAGGAGAAGGTAGAGGGAGAAGTGGGGGACTAATGCTTCTTTGGCGCAGGTCTGTAGACGTTACCTTGCTATCACTATCGTTGCACCATATCGATGTTAGGATTGAAGGAAGTTCTGTATGGAGACTAACAGGAATATATGGATGGCCCGTGGAGAGAGATCGAACCTTTGCTTGGAACCTGATACAGCAACTGAGGGATCAAATGCTCTTACCTTGGCTATGCTTAGGAGATTTCAATGAAATTCTGTCAATGTCAAAAAAAAGAGGGGGTCAGATTATTCTGAATGCGCGACTACTAGCCTTTGCAAATTGCATGCAAAATTGTGGTTTCAGGGAGTTGAGACAAGATGGTGTACAATTAATATGGTGGAATGGACAAGTGGGGACAAACTCAGTGGAATGCAAGCTTGACAGATGCATTGCCACAGAGGATTGGTTTGAACTATTCCCGGCTTCACGAGCAACAGCGGGCCTTCGTATACAATTAGACACTCACCAATTTATTGCATGGTACAACATTCAGAGAGGATAAAGTCAGCTAAAAGGTTTTGCTTTGAAACCATGTGGATGAGGGATTCCAGCCTAACTGATGTCATTCGCTCGTATTGGGAAGAAGAAACAGAACACGGAAACTTTGTATACCGAGTACAAGACTGTAGCGAAAAACTGATATGTTGGGACAAAGAAGTTTTCGGCAGTGTGAAACAAAAAGTCAGAATTTTGGAAAAGGAAATCAGTAATCTACAAGCAATTGCACCCACCGAGACCTCCAAGGAACGACTAAACATTTGCCTAACAGATCGGGAAGAGCTACTACGAAAAGAAGAACAGATGTGGGCTCAAAGATCAAGAATTGACTGGCTTAAAGATAGGGACAAGAACACAAAATTCTTCCATCTAAGAGCAAAAGGATGCCAGGAGCAAAACTGGATTTCAAAAATACGGGATGAAAGGGGAGTTTTAGTACAAGTCCAATCGAAGAAGGAAAAGATTTTTCGAGACTTTTTTATGAACCTTTTTACTGCATCTACTTGGGCTGCCGAGGACCTTATTTCTCCGTTGGTGTCAACAAAGGTCACGGAGGAGATGAACTCCTCCCTCTCAAAATCATACACGGCTGCTAAAGTTTTCGAGGCGCTCTCGCAAATGCACCCGACAAAGGTGCCAGGTCCTAACAGTATGCCTCCTATCTTTTATCAGAAGTATTGGCATATAGTGGGTCATTCTGTTACGGAAGCTGCACTGGGTGTGTTAAACGAAGGACAGGATCTGACCAGTTTGAATAACACCATCATTGTTCTTATCCCGAAAGTTAAGAACCCGACTCTTTGCTCAGAGTTTAGACCAATCAGCTTATGTAATGTGATTATGAAAGTGATCACCAAGGTAATAGCGAATTGGTTGAAATATATCATGAACGACATTGTTCACGACAATCAGGGTGCTTTCATTCCAGGTCAGTTAATTTCAGATGTGGCCCTACTTGGTTTTGAGGTTTTTCACTACCTCAAGAAGAAGACATCATGCAAAGGGGGCTTCTGTGCACTAAAACTGGACATGCAGAAGGCTTACGATAGAGTAGAATGGCACTTCTAGAACAGATGATGAGATCACTAGGATTTGCACACAGGGTGGTGGAGCTAGTTATGAGGTGTGTGAGAACGGTAACCTACTTCGTGTAAATTAACGGCTATATTAGCGAAGCCTTCACTCCCACCAGAGGCCTCCGGCAGGGAGACCCTCTCTCTCCTTATTTATTCTTACTGGTTGTAGAAGGTTTTGGTGCTCTACTAAACGAGTCACATCAGAGAGGCCTAGTTTACAGAATCCGTCTAGCAAGGTCAGCCCCATCTCTCACTCATCTTTTCTTTGCTGATGATGCTCTTCTTTTCTCTAGAGCTAACGAAAAAGAGCTTCGGAACATTATCAAAGTTCTTGACATTTACGAATAAGCATCTGGTCAGAAAGTAAACATGGAGAAAAGCGCAATTACTTTCAGCCAGAACATGGAAGAGGTAACGATGGAAAGACTGCGGAATATCTTAGGGGTCCAAATGGGTGGTTTAGAAGAGAAATACTTAGGTCTACGAACGGTAATTGGCCGCTCAAAAAAGCACATTTTCTCTACCCTTGAGATAAGGATTCGAGATAAAATAGGCACGTGAAAGGTGCGGTCTCTATCACGGGCGGGACGTGAAGTGATGATTAAGTCAGTACTCCAATCTATCCCTACGTATATCATGGGATGTTTTGAATTACCGACTGGCACCTGCAAACGGATAGAAAAGATGTTGTGCAACTTTTATTGGGGGGTGATGGAAGTACAAGAAAGATACATTGGCGGAGCTGGGAGGGACTTTGTAGATCGAAGAGAGCTGGAGGTCTGGGATTCCGAAGACTGCAAAATTTCAATCGTGCCATATTGGCTAAGCAGGGTTGGCATTTACTTACATGCCCTTATTCTTTTGTCACTACTGTCCTTCGAGCAAAATATTATCCACGACAATCACTACTAGAAACCCCGACAAATCCTTATGCAAGCTATACATGGCGTAGTATTCTTAAAGGGATTTAGATACTTAATAAAGGCATTGAGTGGCGAGTGGGACGAGGTACTTCTATCAGAATATGGTCGGACCCTTGGATTCCTGAATCGACAGATGGTCTACCATGTTATCATTATTTGGGTGCGGATTACTATGCTTAAGTTTCTGACTTTATTCATGAGGGTGTGTGGCAGGTGGACCTACTACGACAATGTCTGGAAGAAGCTTACGTGAATCGAATACTACGCATTCGACTGAGCCCTCGCTGCACTGAAGACCTTCTGCGATGGAAATTTACAAAAGACGGCAAGTATTCGGTCAGAAACGGGTATTACACTGACTTTAGCTCATGGTGGAATAACTCTTCATATGCTTCCCGTTCGGGTGCAGGCGAAGCTCTCTGGAGAAAATGTTGGAGCATCAGGAACCCTCCTCGCATGCAAACCATATTATGGCAGATTTTAGACAATAATCTCCCTGTCCGAACAAATCTTATTAGGCGTGGAGTTGTGACAGAAGAACAATGCCCTTTATGCGTGGGATCGACCGAAACTGTTTGACACCTCTTTTTTGGATGCCCTTTCTCTATCGATATATGGAGCAAGGTGGACGTGCAAATAAGGGCAGAGGCATCTGGCGAGTTAATTCCAGCAGTCGAAAGCCTCCTGGACATCTCTGACCCCGTTGAACAAAGCAGACGGGTAGTGACTTTATGGATTCTCTGGCGAATTCGAAACAAGATAGTATTCAATCCGGAGGAAGATTTGGAGTTACAAGAGGAGCTGCTCAAGGGCTTCCGTTTCTGGAATGAATTCAGGGAATCAACAAATACGGTTAAGACCAAGGGCCCCTCACGAATGGTACATTGGACGTTACCTAATGCTGGTTGGTTTAAAATTAGCGTTGATGTAGGACTTCGGACGGAGGGTGGCGGGCAAGTTGGGATTGTCGTGAGAGACGATTCAGGATCCTTTATAATGGCGGCTTCGCATGCTTTTCCTAATCTCCACCATCCTACACTATTGGAAGGGCAAGCTATACTCTCGGGATTGGAGTTAGTGCAAACGATGGGGCTAGAGAGGGTGATACTGGAGTCGGACTGCCTTCCGGTGGTCTTGTAACTGGTCAGAGGTCCCACGGATAGGAGCGACCTTGCGGCAATATTGGTTGATTGCAAATCCCTATTCTCAAGCTTCCGGCAGATACAAATTGAGCACATTCGACGGGAAGCAAATCAAGTTGCGCATGTCTTGGCAAAAATGACCCTCCCGGTGGATCGTGAACTAATGGTGTATTCTTGGCCTCCAGACTGTATTCAGGATGCTTTAGTGAGTGATAGTTCGTATAGAGAGATGGATTGAACCTTCATCTTGGCAGTGCTATCGACGAAGCTCTTTTTCCCATTCCGGTTTTTTCTTATTTGCGGCAGGTTTTCTGGTTTGGGTTTTTTAATGAGACCATCGGCTGCAACCTCGTTTACGAGGGGAAGGTTCATCTAGATGTTTTAGTTTATCCTCATTCAGTTTCTTCCTGGATCCTTCATACTAGATATCGTGATGTACTGAGTTCTTATATTGAATGAAATATGCTTACTTCCGAAAAAAAAACATCATACTATTATAATAATAATTTAGTATAAGAAAATTGAACATAGGACGTCATTATACATGTAGCAAGATAATATTTGATTTAACAAAACATTATCGAGCTGTCTAACCTAGTGTATTAACCAGGTTCGGCGAATGACCTGTCGTCTGTGTGTTGAGAGCGTCGTCCTCATTTGGGAGACGCGGTCGTAGTCGTCCGTCCCTGAAGCTAATGGATCAAAACTCAGTGGCTACTCAATTGGTAAATATTTGACCCGTAAGGAAGAGAACGACCAGTACTTCCCTAGTTATACTCTCTCTCTCTCTCTCTCTCTCTCTCTCTCTCTCTAGGCGGATCAAAAACGACGTCGGAGATGGCATCCTATAGGGTTCTCTTCTTCTTCGCGTTCCTCCTCCTGGCCTCTCCTCTCCTCCAAGGTCCGCATTTCAATTTTCCCCCCTCTTTTTTATACCGTAGAACAATAGATCTATGATCTTGGCTTGCGATTGCGAAGATCCCGTGCCCTTGGCGATTTGGTTTCTATTGCATGCAATTAGGGATTTGGAGTTTGAGATGTAAAGATATCGGACGGTTTTTTTATTTTTTATTTTTGGTCTTTGTCTTGTTGCAGTTGCGAGGTGTAGTCAGTCTGACGCTGATGCTGGAGAAGCTGCTGCGGAAGTCGTGGAGGAAGCTGGCGATGTCGGGATTGTTGGCGAGGACGCGCCGGATTTTGGTGACGGGAACTTTAGCCCGGCCCCTGGGGTTGACACGGTCTGTGTTTTCCCCAAGAACAGCGCAAAATGTGAGGGTTTGTTTTTTACCTATACTTTGCGTTTGTAACGTTTTGGTTATGGGCTGTAAGTTATGTGTGTGTTTGATTTTGCTTCTGGTTGTTGTTTTGCAGTGGTTTCAGCTGGAGAAGAGACTGAGCTGCTTGTCGGAGTTAAGAACGATGGTAATGTCTCTATTCATTTGCATTATTTGGTGACAATGTTTGTGGCCGTTTGGCTTTTATCGACATTCTTTTGTTCATAGTTGTTTGCTCGTCCTTTTGTCACTCTCGCTTGCAATATTATCTTATTATGACAAAATCAATGCATTCATGTGCAGCGGAGTCGAGTATAAATGTTTTAGCCATTTTTGCTAGTGTGCATCTTCCTTTTGATCATAGGATGCTTGTCCAGAATCTCACAGCCCAGGTAATTACATGATTATGCATTTATGCTGTATCCGATACTTAATTGCTCCATACGATGTTCTGGTTTGACTGTTATCACTCAATTGTTATATCATTGGCATTTAGCCGTTCACGAGCATGTCTGATTGAAGGCGATTGTTAGTTATTGTTGTATTGCTCTTCCTTCCTCTGGGAACTGTCCGATCATTGCCTTGAGCATGGACTGTCTCAGGTCATGATAAATTTTGTATCATCAGCCAGTAATCAAAGAATATTAGGCTTATTTTGACCATCTAGATATTAACATCATTGTGATCTCGAAATGATAGGATTGAGGAATTAAGATATTATTCCTCGTCTGAAATCCTCAAAGAGTTGGATCCATAAAATTACATTTCTTCCATCTTCTTTCAGTAATCTGGATTGTTTTAGAGTTTATTGATTGTAATATCTAAAGTTTCGTTCTTTGAGAATAGTGAGTCTAATGAGTTATTTTTTACTTGCAATTTTGCCTTTGCACGCAGGCCTTTGAAAATGCAACTGTTCCAACCTCCGCACAAGCTACCTTCCCTTACATATTCGCTGTTAGCAAGTTCTTGCAGGTTTGTTTGTTCCTCCTATGGTAATACACTTGCGTGGATAATAGTCACAGCCCAGCGATAGCATGTGATACCTGTTATTTAGGCGTCCAGACCTGTGAAATTTGAAAGTTTAATCATTTTTCCTTTCCAGCCTGGAACCTTTGATCTCGTGGGCACCATAATTTATGAGATAGACCAGCAACCATATCAGAGCACCTTCTACAATGGCACCATTGAAGTTGTTGAGTCTGGTGGTTCCCTAACAATTGAATCAGTTTTCCTTGTTACTCTTGGATTCGCCCTCCTTGTTCTCCTCGGTTTGTGGATTCACAGTCAAGTGCAAAACCTTTCTAAGGTATGTACTTGGTCTACCTTTTTTGTCTACGCCTCCATACAGAGTGGCTTACTATTGGTAAAATTTGTTGATGATGTCATAATTCTTTGAAGGAAAATACTGTGCTACGCTTTTCATTCGTGTTGTACAATTTCGTCTGGCTGCTTAAAGCTTTGGGCTGGGCACATATCATCTAACTCGCTTCTTAATACTTTTTTCAGAAAACCAAGAGGGCACCAAAGGTGGAAGTTGGTACTGCAACCAGAGATGCCTCAATGGACGAATGGCTCCAGGTATGTGTGTTTGCCTGTCTTACCCTGCACTTAATAGTCATCTTCGGCCATCGCTCTTCGTTGCAAGAGTGCATTGCTGGACGGAATGCTATATTCACATATGCTGTTATTTTCTTTGGTCACATTCAGGGCACCGCGTATACCCAATCGCTATCCAGCAAATCAAAGAAGAAGAACAAGTAGATGGGAGGTTAGACCCTCCTCCGTTCACCAACGCAGTGGGGACAAGTGCAGGCTCATGTAACCGGCAGTTGGCATTCGGAGATACAGAGAGCGCATCGAAGTAGAACAAGTTCCGAAGTTTAGGCCAGAAACGCTATTGTAGGATTTGAAAGAATGTAGTGTTTGTTTCTCCCGACAATTTTGAAGGTTTGAGCCTTTCTTTAGAGGAACTAACTACAATACGAGGTAGGAAGGATATCAGTTTCTTGACCGTAAGAGTTAACTTTCTTGCTACGCTGTTCTCTTTCTCAATTTCGGTCCATCTACGTTGTCTTTTCTATGTATTTTCCAAATCGTCTTTTGTTAGGACACAATGGTCTACTCCCGGCGTGCCCGTATTGTCGGTAACATCTGTTGGTGTCTCCAATGTCCGAATTTCAAACTGGATTTAGTGGGGATGTTTTTCCATCATGGGGATTATTTTTAGACCATTAGATGGAGATTTTGTCATTAAAATTTTAATTTAACAGTTATTATGTTTGGAGGCAAAATTGGTATTAGATTAATAAACTGTATATCTAATTATCTTTATTTTCTTTATTTAACATTTAAATTTTTCAAAAAATATAATTGTTCCTTTATTTCAGCCGAAAATAACTCCAGCCCCTTCTAGGTCTTAATCATCTCCTTCCTCTGATACCTTCTTCTTTATGGATGGAAGTTAAAACTAGAAGCAAAAAATACTTTCTCTGATTCGAGTAATCTCACACGAAGTTAAATAAAGCAAATCTATAGAGATGATAACCATCTCGATGGAGAGGGAAACTGAGATCTTGTGGCGGTTACTGAATCTGAGTTGTCCGAATTTACATGTTAACTGATCAAAGTCCAAGTTTAGGATGTTTGAAACTTGATTGTCTAATAAGTATTATTATTATTATTATTATTATTATTTTATTATTATTATTATTATTATTATTATTATTATTATTATTATGTATAACCGCAATTTTAAGGTACAAAATTGAGATCTCTTATTTCGTTGATACAGAGGCAAATGCACAATGTTACCTACCTGATTGGTGAAAAAAGGTAGACAAATATCTAAGAGCTAATTTTGCTAGGGCGTAGTCCACGTCCATCGATAAATGGGGTGAGTTGGTCGGTTGGTGGGGTAGTAAATCGTCCCAGCTCCCACAACTACCTAAATTGCATTTAGGTACCAAGTAGTCTCAGATTTCTCCTCCTCCTTAATCATGTCTCATGTTTGCTAATCGCCAATTCGCCATGCTTGATTACGATGTTTTCCTTTGGATATTAATATTAGGAGCAATAAAATCCCTTATCTTGTAGAGAAAAAAATTTGGCGGATATCTTGGGACAGTCTTGCATGTGAACATGTTTCTGCATGAATTATGGGGGTTGGAGGTTGTCGATGGAGTCTTTTCAAATTGCGTGCGACAAATTCATTGTTCTAAAATAGATGATATTTTTATATTACATATTTGAGTTAGACAGGATTGTAAATAATAAAAATGTATCAACAATACTTCTCAAAAGAACTGATGTTTTATGTAATAATCTCCGATTATAAATTTAGATTAGTTGATGAAAACGAATATGAAAATATTAGTGTTGTTTCTAAAAGAAATCAGTGTTTTTCTCTTATTTTTTGGATATCCACCTCGTAACCCGAAGAATTGTGCATAGTTGTTGGAGAATAAAACAAAGTGATAGTTAATGCGAGCTGCGAAGTTAGCTTAAAAGCAGACATAAAGAGGAAGAACAGATAGATTTAGCTGTGCAAAAAACAGTTGAGGAAGGCCTCATTGAATGTGAGGACGAGAGCTGGTTCGTTGCACGTTCCAATCCTTTTCGAATCCAGAGATACACGATGAGAATTGGTCCAAATAATAAGTGATTTTGATTCAAATTTTACAAATGTAAAAATACAACTGAAACAATCGTTTCTAAAATAAAATTGACAATGCTCGACAAAAGATATAAAAAATACCTTGGTGAGAGAAGCAAAATGAAACGAAGGAATGATGTAATGGATGGGGGACCCTGACCTCATGTGAGCCAATTAACTCCATTGTCGGCGAGACTTTTCGTATAATAAGGCCATCGAGGCTGCCTTGTTTTCTCATTGGAGTACTCTTATTGGATTGGAAATTTCAGTTCCTGATGAAGATTCTCCTCGGAATCCGAGGAGCACTTGCCGTGTGCTTCTACTTGTGTTTATCGACAACGTTATGTCATGGCAAGGACACGACAGTTGAGGTGGTTGGTGTCGGAGAATGTTCAGACTGTGTTCAGAAGAATGTCGAGACTGCCCATGCATTCTCAGGTACGTACCTTCCACCTCGTCATTTTATTTTTTGATATTCAGAATCAAACAACTCGAAATATAATTCTCGAATTGATCACTTTATGTGCAGCCCTGCGTGTGACAATAGATTGCAAATTAGAAAACGGACACTTGAAGACCATAGGATCCGGCGAGCTAGACAAGCAAGGCAAGTTCAGAGTTGCACTCCAAAGTGACATGATCCAGCATGGGAAACTAAAGGAACAATGCTATGCTCAACTCCATA
This sequence comes from Hypericum perforatum, assembly GCA_012979155.1. NCBI lineage: Eukaryota > Viridiplantae > Streptophyta > Magnoliopsida > Malpighiales > Hypericaceae > Hypericum > Hypericum perforatum. The sequence continues at coordinate 551,407 of SOPF01028395.1, read as the reverse complement.
GTACATCTTCCAACACTCCTTGCCCTTCGTCCGACGGATTGGAGTCAGCAAAGATCGTCGTCACCACCACCTCGGATGCGCAAACCTACTCGCTTGGGAGGACTCTAAAGTTCTCGACGGAGACATGTGCGTCGGCCTTCATCGGCTACATCAAGCACCCTCACCCTCCTCTTGCTCCGCTCCCCAAGTGGAAGCTCCCTCCTCTTGGCCACTACAAATACAACTTCCCTCCATTGCCTCCCAAGGTCTATCCTCCATTCCCTCCCAAGGTCCTTCCTCCTCTCCCTCCAAAGCCGAGTCTTCCACCCGTCGAGCCTAAGCCGAAGAAGCCGTGTCCACCATCTGTCCCAAAGGTCGTCAAGCCGGCTCCGAAGCCTGCAAAGAAGCCATGCCCCCCCGGTTTCAAGAAGCCATTGCCTCCCATTCCCAAGTTGCCTCCCATCTACAAGAAGCCATTGCCACCTATTCCCAAGTTGCCTCCCATCTACAAGAAGCCATTGCCTCCTATTCCCAAGTTGCCTCCTATCTACAAGAAGCCATTGCCTCCTATTCCCAAGTTGCCTCCCATCTACAAGAAGCCATTGCCTCCTCTGCCACCTGTCCCACCATTCTACAAACCTCTTCCTCCCATTCCTAAGCTCCCTCCAATCTTCAAGAAGCCATGTCCACCTCTACCTCCACTTCCTAAGATCCCTCATAAGTTTTTCCACCACCCCAAGTTCGGGAAATGGCCTCCCATGCCACCTTATGCCCCTATTCATCATTAATTAATTAATCAACTGAATTAATAATTGTTTGCTAAGTTGGTGTTGTTGCTTCACGTCTAGGACATGGAACGACTGTCTGTCCTCGTATGTAATAAATTTGGTTTCGAGTTTGCGTTTCGGAAATCGAAAATTTCAGGGGACAATGTTTTTTTTTTATTTGGGGTTGATAATATGGATTGTTTTTTCTAGTTTTTTTTCTTGATGAAGTTGAATTGCGCTCAGTATGTACTGTTTCAGTTGTAATGATAATTTATATGTTTCTGTTTTTAAAGTAATGGCAAGCACTTGTTCTACTTTTCTCATACTTATTAACGAGATTTCTCAGAAAAAAGATTTAATTGTTTTGTTAAATTCCATGTTTAATAATTTATTATGGAGTCACATATCTCTCATTTTATAGTTTATTTTAATATTTAATCTACTAGATTAAAAAAAATCACTCAATCTCACCCTTTTCCCTTGCCTCTTTGATGAAAACCTATATTTGATATTTTGTATTCAATTAATGCATTGACGAAATCTCACTTTTTTGGATTTTCCAATCTATAGTCATTAGCAAATAATATGAGAGGGCAGATACATTGTAAAATTTTACTCTTTGAGATCTTTCAATGTCAAGCCATTAACAAATAATATGAAGAACATATAAATTGTAAATTTCAAAAAGATAATTTTGTTAATATTGTAAGTACATTATTGCATCGAAAAGTAATAGCGATATTTAAACGCGATATTTCTCTAATAACAAAGTTCTGCCGGCAACTTATGAGGTTAAAAAAAAATCAATCTAGACTCTAGGTCGAGACCTATTTGATTACATCATGCAATTAGGTTTGGCTGTACATTTGAGATTTCTCTTTTATGGGTGAAATTTTTGGAACACCTAATTACAAGAAAAGAAGAAATAATATCAATCTATTTATCAAAAGAAAAACTTAAGAGGTAGATGTTTTTTCTGGAAATGCGGCTTTTATTAACAACATCAATTTATCACCAATGAAGTGTACATCAACATATGTGAAAATAAGTTTTGCAGAGGCCGAGCGAGTGTACAATAACGTATGCCTGTATCAAAAGCATTTTATTTCAATATATGTTGGTTCGATTATTCTATGTTTGGTTTGAGTTAAATTATATTAAAGATATCAACGAATCTTCACACCAAACTAACATATATGCATTTGGACTTTGATATATCAATCTACATGTTGTAAGAATGCAAAAATAAATAATGAGTAATTATAATTCAAATCTGAAACAAATAGTATGTTTTTTAAATAACAATATAACTTGATTTATAAGATGCAAGATTCACTTACAGATCTTTATTATTTTTGTTGAAGGTGAATTTAGATCATTCTCGTTATTTTTTAAAATAAAAATATAGATAGAATTTGTGTTCTTAAATATTAGAAAGAATTGACTAACTCCTCTAAAAATTAGATAAGATATTAAAAATAAAAATAAGATCTAATTTATTTTTTAGATGAGTTAGTCGATTTTTTCTGATATTTGAGAAAACAGATTGTTAAGTTGGGAAAAGGATTGATTTTATTCATGATTGCAGAGAAGTAATATATACATAAAGAAACTACACTAAAAAAACTAAACTATAATTACAAGGAGTATTCCCAATACAAGTTAACGTTAAATAATAAAGATAATTATGACTGTAGAAGGGAGTCGAAGAGATCATTAGCAGACGACAGGTAGTTTGAAACCAACTTGGACACACTTCAATACCCCTCCTCAAGTTGGTGCGTAGAGATTGCAAACACCAATTTTAGTGAGCAAGTACTCGAATTGACTTACTCCAAGAGCCTTTGTAAAGATGTCGGCTGGTTGTTCTTCACTTGGAGTATAAGGAGTTGTAATCAATCCTTCTTGGACTTTGTCTCTCACAAAATGATAGTCGATTTCAATGTGTTTGGTCCTTTCGTAAAACACCGGATTGTTCGCAATGTGGATAGCAGCATCATTGTCGCAATGTAGCTCCATTGGAAGATGATCGAAGAGATTCAACTCAATCAGAAGGTTGCGAACCCAGACCAGCTCACTCACTACAGCAGACATCGATCGATATTCCGCCTCTGCACTTGACTTTGAGACCGTATTCTTTTTTTTATCTCTAAATTACTGGATTCTCTCCAAGAAGAACACAGTAGCCTAAAGTTGATCTTTTTGAATCGACGCAGCCTCCCCAATCCGAGTCTGCAAAACCACACATACGCAGATGGTCATGTTTCTTCATTAGAATCCCCTTTCATGGACAATTTTTCAAGTATCGGAGAATTCATTCTAACACATGAACATGACAAACCTTAGGAGCATGCATAACTTGACTAACAATCCTAACAGCATAAGTAATATCCGGTCTAGTGATCGTAAGATAAATCAACTTTCCGACAAGTCTTTGAAAATGCAGCACATTTGGATAATCCTCTCCTTTCTCATTCGAAACATGCAAATTTTGTTCCATGGGTGTGTTATACGGTCTAGAACTTATCTTTTTAGTCTCTCTTAACAATTCAAGAGCATACTTTCTTTGGTTCATAAACACCCCTTTAGATGAATACACAAATTCTACACCAAGAAAGTATCTTAGCTTTCCAAGATCTTTAATATCAAACTTGCTGTGCAACGCTCTCTTTAGTCTTTGAATAAGATCATCATTACTACCAGTAATCAATATATCATCAATGTAAATCAAAACAACAGTCTTACCTTCCTTGCGACTTGACACGAACATGGAAGTGTCAGAATAGCATTTCTTGAATCCAAGTCTCAAAAGTTCTCCGCTGAGCTTGTTATACCAAGCCCGAGGAGATAGTTTTAAACCATATATAGACTTCTTTAATTTACATACCTTGTTTGGTTTTTCGGTGATCAAGCCAGGAGGGACAACTAAGTATATTTCCTCTTCAAGATCTCCTTGTAAGAAAGCATTGCTTACATCCATATGCTCCATAGACCATCCTAAATTCACAGTAATTGATACAAGGATGCGGACAGTATTCATCTTAGCTACTGGTACAAACGTTTCACTATAATCAACTCTAGGAGACTGAGTGAAACCTCTCGCAACCAATCTAGCTTTAAACCTTTCAACCGAGCCATCACTCTTATACTTGATCTTATAAATCTATTTGCAATCAACCAATTTCTTACCCTCTGGAAGATCAGTTAGCTCCCAAGTTCCATTTTTGATTAAGGCATTAAGCTCTTCTTTCATCGCATTTTTCCATTCCACGTGTTTACAAGCTTCATCATAGTTATTTGGCTCAGATAGTTTATCAAGGTTGCTCAGAAAGGTTCTGTACCCGGAGCTAAACTTATCATAATTCACATGGTTCTCAATAGGATACTGAACAGTGTAAGTTTTGAAATCTTTCAGCAAGATATTAGGTTGTCTTACACGAGTTGATCTTCTTGTCTTAGGATTACTACTACTAGGTTCAATAATAGTAGTATCAAGATTTGTTTCAGAAAACATACCAAGTTCTACTTCATTGCTCCTGCAATTTTCATGTCTTCTAGTATCAGCTTCAACAGAGTCCTTACTCTGCTCATCTTGTCCAGGCACGGAGAATGATCCAGGTGCTTTAGCTTGTGTATTTTGCTCCTGATCCTTACTTGATGTATTCTCCTTCTGATTTTGATTTGGAATCGGAATTGGAATAACCCCTGAAATTATCTGCAGAGGCTGCAATTGATCAATCTCCCCCTGTCTGCTGCAATCCGATTTGTCAGTGTAGAAAGGAAGATTCTCAGCAAAATGAACATCCCTTGAAACAAATTTCTTTTTCATTGAGGGATCATAACATTTATATCCTTTCTGAGGTCATGGAATATCCTAAGAAAATGTATTTAACAGATCTTTTATCCAACTTATCTCTCTTTTCCGAAGGCACATGAACATAGCAACAACATCCAAAAACCTTCAAGTAAGCTAAATCAGGTTTTTTGTTAAACAAGACCTCCAAAGGCGATTTAAACTTCAATGGTTGACAAGGAAGATGGTTGATTAAGTGACAAGCAGTTAAGATAGCATCACTCCAGAACCCTTTTTTAACATTCATCTTAAACATAAGTGCTCTAGCAACTTCAAGCAAATGCCGATTTTTTCGTTCGGCAAAACCATTTTGTTGAGGCAAATAAATACATGAAGTTTGGTGCTTAATTCCAGAAGTTTTGAAATAGTCCACAAAGTCCTTTTTGTACTCAGTACCATTGTCCGTTCTAAACGTCTTAATCATGGAATTAAACTGATTTTTGACAATAGAATCAAAATCTTTGAACGCAGCAAAAAATTCACTCTTGTGTCGTAGAAGATAAAGCCAAGTAGCACGACTAAAATGATCAATGAATGAAACAAAGTAACGATATCCATCCTACGAGCACATAGGTGCTGTCCAAACATCGGAATGAACAAGTTCAAAAGCAAAATTGTAAGAGCTCTTTGAAGATTCAAAAGAAATTCTTTTATTTTTAGCATACTGGCAACTTTCACAATTCAAATCAAACTTCCCAAAATCTGGAAATAAACAACTAAGAACACGAGAACTAGGATGTCCTAAACGAAAATGCCATAACTCCTTAGAATATTTCACAGCAGATAAAGCTTTAGGAATCCAAGAAATCATATAAACACCATTGTGAAGTTTTCCTTCACCAATCGTCGTCTCCGTGATGCGATCCTGAAATATCACCGAACCAGATAAGAAGATCACTTGGCAATTTAATTGTCTTGTGATCTGACTAATAGACAACATGTTACATGATAATTTTGGTACATGTAAAGCATTAACACAAACATTCGAATTAAAGGGGTGAGTGGAACCGCACCCTTCTACAGCAATCTTTGAACCATCTGCAATTGAAATTGCTTGGTTCGTGGTGGATTTATAGTTTTCTAGTAAACTCAAATCGTGAGTCATATGTTCATTTGCCCCAGAGTCAACAATCCATCCTGAAATGGACTCTAAAGCACGAACTTGGTAAGCACAAAAATTGGTAGGAACATAGACATTACCTGACTTACCTTCTTCAAGAGTCTTGTGCGACTTGCTGTCACTACATGAATCATTTATCTTCAAGTGTTGCAAAAACTTCTTTGCCAACTCATCCATAGACGTTGAAGCAGCAGTTGTAGTGGTCGCAAGTGCTTGGGGCTGATCCCAATTCTTCCCCTTTGCTTGCTTGAGATGTGGATGGAGAATCCAACATCGATCTTTACTATGACCAGACTTACTGCAATGGTCACACAATATACTAGACCTTCCCATTCTGCCACCTCCTCGTCCTCGAGAGGAGTTCTCTCTAGAATTTACAAACCTTCTTGCCGCATTAGCAGTTGTCTCTAGATTGGTGTTGAAGGCACTTCCTTGGTGAGTGTCGGTCTTGTGGATTAGACCCATTAATTTCTTCTGGGTTTCCTCTTTTTGTATCCTTCCACAGATGGTACCAAGATTGGGAAGATCTGCAGCAGTTAATATCTGCTCGATCAATGGGTCGTAATCCGAACCTAGACCCATTAATAATTTAAACACCTTATCCTCTTCTTCCTTCTTTTGAATAACTGTCAGATCCGAAGTCGCGGGTCTTAGCATTGTGAGTTCATCCCACATGGATTTTAGCTTACCCAAGTAAACCACAAAGGGTTTTTCTCCTTTCTGCAGATCAGTGATGTTCTTCTTCAGCTTGAACACCCGATACAGGTTCTCTTGGTGAGAGTATAAACCCTGAATTGAATCCCATAGCTCCTTCGGCGTTCTTGCAAAGGTAAAGAGATCATGTAGATTTTGGTCTACTGAATTTAGTAGCCACAACATAACTAAATGGTCGTGCATACTCCATTCAAGAAAGGCAGGATCATCCTTGGATGGAGCAGCAATCTCACCATTGATAAACCTAGCCTTCCTCTTCCACTGAGGACAACTCGAACAACGTTCGACCAAGACAAATAGTTAGTGCCATTGAACGAAACGGTGGTAATTTTAATACCTGTGTTTAGGGGTGAGCAAAATAATCCGAATCCGAAATCCGAATCCGATACCCGAAATTTTTTCGGATTCGGATTCGGGTAATTTTACGTTCGGGTTCGGATTCGGATTATCCGAAATTTTTATTTTGGATTCGGATTCGGGTTCGGATACAAAAAATTAAATTCGGATTATCCGAATATCCGAAATATTAATTATATAATATATTTTTTTTGGGCTGGGCTTAGAAATGAATTATTTTATACTTAAAAATAATATTTATATTATATATAATATAATATAAATAATTATTTTATACTTAAAAAATTATTAAAAAATAATTTTGGAATGAAAAGTATAATGAAAAGTAGTATATTTTAAAATTTCGGGTAATTCGGATTATCCGAATCCGAATCCGAAATAATTCGGATTTAATATTTCGGGTAATTCCTTATTCGAATTCGGATTCGGATAGAAAAAATATAATTTCGGATATTTCGGATAATGACAAATTCGGATTTTCGGATTCGGGTTACCCGAAATGCTCACCGCTACCTGTGTTACTGTCAATTTCAGCGATCCTCTTAAGGAAGTCTTGAATCTGAATGGTGTTTGTGTTAGGTGGAACTTCCTACGAATTCTCACCAATTTCACTCATGATGTTGATTTCAGATGATTATTGATATTTGGCTATGATACCATGTTAAGTTGGAAAAAGGATTGATTTTATTCATGATTGTAGAGAAGTAATATATACATAAAGAAACTACACTAGAAAAACTAAACTATAATTACAAGGAGTATTCCCAATACAAGTTAACGTTAAATAATAAAGACAATTATGACTGTAGAAGGGAGTCGAAGAGATCAGTAGCAGACGACAGGTAGTTTGAAACCAACTTGGACATACTTCAACATAGATCTTGCTATCTATTTTTTTCTCTTCTAGAAAAAATACCAGCGATAATCTGAGTCCACCTTCAACAAAAAATAATAAAGATGATCTTATAAATCATACGTGGATCTTGCATTTTATAAATGAAGTTATATTGTTATTTAAAAAAATAACAATAAATTTGTTTGCCATCTTAGGTGTCAAAGTTAATGTGTCTTGAAGATCCCGGTAGAATTTAAAAGTGCAAGTCTTTTTAATTAGCATTTTTAAATTTTTTTACTGGTTAAATTAGTTTAAGCAAAAATTTCAATTTATTGCCGTGTGGTATCACAATCTTGCAAATCAGTAATTGGAATTTTTTCTTACTAATATTATACGTTCTAGACTAGAGGTTCAGTTCCTCTCGCGGACTCAGACAAGGTGACCCTCTCTCTCTCTCTTCCTTTTCTGTTTGTATCACAATCTCATTTTTTCACGTTCTTTTCGCTGATGACACTCTCCTTTTTGGCAAAGCAACCACGGATGAGGCAACAATTTTAAAAGAAACTCTTAACTCTTTCACTTCAATTTCAGGTCACGACATCAACTTCCATAAGTCAAGTGTCTACTTCGCAAAACATGAATCGGCACAAACCAAGCTACTAATTTTGGACATCCTAGGTATGACTTCTATGCTTTTTCATGATAAATACCTTGGTCTTCTCTCCTTTTGGGGTAGATCAAAGTCGGATGCCCTTCGCTTTCTCCTTGATAGGATTAAAAACAAGATCTCAAGCTGGAAACAAAAGCTTTTAAACATGGCGGGAAGAGAAGTGCTCATCAAATTAGTCCTTTCCTCCATCCCTTGCTACACTATGCAGTGTCTCCTCTTCCCGAAATCTTTCTGTGACAAATTGAACAGCATTGTCGCAAGTTTTTGGTGGTCTGGCAACCATAACTCCAAGGCTCTTCATTGGGTAAGTTGGAACAAACTTACCAAGTCTAAATGTAGAGGTGGTCTTGGCTTCAAGGATTTCAATACTTTTAACATTACTCTCTTAGCCAAACAGGCTTGGAGACTGATCTCCAATCCCTCCTCCCTTTGTGCTAAGATCCTTAAGGGTCTTTATTTCCACGACTCTAACCTTATTAATGCTACGAGGGGAGGTATTCTTGGATTTGGTCTAGTATTCTTGCAGGTTGAAATACATTACGAGATGGACTTATTCGCAGAATCGGCAATGGCAAGTCCTCTAAAATTTGGGAAGACCCTTAGATCCCCTCTCTTCCTAACGGTAAAGTTTCCTCATTAGGGCCTGAAAATGCTACAATTCTAAATGTCTCGGACCTCTTGCTTCCTAACTGCTCAGCTTGGAATTGGGATCTGATTAATAATCTTTTTACTGACGCTGAAAAATATGCCATCTCCTTGATTCATCTAGGCCACAGCGACGATCCCGACAAGCTTTTTTGGAAGCACAATAATTCTGGTTCTTATACTATAAAAAAGGGACATCACCTTCTCAAAAATCAGATTCACATCCCTGTTAATAACATTTCTGTAGGTTCCAATACACCCCCTTTCGATCCGGGAATTTGGACTAAAATTTGGCAACTTAACGTTCACCCAAGGATCAAGAACTTCATATGGCGTGTAGCGAAAGACAGCATTCCGGTGGCCACTGGTCTTTTTAGACGACACTATTCTTCTTCTCCTATTTGTAGCATTTGTGGGAATCAACCAGAATCCATTTGTCATATGATCTTTGATTGCCAACATGCTCGTGCCACTTGGTTTGCTAGTCGTTTCGGCCATCATGTTAACCTGTTTTGTCATGCCTCTTTCGGCCATTGGCTGGCCGATATCTTCAATTCCCCTAACATTACTGCTGATCATCTTAGTCATGCTATGTATCTTTGTTGTGCAATCTGGAACTCTAGAAACAAGTTTTTATTTGAAGGTACTCCTTGCAATCCTATTGCTTCCAACTCCATAGCTCATTCTTCTTGTTTGAAATTCTTACAGGTGAAAAACAAGCTACTGGAACTTGACGCCTCCTTCGTAAGAAATAGGACCAACTCTTGGACAGCTCCGATGGAAGGAGCTACTCAACTGTGACGCTTCCTGGATCAAGTCAGACTCTACTTCAGAAATTGTTGCTGTTGCTCGGGACTCAAAAGGCCACTTAGTAGATGGTCTCTCTGCCACCGTGTATGCTTCTTCTCCCTTAGATGCCGAACTCATGGCAATCCAACTAGCATTGGAACTTGTTACTCGCTCTTTTGCTCTCACTAACTCCTCCATCGAAACTGATTGTTGGTTAGCTTGGTGCTTCATCAGCCACTCGGATCCCTTCATAGACTGGAACCTTGTATTTTTGGTTTCTAAGCTTCGTAAACTCCTCGAGGATCTTCCTCTTTGTAATCTACTCCACACCTCTCGCTCAAACAACCATGTCGCGGATTGTTTGAGCAAGTGATGTAGACTAGGTTTTCTTCCGTTTGATTGGGTGGCTTCCCCCCATTGGATATTGTAAACTTTCTCCTCGCTGACTCTCCAGATTAATATACATCCCTTGTTGGTTTGCTTCCGGCAACCAACTGGAACTTTCAAAAAAAAAAAAACTAGAGGTGTCGATGTGCAAGACCGCTTTACTACTTATACTAAAATGATCTATTCTTTAAAATATAAACCCTAGAAATCTTTTTTTTTTTCCTTCCTTTTTTCCCTCTTAAACCCCCAAATTAAAATTGAAAGAAAGCTCCAAGAGGGAGGAGCATCTTAAAACAAACGCAACCGCTTCTTTCTTCTCTATGCTTTGAGAAAAAAAAAATTAGGTTTGGAGATGTCGACGACCACCGCGAAGCCAGTGGACCCGGCGCTCTGGTGGTACCCGTTCACATCCCTCCTCGCCGACCTCGAGAACGCTCCCCTCGCCGCCGACCTCTCTCCTCCACTCGTTAGCTCCTCGCCCTGCCCCCTCTCTTCTCTTTCTCCGTCTCTCTGCACTTAACCGCTCTTGTTTCGAATGTTTTGCAGGCGAAGAAGTTGAAGGATAACCACTCATGGTTCGTGGCGACGGTGTCTCGGTTTAAAGGACCGAATGCGAAGTCGAGGGAGGCTTTGAGCTCCGATAAGCTCGCGATCGGGCCACACGAAGTGTCTGTTAAGCCCGAATTGAGAGACAAGGCTCTCCACGTCAGCTCGTACCTGGTAATTTCGCTCTCCTTTCTACCGATGCACTATCGACTTTTACTCTAGTTTGAGCTTAGGACTGTGAACTGAGGCTTTTTGTTTGCTTTGTTGCAGTGTTTAGATGAGGTGCAATCGTACATTGTTGTGGAGAGGTCTCTTGAGCGCAGTGGCTTGGCTGTGGATTCCGTTCCCGAAGAGTATCTCCATGTGGTCAGGCCATTTTGTTCTAACTATTCGTAGTGAATTGTATTGCACAATTTTCAAATTAAGCTATGAAACATGATAATATTAGTCTTAAGGAAGGGATGTGGGTGCTGGTGGTTACAAAATTACGTTCCTGGTAGTTTTTCCGTTGATATACTTTACGACCATGGTTTATGGAGAGGCGATTTATTAAACTATGACAGTGTTTTGCTGAAATTTTTGGGTTTTCTTTTCTTTTTTTATTATTCAAAGGTATTGATTCACTATTACATCGAGCGGCAGTGCCTGTTGAAGTGTACCAGAAGGATTCTCATGCATGCTTGTAAGTTTAGGACATTCTTTTTTCCTCTGTTGTTTGATACATGTTTAGCCTCTGATGCAATATTCTTAAAACAGAAGCACCTCTATAGTTTTCCTTGATGACTTGTTGGATACTGTTTCAGAAAGATATTTCAATTCATTTTTCTACTTTTTCACCATTTAAGCTTAACTGTGTCCCTTTGCAGTATATGTTGGGACTACAGACAATGAAGCAAATGCTGTTAAGGATGAGGTTTTAAAGTTTATTTCTGATGGGTTAGAGTCCAAGTTAATATCTGTGCTTCAGGACCTTCTATCAACCAGTCATCCTGGTAATATGGTGAGTTTGATGCCATGATGAAGTCAATTCAAGTTTGATTCCGCCTTAGTATTTGTTGGTAAATGCTTATGTTGGTGATGTTTTATGTTCTCTATTTGACATGTAATCAAACTCTTGAGTTCTTCATCACTGTTGCCGCATCTGGATCTTGATCTTTTAACTTCTTTAGGTCTGGAGAAAAATGATTGTTTCATTTTATGGTTCTATTGAAGTTAGCTTATTTTCGTGGGACATATGCAGGATGCTGATCTTTTCACTTTATGGGCTGAAGAGACACTGATCGAAGACAACTTGGTTTTGGATATTCTCTTTTTGATTTACTATGAATCCCTCTGTGCTTGCAACGGGGAGACATGGCAACGATTGTGCTCACTTTATAAGGTACTGTGGTTAATGTTGTCTACAGAGTACAGTGTTCCTTCGCTTCCCAGTGAGTCTCTCTAACCTCTTCTGTAAATATTGCTGTAGGGAGTATTATCTGGAGCCTATAATCTTGCAAAATTGGAAGTATCAACTGAAGCACTGAAGTCAGCTCATCATGCCAAAGTGCAGCTACTACTCGTACTTATAGAAGCGCTGGACTTGGAAAATCTTTTTCAGTTGGTGCATGATGCAGTACCTTTCAGGTTCCTAGCCTTATGCTTGTCCACTTGTCTCAAAAGGGGTAGTATTTGAGACCCTCCTTGATATTGAGGAAATCTGTGAAAGCCTTTGGCGATACAAATTTTTTCACACTCCACTTGTTTAAAAAAAAAATGTATCTATCGTACTATACAAAATTATTGGGGAAAGCCTTTGTTAGATTTTTTCTTTTGGATACTTGTCATTTTGCTGTTCAATGAGGTTCCTCCTCGAGAGGGTGTGCCTGTTACTTGATATTCTTCAATGTAAATAGTGTTTGGACGTGAGGTCATCAGAATTGAATGATTGTTATGTTCCTTTGATCATTCAGTGATATGCGTGTCACCAGGTGAATGCTTGACTTGAATTCTTGGAGGTTCCTGTTCCTCTTAAGTCGTTAACAGATAGATGCTTCTGTTATCTTGGTTTGATGGATGTTAAATAGTGGACCTAGCAACGGCAAGGGCCCTTTATCATTCCGATGCTTACAATTCCATTCCACATGTCTTATGGAATCAATCATCGTGATGTTCTCCACTGCATAGTCGTTCTCATGTTAGATTCTTTCAGGCAGGGGTCGTCATACTTTCCCATCAAAGAAATTCAACAGATGGATGCGTTAGTATCTACATTTGATGTCTTTGAAATGAAAGGAGCTGCACCTCTAATTCTGGCGTGGGCAGTTTTCCTTTGTCTAGTATCATCACTTCCTGACAAAGAAGAGAATAATTTACTAATGGTCAGTGTCTTTCGGATTCCCCTTTCTTAGATCGAAATTGATCAATCAGTTGATCACACTATTTTGCCACATTACTGCAGGATATTGATCATTCTGGTTATGCTAGACAAGCAATTGAAGGTGCATCATTGGGCTATTGTCTCATGATTCTTGATAGTGAGATGTTACAAGAGTCAGACGTAAGTAACCTTTTTACTTTTGTATTTAGCATCTTCTTTTGAAGAGTTTAGCATTTAGTATCCCATTTGTAAATAGCAGCTTGTTATGCCTATCTTGAGCTTCGATACATTTTCCAACAATCAGCCTGCTAATGATGGTTTACATTTTCTCTTCCTTTGTGGTATTTTATGTGTTTTAGGGCCCTGTTGCTGGTTATCGAAGTGTCTTAAGGACCTTTATTTCTGCATTTATTGCCGCATATGAAATAAACGTTCAGGTAAACATGTTTAACTCCCAACTAATTTTCAGTGTTTTGCAAATCAGAAATTGTTCTTACCTTTTCTAATTCCATTCTGCAGTCGGATGATGATACCCTAAACCTGATTCTGGATATTCTATGCAAAATTTATAGGGGGGAGGTTTGTAGTGTATCCTGTTTTTTCCTATTGAATTTGGTTGTCGTCCACCAGATGTTTGGTATTTATTGTTAAAATTCCATTTAGAGGCGCTTTTTCCATCAACTTCTCAGGAGTCACTATGTGTTCAATTCTGGGACAAAGAGAGCTTCATTGATGGTCCTATCCGGTGTTTTCTTTGTGCTCTAGAGGAAGAATTTCCTATCAGGATTTCCGAACTTGTTCGCATGCTATCATGTCTCTGTGAAGGAAGTTGGCCAGCTGAATGTGTGTAAGTGATGTATCTGAAGTTGATGATTGACAAAGCTGCCCAGAATCTTTGGCTCTATATCTTTAATTTGTTCAACTCATTTGTAGATCACAGAAATGTATTATCTACTTTTGATGAGTGGTACTCCCATTTGCAATTGAAGTAATCCTACCCTCTTTAAATAGCAGAGCAGTAGTTCGCAGCCTGCGTCATGGTGCAGGTCCATAATTAACGCTAGAATACCAGTATCCCTGTATGCCAGAAAGTGGCTTCAGTTGGTTAGTGCTATATGGAGAGTTAAAGCTATTGAACAAGCTTATACCTGGCTGGAATTATATTCTGTGCACAAATGGTTGATTTGGAAATTTTCTTTCTGGTTTTTGGTTATGTTGCAAATAGGCAAATACATAATATATTTCTGTTTGAGCTGTTATAGACATTTGAGCTATTAGATTGGATATCTGGATGCTGAAGATAAATAAGATGCAGTGATTACTCAATGATTAGCCACTTACTTAAAATGCTGGTTCCTCCTACAGTGGGTCACTTCCTGCCCTGAGCTATCCTTGAAAGCGGGTTACAATTGGGGCCCCAGCTTTTTTCCTTTCGGTCGATGAATGTTATTTGTTGTCTTGGTGTTGGTCATGGCTTCATATCAACCAGAGAGCTGAACTTCTTGTTCAGCAGGATGTGAATGCTCACTAGAAGAACCATTCTAATTCCCGCACTGATATATCTTTGGTACAGTTGATATGTACTGTTCATTGAGTCCTTTAGATTGCGTCGTCGTCTCTGAGCATTGATATGTTTTTTTTATGGTTATTAGCTAAGTTATTCTTGTCTTACTCTTACCATATTTTACTTTTGTCAACAGGTACAACTTTCTTGACAAATCTGTTGGTGTGACAACTTCCTTTGAAGTTTCAAATGTGTCCTTGGTGGATAACACATGTCAGATAATTGAAACTCAAGAGAGGTTGCTTGTTCCTGGATTTGAAAACTTATTTATTCCTAGCAAGTCTCGGGGGCAAGTTCTGAAACTTATCAATGGAAATGTTGCCCTTGTACGGTGGGAGGTTAGATCCTGACTTAGCAGCTTTCCTCAATTTTTTTCCAGTTTGTAAGGAGTCAGTTTCGATGGCTATAAAGTATTTTGGTCTTTCTTTCGGCAACTTAGCTCTCTCGTGCCCATAATCTTTTTTTTTTTTTTACCTTTGGCCTTAGTTTGTCTGCGTTATGGTTTAAAGGTTCTTTTACTAATATATATAATTTCTCATTTCGTTTTGCTGGATTTCAATCTATTTGTGGTCGTCTGTTAGCCCTCATTGCTTCCAGTTCAATTTAAGTTGTGATACAATATCTTGTGCCAATACTGTCACTAAACATTGCTTGACATAAATTTTCTGAGGGGCGACATTTTAACATAGAAGCTTGGTGATAGCAAAGCTAGGGAGTCTTTTATCCAAACTTGTTTTGGTACCTCGGCATTTGCTAACGGTAAGTTTTCTTTTGCAGAATTCTCCAACTGGTTTGATCGTATTGCTTCTACGTTTATCCCAGACACGCTCTTTGGATGCCAACGAAAATGTTCTTATTCTTGATCTTCTTACTCGTATGGTATCGTTCAACACGGTAATGCTCCTAAGCTTATCAGCATCATAGATTATCAACTATTGTGAAGAGGTTTGATTTGATTTTTCATTCTTTTCTAAGTAATCATATTTTTGGCAGGCTGTAACTTTTTCATTAATGGAAATTGGAAACTTGCTGAAATTTGATACAGATCTAGTGTATGGGCAGCCGAAGAAGCGTTTCTGGTAATGAGCTGATGTGAATGCAATACTTTTCTATGTTACCCTGTTGGTCTGTCAAGCTAGTAACCTTTGATAAAATAAGGCTCTGTTGTTGTTCCTTTGCTGGTCAAATTAGCAGAGACTTTGTTGATCTATGTCTTCCCTTAGCTTTACCTGGAATGGTTGTAATAATGTCCCACCTTTCCTGATGCAGGTCAGTGGAAGTTATTTGTGCCATCATAAAAAACTTGCATCCTAATGCTGCAGCTGCGGCTGTAATGTCCCTGGCTGTAAGCATGTTGTCCGTGATGCTGAGATGGTAATACAATGTTGCCCTCATTCAATGCTTCTTGGTTCATTCCTTTTCTTTCTAACTAGTAGGTCTACTTCATTCTGCATGCGCTAGACACTTGGTGTCTGGATCTCTTTTTCGTTTTAGCTACTTTTTACACTGTCCTAAATTTTTCTTCTTCTAGACAGTCTAACCAAAGCATATGAATGATGTCATTATTTTTATTATGTGTGCAGTGCTCCGTCAGATGTAGCTTCTATCTGTCTAAAAGCGAATATATTTAAGACACCTACAAGAACAAGCATCTTTGATGTTGGCTATGATGTTTCAACAAGGTAAACCATGTTCAGAAAATTGGGCAATTATTTGACGTTTGAGATACACAGTACTTTGGTTCTAGAACCAAAGCCAGGGCGCATGTTGGGTTTTTAATAACTTTATTGTGTTTTATTCGAATGATTGTTATTCTATAGCATATCTGTTCTGTAGTTTAAGTCTTCATCAATAACGTTTCCTCTGCAAATTCAGAGCAAGGAGCAATATAGGTCCAATAAATGTATAGCCACATTAAGCTGACTTGGGCTTTCTTTGCCCTATAGCTCTAGCGGTTCGTGGATGCTGTCAGGAAAGTTGGCAAAAATGCTCTTGATAGACTCTGAGCACAATGATAATGATCACCCATTAGCCATATCAGGTAAATTAAGATAGTATGTGTTTTTTTTGCACAATCCTTATGCTTCAGTTGTTTGGCCTGCATATGCATAACTTGTGATACTACTGGAAGACAAGATCTCCACTTTTAGGCTGTCTGTTGTGTATGATCATACACTGTTGCAGTGAGTTCTTGGAACCCTTGTTTATATCATGCCTCCGTTTTCCAGTTATTTCTTTTATATTTTTTAGGTCATTTCTTTTACCTGTCAGTTTGATCTTGTTCTTATAACCATGAATTTGTTTACTCATGCCATGCTGTGTATGTGACAATCTCCCCTTTTCTTTCTCTTGTAACTTTTAAATTGTTTACCCGCTCAATTGGCTCATAGTGTATTTCCCAAATTTTACTGAGGCTAGATCCTTCACTGAGTCTATGCATGTTCTCTATTCTGTCACATTAATATTGAGGCATATCTTGTTCTAACGAACACGTATTGTTATCGATGTTGTCTAGAGTACCATGGGTGTACCGTATTATTATCGATGCTCTCCAGGGTACCATGTGTATACCCTGCATTTATGTGGTCTTTCATAACATGCTTACACTCTTCAACTTCAAATTCGTGACTCTTTGCTTGACTTGCTAGTATATATGTTCTGCAGTATTGGAATTCACCATGCAACTGGTGGAAACAAAGTTAGAGGACGAACGTGTACTAGATTTAGTTGCTTTTGTCCTGCAGTATGTGCTTGCTAATCATGAATTCTGGAAATACAAGATGAAACATGTACGATGGAAAATAACGCTCAAGGTATGCCCTTCTTTCATTCATAGCAGGTTTACTGTAGTTAGATCTGTAGTCTTTCTTTGAGTTATTCCTATTTCATCAACTTATTGTCATCAATCATAGAGTATTACTCTACAGATACAATGCTGGTCTATCTCTTGTTTCTAAAATGTTATTGTTATTGTTGTTTGCTTCTGATGTCATGCCAAATGTGACTTCTGTGTGGTGGAAACTACTAGCATAAAGTATTTATTAAAAGAAAGCACTAAGACTTTGTTCTGCCATTTAAGGTGTTGGAAGTAATGAAAAAATGCATTGTATCAATTCCATTCTACGGAAAATTTGGCCCCGTCATCCGAGACCTGCTACTGACTGATTCTTCCATCCACAATGCACTCTTTCGCCTGACTTGCGTGAGCAAAGAAATTTTGGAGGTTAGCATGTACTTATTCCGTTTGAACCTAATCTTGGTTGGCCAAATTCTACATCTTTGTCATCTCTTATTTTTGCTAATTGCTGCATTTCCTTGCGTGGGCAGAAACTCTATGTCAGCCGTCTCGTCGAACTGGTGGAAATTGAAGGATTGCAGCATGCTATTTCTTCTGCTTTGGATGTTTGCCATCTTTTGCTCTCTAATTTTCCTGAGGTAATAGTTATAGACAGAAAATCCTCTGTAGTTTTTGCTATGGTAATTTTCTTCCGTTCATTTCGTTTCTTAAATTTTGTTAACTCTAGGTATCAGTATGAAAACTAGGCAGATCCCCAGTACACTTGATCACAGTTTGAGGGACTCTCTTTGTCAGTTGTATTTGTCGTTGTCATTGTCAATTGCTGATGTAGTATGCATCCATGTGCAAACTTGCTGGATTTTTTAATTGGAGTAATATTTATTGTGCGCATAATCTGTCTTCTGCAGGAAACTCCGTCCACTCTACCAGTCTTTCATCAAGTAGTCCTGTCACCAGCGACCAAACCAGTTCCTTTTACGCCGGTGCTGGTGTCCCTTGTCTCATACTATCAGAATCCTGTACGCTCTTTTACTTTTGCTAGCGTATTACATATTTGCATTAATCAGTTTTGCAATTCTGACCTCTAAAACCTGGAATTTAATTTGGGTTCTTGTGGTTCTTTTGTTTGTTGGTCACTGAAGGTATAATGCAAGATTTTTTTTTGTAAGGAGCAGGGATACTTGTTATACAATCAAGTCTGCACCTTAGCAGTTCTCTGTCAAAACCTGTCTCAATGGATAATTCAATGTTCCTGGAAAATGGTTTTATCTTGTTGTATTTGAATGCTTAATGGTGCTGTTTTCTGTCCCATACCATGTTGCTTTGCTTCATCAATCCATTTCTTCTCCACAATATAATGCAGGGTAGCTGTGTCCTATGAGTTGAATTAGAATATGATACCACATGGAATTGCCTTCTTATTTTTCTTCTTCTATTTTTGTGCTTAGCCTGTCAGACTGGAAAGATTGTGCTAATGTACTGAATGCTATTGTACTTTATGATGATCTCTATTTTCATTTGTCTACAAGTTCAAATATAAGCGGGATGTTTATGCTTCAAGTTATATTCCAGGTAGTAAGAGAACGAAAGATATCAGATATTATTTAGCTGTGATTGTATTGATAAATTTTCATTGTCTCCTAGTTCAGTCTCTTAAATGTGGACTATTCACTTTGTTATATGCTTCTCTGATGACCTTACAACATCTCAGTATTGCTGTTACACATTGATGGATTTGTTCTTTAACCAGGCAATGCAAGTTGGTGCTGCTAGGGTATTGTCCAAGTTGTTCGGTGTGGTAGACTATTTGAAACCATCTTCGTCAGGCAATATGTTCTTTGGTCTTGATGATGATCAGGTTGGTTAGTTTTCTATATGGTGTTACTCGGATCCATTTGCATTAGTATTGTTTTTTTCGTGTGATAGTATACTGGTGTTAGTTGAAACTTGATCGAATGCTTCATTTTAGATTGCAGATTTGAGGCAGGCTGTTCATAAGGTGTTGCTTGAGCGGATGGAATCTACTGTAGATCTCTTTATTGCTGTGCTAAATATGCTTGTTTCTGCAGCTCGGTATCAGGTTGACTACTGTTGTGGCTTACAACTCGGCATTTTCTAACAACAGGGAATCTCTGTCTGGTTCAACTGAATTCTTTCATATCTTCATAAAGATGGTGCATCTTTGAGAGAAGATATTTCTTTCACCTTTTTAAAAGAAAATATCTTGCTTTTTTTCTTCATGATCCTGACCTTACCAATGTAGAGGTTCCAGATCGATTAAGGTGTTTTGTACTCTTCAAAGGAGGTGTTTCCCACTTTTTTGGTCTTCGGAGCTAATAGCTTTCAATATTTTTGGCAAGCGTTTATCAAACCATGATAGGAAGACCACACTTGAAATATGTACCTTCCATTGACGTGTTTAGGTACATGGGGTTAGTCGCAATTATGACAATATAAGTATGGACATACACAAACAGGAGAAGGATATGAAAATCATCCGTTAAGATAGTTATATGCTTATACAAGCAATGAGTCTACTAAAATAAGTCAAATGTCCAATTTAGTTGTTTGCTACTAGCATATATAGCATTTGCCACTTAAATTTTAGTCTTGACTTCCTGTAATGATATATTTGTTGACTGCTACCTAGGACCATAGCTTATTTATTGTGGTTTTTGTAGCCTGCTTTTCTTTTGGCTGTCATTTCTCCGAAGGATGGTGCAGATCTCCATGCAGACAGTCGTCCGAATTCAAATGACTCTGGTGAAGGATCTTCCACTGCTTTTCCAGGGTCTAGCAAATCAAGTCTGCTTGATGGACTCGTCAAAGTCGTTGAGAGAGCACCTGACTTAATGACAAGGTTTGCACGATAAATTATTGTACATTTCTTCTAACTCTACTGTCTGTGAAAATTTGTTTATGAAATCAAATCAGGGACAGAAAGTCTGTTTAAAAGTAAAAACTGACTTTCTATTTCACAAGAAGAGGAGAATCGCTTGAAGAAATCTTCTGCCCTTCATGTTTTGCTTTCTTGTTTCTTGTGAATGAGATTGAAGATAGACATTTAACTCAAGACATGATATTTCTTATTGCATAACTTCAGAATATCCTTCCATTTGTCTTTTTGCACTGCGACATATAAGTTATTTCAGTTTGCAACTTTCGTTTAAGTATGGCAAGCTCAAGTGTAGCATTGAAGGTTTGATTTTTCTTGGTGCTCCAGCAATCCTCGAGTGTTGCTCCCTGTGCTAGAATTTCTTAGGGCGCTGTGGCAAGGAGCTGCTCATTACATGAACTTTTTGGAGTATTTGAAGGGCTCTGGAAACTTATGGAAACAACTCTCAAGTTGTGTTTCATCACTTGCTAACTTGAAGGATCTGGTATCAGAGAAACCAAATGAGGAGACTAACAGCTTCGAATACAAATTTCAGTGCCAATCTGCTATATTGGAAATAATGGCATGTGACATCTTTCTGGAAAAAAAACTGCAAAATTCTGTCTTGCTTGAACCGGTGGCTGATAATGCAACTACCAATGAAAAACTGAAGTCCAAAGTTGATGGCGTGAGCAAGATCCTATCAAGTTGGTCTGAGAAATCTGTTCTGCTTAGTATATTAGAATCATATGCTTCTGTTGGATATGACTACCATATTCAATACCGTTTGAAGGTGACAGTTTTCCATTTCGTCCTCTCTTTTTTTCTAAATGGTGACCCTTTGCTCATGTTTGCTGGCTGATCTATGTCAACAAATACAGGTAGCAGCAAATTTGCTTGTTGTCCATATCATGGAGAAATTATCCTTGGGCAATTCTGGAAGTTTGGCCTTTGCATTACTCCAGAAAATACGCACAACATTTGAGAAGGTACTTTTCCTTGTATCTTCAGTCATCCCATTCGTCCTCCATGGGGTGTCAGATTGTCTGACAACAAATGCCTTTGTTCTAATAGATGACTGCTCGGCCTGCCTTTACTGAACTGTTGGGCCAGTATGCACAGCGTGGTTACAGGTACTCCACTTGCCATGATATAGTTCTTGAATTAAACTTTCTCAAACTGGTCATGAGAGAGTTATTTTTTTTTCTTTTCTGGAACTATCTGCAATGTGTGTGACAGTAGGCACTGCAGATTTTGAACTATAAAAGTTTAAATAGATATGTTGCAATGGGTCTTTCTAATTCGTAAATGGGTTGTTAGTTGGAGAGTGTCCCACATCGGAAGTTGCGAGTGGGATGGGTCGGTTTATAAGGTGGTAGGATCCACCTACTCACTACCTTAAGGTTTTGGGTAGGATATGGAAACTCCAATATGGTATCAGAGCCAATTTGCTCATACGAGCCCATGGGCCCATATGCTCGCACGACCCCCATTTGAAAGCACGAGAGACAGTGTTAGGCCCGTGCAAACTTCAGCCCGATGGGTTTCATTTGAGGGGGCGTGTTGGAGAGTGTCCTACATCGGAAGTTGCGAGTGGGATGGGTTGGTTTATAATGTGGTAAGATCCACCTACTCACTACCTTAAGGTTTTGGGTAGGATATGGAAAATCCAATAGTTACCTCAAAACATTTAATCAAAGATAAACAGGTAATTTCTCCTTGTGTTGCAGCTAAACCCTCTTACCTGCTAGGGAAACTACTTGTGCATTTACTAATGTTTCTGCTGCAATCTTGAGGAATTCTTTTATTTCTTTCAGCAAAGGAAAGCAACTAGAATGTCTGATTCTCAATGACCTCTATTATCATCTTCGGGGGGAGATAGAAGGCCGTGAAATGGGTCCAGGACCATTTAAAGAACTCTCCCAGTTTTTAATTGAATCAGATTGCATGCAGCCCTACTTGCACAAGACCAGACAAGGTTTTCCAGATTCGGATGCCATCTACTGTTATGATCTTGCTCATATACGATCTGATTTGGGTTTAGATATGTGGGATTATACCGAGTGGAAAGAATCTAAGACAATTGCGCAAAGTATGTTGGATGTTATGCAGGAAGTTAATTCTTCGGTACTGCTTGCAACTTCGAAACTATGTTCCCTAAGGGCATTAACTACTCTCTTGGCTGTATCTCAAGATGAGGCAAGTTTCTACTGCATCGCTTTTTGGTTTATTGTCTGCCATTTCATTAGTTGCTATGTAAATTTTTTATTTTAAGGGTGGGATGCAGTGCAATGGGAAGCATTTCACGATTGAAAAAAAAAGTTTAATCCTCTTGGTTGATTCAATTGTTGGGATCCCCATGATGCACGAGTATAGCATTTGGGCTCACATATTTACTTTTTCCTAATGCTTTGAAATATTTTCCCGTGTGGTTACGGTATTAATTGAAGATCCCTTGATGCTTACATTCGCAGGAAAGAAAGGCTAACACAGGGTCGAAGATGCTCAGTAAACTCTCCCTGGCCTGCATCAATCATCTATGCCAGCAGTTTCATATTTTGGTGGTGTCACTTGATCCAGTTTCAGATGTTTCCTGTGAGATTCTCAATTTCCTTGCAGCACAAGCTGAGCTTCTTTTCCATCTCGTGAGATCTGTAGGCAGCTGCTTGTCAGTATCAGCTGCTTTACTTGTGTTACGAACGTCAGGTTCTGGCCTGAAATTGTTACTTGAGCCATCTTTGATGGGAGTTGGGGAAACTAGGAAGCTTTTACTTGCACTGCTTCTCTTGACAATGGAGTTTGTGGAATCATCAGATATGGACTCCAATGATCTTGCTGAAGTTTCTAATTTTTGCCTTGGTTTTCTACCTGTATTGTGCAATTGCGTTGGTACAGAGCATTATGCTCTCTCATTGGCTGCCACTGATTTGATACTTAAAAGCTTTTTGGCTCCAACTACTTGGTTCCCTGTCGTTTCTAAACATCTCCAATGGCAGCACATCATTATGAAGCTTCAAGATCAGGTTTCTCTTGCATCTGTTCGGATAACCCTGAAATTTTTGTTGACTCTGACCCGTGTAAAAGAAGTTGCAGAAATGCTCCTTAATGCTGGTCTTTTCCGATCTCTGATAGCATTGCTTGCCAACTTGACTGGTGATGCCTCCAGCTCACTGCCTGCTCATGAAAGCTTTCTGAAGTCATCCGACGGAACTGAAACGAACCAACACATTTGGGGTCTCAGCTTGGCTGTGATCACTGCTGTAGTTCATTCTCTAGGAGAGAACTCTCTCAACCGTGACATCTTGGACAATGTGGTATTTTACTTGTTCTCGGAGAAAGCTTACTTGATCTCTTACCATCTCAGTGCACCTGATTTTCCATCAGATGATCATGACAAGAAAAGACTGCGTGCTCAGAAGACTCAGATGTCTTTAACTACCTTATCTGATATGGAGCAAACCCTTACACTGATGTGTGCTTTGGCAAAACATCGGAGATCATGGGCCAAGGCAATGAAAGAAATGGATGCGCAACTTCGGGAGAAGAGTGTCCATCTATTGGCATTTATTAGCCGTGGAAGTCATAGAGTTGGAGAATCTCCTAGTAAATCTGCTCCGATTTTATGTTCTGTTGTCAATGGTGAGCTTGACAACTGCGATAAGCCTTCATTTGTAAAAAGCAGGAACGGTTGGTTTGCCCTTTCACCTTATTGTTGCCAGTCGAAATCTCGGGTTGCCCCTTCCTCTGCCAGCAGTTCTGCACTTACAGTCAGAGATCAATCAACTGAATCCGCTCAAGCCTTTTCTCCGACATATACCTCCGACATGGTTGCTCTGCAGATCTATCGGGTAGCGTTTCTTCTGCTGAAGTTTCTTTCTCTGGAGGCTGAGAATGCTGCAAAAGTATCAGAAGAAGTTGGATTTGTTGATCTTGGTCATGTTCCCGAGCTTCCAATGCCTGAGATACTGCATGGATTACAGGTCAATCTCTACTTTGTGCAACTTGTTGTCATTTTAAACAAAATGAATGAGGCCTGATATTAATTTTATCTTGTTGCTTGAACAAAATGCAGGATCAGGCGGTTGCTATTGTTGCTGAACTGTGCAATGCCGATAAATCGAGGACGGCAGATCCACAGATCCAATCCGTCTGCCTCTTGCTGGTCCAAGTAATGGAAATGTCGCTATACTTGGAGTTCTATGTCATTCAAATCTGTGGAATAAGACCGGTGTTGGGTCGCTTTGAAGACTTCTCCAAGGATGCCAAATTATTGTTAAAAGGTGAATTGATGGTTATGCAACCAACAAAGTTTTCGATAACTAATCATCTTCCGTATGTCCTAACATTGTTGTCATTCTATATCAGCCATGGAGGGGCACGCCTTCTTAAATCCGTCATCGAGATCCTTGAAGCAGATAATCTCTCTCGTCTATCCCGGATTGTTACAGAGCGAAGGGTTCTTGTGAATTTCTGTAGGACAATTTGTATTAATTGAACAATTTCTGTAGGACAATTTGTATTAATTGTTACGTAGAGAGATAAGAGGTTATTATATCGAACAATTTGTAATTTGAAGACTGTTGTGTAATTGTTAGAATTGGGCGAGTGCATGCTCTTCTTTTGTTAGAAACTGTGCCACGGTGGATGAAGCATCTCCAGTTTTGGCAGCTTTAAACGTAGACCAACGACACGCAATCTTAATCTATTTGTTGAAATGTCTTCGTATTCTTGTTCGATTTGAACTACCGACGAGTAATTTTGATTAGAAAAGTAGAGTAGAGCATGAATGTTTCGATTCCAAGTAATCCGATTCCTCCCTAAAAACTGCTTTCGAACCTAACCTCCCTTCAACATCCAAAAAGCTTTAGACATCTAAAAGGAATGCAGCTTCCCTTAGCTTACCCTTTCACGTTAAACACGTGAAGGTTTTACACAAGACTAAGAGAGAGAAATTGGACGTGTCCCAAAGAAATATCCATCCTCTTATTTTTTTTTTAATTAGTCCACTTTAGTACCTTGTGGTTTGACTCGTTTTCATCTAATTCCTTGTAGTTTAGAAAAGTTAATTCGATTTCGAAATTTTACGATTTTTCCGTTTGGGTCACATCTGACCAGTTTGATTCGTTTTTGTTCGTTTTGGTCCGATCAAATCCAGCATTTTCAACCACGATTATCGACTCTGGTTGACTCTCCGAAGTATCCCCGACGTGTGGATACAAGTTTCACACGTCTTCGTCGCTGGAATCGCGAGATCAAGTTTTGGATTTTCGAATCAAACTGGTCAGGGTGACCCAAATGGGAAAATTGGACTATGTCAGACTCGAATTAACTTTTTTAAGCTACATGGACTTAGTTAGGAACGGGCTCAAACCACAAGGTACTAAAGTGAATTTTCCCTTTTATCTATTATTTGAATCTATTAGCAGAATATGATAAAAACAATTCAATAAATAGTTAAGATTGTATCTCCAATTGATGTGATATATAACATTTATATATACAATAAAATTAATGTAAAGTGATATGAGAAAAATGTTATTTTTTTAAATTATCACATAAGATAATTTCATATTTTTTACTTTGAAAATATTAAAATTACAATTTTGAATAATAAATATGTACATAATAAAAAAAATTATTTATATTCAAATTACATAAATCTTGATTTTAAATTATGTAAAAAGGTATAACTATTTATTATACAAAAATTAAGATCACAATTTATATTCAAAAATTATATTATATTTCTGAAAAAATCAATTTTTATGATACATATTTTGACACTAATATTGATTCAAAAAAAAGAACTTTATGAAACTTAGCAATTTATAAAAATATCACTTTAGAGTGTTAATTCTGATGTATTGTGAATTGTGCAAATAAAAAGAGGAGAAATGTACGATCTTATCCGGTGGCAAAAACGACAAAAACCCTAGCACGGCGCCGTTTCTGACACTCAAACAAAAAACAAGCATATACCCACCTCGGATCCCCCTATACACCCCTAAACCCTAGTCAAAACCCGAACCACGGTTAACTCAACCCACCCCTCTCCAGATACTTCCACGTGTCCCAATCCGACGGCCCAGCCCTGTCCACTGACACCCACAAACCTCCTTGCTCTCTCCTTATTTAACATTCCAAAAAAATCACTAATCGCCACAAACCACTCTCTCTCTCTCTCTACTCTTTCAATCGAAAATCCCTAAATCTCTCCAAATGGCAAACCCTAGGGTTTTCTTCGACATGACCATCGGCGGGCAGCCGGCCGGTAGGATCGTGATGGAGCTATACGCCGACGTCGTCCCCAAGACGGCGGAGAACTTCCGCGCCCTCTGCACTGGCGAGAAGGGAAAGGGAAGGAGCGGGAAACCCCTCCACTACAAGGGATCCAGCTTCCACCGTGTGATCCCCGACTTCATGTGCCAGGGCGGCGACTTCACCGCCGGGAACGGCACCGGAGGAGAGTCCATCTACGGATCCAAGTTCGAGGACGAGAACTTCATCAAGAAGCACACCGGCCCCGGGATCCTCTCCATGGCCAACGCCGGACCGGGGACCAACGGATCCCAATTCTTCATCTGCACCGCTAAGACCTCGTGGCTCGACGGCAAGCACGTCGTCTTCGGCCAGGTCGTCGAGGGGCTCGACGTTGTCAAGGCGATCGAGAAGGTCGGATCCTCCTCCGGCCGCACGGCTAGGCCCGTTGTTGTGGCCGACTGCGGCCAGCTCTAGATCTTCCGATGATCTCTATCTATGTCGTTTGAATTTGGCGGTTGGTGGATGGTGGTGTCCTTAGTAGTCTGTTCTAGGGTTTTCGTAATGTGAGGGTAATATCGTCTTTTCCGTTTTTTTTAAATGTTTATGGGTTGTGTTTGTTGGGGCGATGAGAGGGATTCGGTAGTTCAAT
Source organism: Hypericum perforatum (assembly GCA_012979155.1). Classification (NCBI taxonomy): domain Eukaryota; kingdom Viridiplantae; phylum Streptophyta; class Magnoliopsida; order Malpighiales; family Hypericaceae; genus Hypericum; species Hypericum perforatum. The sequence goes on along the minus strand of SOPF01028395.1, from coordinate 524,240 downwards.
GTAGCGACTTTTTAACAGGTGGATTACCTTGAACTACCATTAAATAATTCGGTTATTTCAAAGTCGTCGTGTTTCATATCGCTTTTTTGTATGTAGTTAATCGATTTCGAATTCGCAAACAATAATCTTAGATCGATGATTGAACAAAAAAAATTTCATGTCAAACATATTATTTCCCATTGTGGGAGGGGAAACAAACTCTCAGTTATTGCTAGGCTTAGAGCTTTAGGAAAAGCTATAATTGATTAATTTCTGAACCATAAGAATTAGTCAATTTTTTTTTATTTTTCAATATCGAACGAGTGGATAACGTAAAAGTACGCTTAAATGAAAACGGGTCCTACCCTAAATCAGCGACATATAGCAATTTATTTCAGATATTTTACTTCTGAAGTTACGCACAGTGACCTTGACTTGACTAATCCTTGTATTATGTGCCTATGGCATTGGAAGTTGGAACCCCCAAAAATATATAATATCCGGGTGTCTATTGGGTCGGAATGAATTGATTATTCGAGATTGTTTGGACTAAGACCATTAGCATCCCTATCTGTGTCCTGTGCGCTACGTCAGCGTGCCCTTAATCTCAGTTTTTTATATCCCTGCTCTCGCTACAGTGTTCGTGTCCTCAGCTACATCAGTTTTTTTTCAGCTCAGCTTTTTTTAAAATGTATCTAACTGTATCAGACTCGAATATTTTTCGCGTAATTTCGAATGCACTAAATTAAAAATCGTAGAACACAATTTTTCGAAATAGAAATTTTATAAAATTTGAAATATGTTACATTAGAACTTGAAAAAAAAATACATTTAAAAGTTAATAAATTGCTTAATCCTTAAATAGCTTGGATACTAAGAAATTTTTAATCGCTTCCTCGTCTGCGGATAACTCTTTTTCTCGATTTAGCAACGTCTGAAGAAGGGCTAGATTTGCTTGGACTAAAATTGGGGTTAGAAGATGTAAAATCATTATTTGGACTAAAATTCCTCATATCGGTCCAATCAAAATCCTCATTTTCTTCATTGGGATCCATATCTAATTAGAATGCTAATTAGATATTCCCAATCTAATTAAGAAAGTGGAGAGGAGAGGAAATGAGAGGATTTGGTGTGAAAATTTATGAAGGTGTATTAATTTATAGTTTTTTCAACTGATTTAGGACCACACATTTTTTAAACAAATTTGAACCACACACATTTTTTTATCCGAAAAGTCTCGTTATGTGGATTCAAAAAATTGTAAAAAACTACCAAAAAATTAATTTTTTTTCAAAAAAAACAAAAAACATTGAAAAAATTAGAAAAATAATTTAGAATTTTTTTTTATAATTTTTCCGATTTTTTCCGATTTTTATATTTTTTAAAAATATATATAAAAAAATTAAACCCCGAGTGGGCGACGTGGCCCAATCAGAGCGGGCCATGTCGTCCACTCCGTTGCGTTCCTCCGGAAACGCGCTGCGCCTCGCTGACACGCGAGGGCGCCGCGCGTGTCAGCGAGGTGCCCAGGTTGCCCAATAGCAACCTGACGCGTGGCAGACCCGGGACACACGCTCCCGGGCTACGGATGGTCTAAAGGAATCGACAATGACAATTCTCGATTTAAAAAACAGGAAGTCTTGGTTATGATATTTAAATATCTAATCTTACGTGCTGAGTTTTCAAATAGTTATTGTGTTTTATCGTTTTTGCAAAAAAAAATCTCTTTATTAGTCATTCCAAACCATTTTGAATGGGTATCTTAAAGATACAATCCAACCCCTTTGGATGCATCTTCTTTTAATGAGAAATTTTTAATGAAATAATATTTATGATCGAGAGAGATTGTTAAGCAGAAGCAAGAATATCTTTCTCCTTATCTTGTGGGAAATATGGAATCCGAAGCCCTTGATTAATTTTATTGTACGGATCCTTTTTATTGTAAGTGGGAAATTGGGAACCTCTTTTTTCTTGTAGTGGTAAACAATTGTCAGAGAGATTCGGATTCGTTTTTATCCGAAGAGAAGTCAGATTCGGATTGAATAGTCTTTGTCATGCTCATTTATGTTCTCTGATTTTCGCGTGGATGTTGGCCACTCACTCTTCGCCGGCCAAAAAGTACTTGGTCCAGTGTGTAATATATTCCCTTATAAAAATGTGTAATATATAAAGGAAGAGGAGTCTCAAAAAACAAATCTAGAAAAAAAAAACTATTTTCCCGCCTTTTACATAATTAAGGCCTTTCTCAACTAAATGAACAAAGCCCAATGATTCAATAAATTGATGGCTCAGATGCCTCAAGTCACCCATAATTCTATGTCGAACCATGTTTATAATGAGCCCAAATTTTCACCGAAATTATTAGCCCATTGGATATCAACGTTTTGACTATTTAGGGATCACTACGATTATACGAAGTTTCGGTCAAAATTATATGCTATCGAATGTCGATTAATTTATTTTGACAATAACATCTCATAATCTTACATTTTCCGGAGAGATAACACAACATTCTGAGTCGACAGAGAGAACTAAAATGGAATATGATGTTGCATCGTCTTTCAAATCTTTTTATCATCTCATGTTTATCTCATTTACAGTCTATCACCAAGAATTTTTTAAGGGTTATCCGTTATTCACTAATTCTCCAATATAATATTTTAGTTTGGCAAATTTGAAACCGATATAGCGTGAAATGCATCTATTATCATTTCGTTTGCAATAACTCTTCATGTTTTCTTTCAATTGTCCAAGTGGATATCCGCAAATCCAGCCGGCCTAATAAGTTTCGGTACCGACATCAGCTACCTCTTAGTTTTGGCTAAAAATTACTAATTGCATATATATATATATATATATATATATATATATATATATATATATATATATATATATTTCACAAGCCAAATCAATTTGATCGGATCTTTTGGTAATACAAGTTGTATAAAAACACAATTAACTATCTAGGAACTGCAGTAGCAATGATGGCAACGAGTTCGTATTCTCATAGCGGAAAAATATAGAAATTTAAAGATTTTATCATGGTTTTAAAATTTTAGTTATCAAAAAGAATATTATAATAATGATCTAATCAAGTCTATTGTTTAATACAACATTATTCTCTTCCAACCATATATGCCAAATCAAATACATGCAAGAAAATTTCTTGCAAGAAAATGCCAACAAGGCCGATACATGTGGGAATATAAACAACTACCAAAGACATTCATTAAATGTTAAAAGTTATACAATCATCAAATGACATTTGATCAATAATTTATTATATCACATACGTCCAGACCATATGTATATATACTACCATTACTTATTGATCGAATTATATACCTCCACTTTTGGTAGATTTCTTGCAAGAACATAACTCGGTCATCGAAATGTCTTCTAAACTCAGCATACTAGAGGTCTGCCAAATAAGGCCGTCCTCCTCTGATGACTCAATCGAGTCAACGACCGAGTCATCCCTCCCACTCACAATGTTGGACACATGCTTCCTCAACTCACCTCCGATAGAGTACCTCTCCTTCTACCAACTCACTTCTACTAGTACGACTCACTTCGACTCGGTCGTCCTCCCACTCCTCAAGTGCTCCCTCTCCCATACCCTGGCTCACTACCTCCTGCTGACCGGCCACCTAAGGTGGTCCCCGGAGAACACCACCTCGATTCCTTCCATCTTCTACTCGTCGAACGGCCACGTGTCGCTGACTGTGGCCGCCGAAGATTCCACCATCGACCCAAGCTTGTTCAGTCAACTCACAGGTAGCCCGTGTCACAAATGTGAATGTTAATTACCAATTTGATATAATATTTCATTTTTCTATAAGTAAAATTGTATATAATAACTAGAATCTGTACTGAAATTGTGCTATACAAAGCGTCATATCCAAAATAGCAAGATTTACATTTAATTATGACATATTTACCAAAATTTGTTGCTTAATTTTTTTTTTTTGCTTGACCTTTTTATCCAGTGAACAAAATAACTTAATATCCTAACCTAGCTGGTGCAGGTAACTCTGGCAAAGCTCGAGCTGTGACCGAGTCGCGCCAGTATGTGCCCGAGTTACAGTCTTCGGACTCGGAAGCCGCCCTTCTAACAATCCAAATAACACACTTCCCAAACCAAGGCATCTCAATAGGGATCTCCTTCCACCACGTCATCCTCGACGCGAAGGCCCTTACCCTCTTCCTCAAGTCATGGGCCCACATGAACCAGCAACTACTATTAGTACAAGATCAACCCTCTTACTCATTGACACTGCCACCGGAGCTAACGCCGGTAATCGAAAGGAAGGCCGTGGAGGACCCGGAAGGGATCATTTCGAAGCACTTAAAGTTCTGGGCCAAGATGAACTGCCTCATGTGGGGTAACCCTAAAAGCTTGAGGCTGATCCCGGCGACTCTACCCGATGAACACCCGAGCTCGAACCTCGTAATGGCTTCGTTCGAGCTTTCGATGCGAGATATCGACAGGATCAGGACGAACGTGTCGGGTTCCGACAACAGCTTGTCAAGTTTCGTACTGGCATATGCCTACACTTTGGTCTGCATGGTCAATGCCAAAGGGTTGCCCCATTCCGGGAAGGACGTCCACGTCGGCATGGCGGCGGATTGTAGGGCCCGAATGGACCCGCCATTCTCAGACAACTACGTCGGCAACTGCGTCATCAGCCACACAGTGTTGGGCGGCGAAGACATAGACAGGCTCGGGGAGGACGACGGACTTGCCTTTGTGGCCAAGAGGCTGGGCTCCTTGGTCGAGAGGATAAAGAGGGATGGGCCCGGGTCGGTGGTCGAGGCCGCCGGAGATTGGGCTTCGAAGATAGAGGATTTAGGCCGGGTCGTGTCCATGGAGGTCATCGGGGTGGCGTGGTCCAACCGAGTGGGCTCCTATGGCGTTGACTTCGGGTGGGGGAGGCCCACTAAGGTGGAGATTCCTTCGATAGATAAGACAGGAGGCATTTATTTCGTGGAGAGTAGGGATGGAAGCGGAGGATTTGAGGTTGGGTTGGCCTTGAAGCTCCACCAGATGGAGGCCTTTCGTCGTTTGTTTGTTGATGGGCTTAGGCTCTCATAAAGAGTTGCCATTTGAGGATATCCGTGTCCTATCGATTAATTAGGATTTATGTCGATTATGATATTTGAAATATAAGTCAATTATGATATTTGAGATATTGTAAAGTTGTTCACATTATTATTTAATTTAGCTGAATTTTTATGAATTTAAATTCGATATCGGTTTGGGAATGTTTTTTATACTATCCAGTACTCAGATATTATCCCTCTCAAAAAAAAGGTATTCAGATATTACTATGTTAACTAATCTAATTTGATACGGATCTGAATTAATTCAAAATTTTTAACTAAATTATAACATGGCCCCCAAACCACAAAATAACCAGTGCTCTGTACTGGAGAGATCGAAATTTTCTAGATAGTCGACTAGGACGTTTTCTTCTAGATCGATGATGACTTAGACGCATCGTCTTTCTGTTTTATGATCCAAGTATTTATTGTGTATGCAAAAGAAGATTCAATTAAGAGTTGAATTGAACTAATGAGCAGCCGATGCTGAGTTATTTTCTTTTGAAAGAGAGATCTGCGATGATGATTTGGATTTTTCGGCTTTAGATTTGTGATAGAATGGTAATATTATTAAACAGAGTGGAAGCATCAGAATCCAGAGCTGGAATGAACCCAAGACGTGCAAACAATGTTTGCTATCTTCGTAAAATTGTAGGTTAATCACGTGGACTTGTGCTGTTCTGTTGTTTTAGAGATACGTTGATGCATCTTTTAACATGTTCTTTTGTTTGTGAACCAGTTAAATGGAGACGTGTGGAATTTAATGATAAAAAAGAGAGACGTGTGCCCACTTGGAATTTTATGCTAGTTCTCTGATTAGTCTAGGAGGAGATTATGAAGTTTGCGAGGATTAATACGTGTTACCTGTTGAAGTGGATTTAGGACAAATTTCTTTGATTGATATTTGTGTTAGTTTTTTATTTGAATTAATTGGACAGAGAATCGGACAGGTGGAATACAAGGTCATCCTCGTTGATAACGCCAGTGGCTTCGAGATGAAAAGATGGAGGTAACTATAATTGCCAAAGAAACAAAAAAATTTCTCTTAAATCAGATAATGTATAATTATACCATGATAAGTCAATATAATGTTCGAAAGTTATCTCTTAATCACCATCTTGGAAGGAATCAAATATTCCTTCCAGCTTCTTTTCCAAGATTGAGAGATACAAATCATGTATACGTGAGGAGAAATTTCTTTTATTGCTGGTCCACTAAAATATATGCTCAACATTTGTTTTACTAGTTCTAGGGTTAGTCCAGTAGGATGTTATGGAGTGCGTGAAGATTATTATGTGTTGTTTGCTAAATTCGATTTAAGACAATGTTCTTTCATCGAAGTCAGTAATAATTTTTTTCTCAAAAAAGTCAGTAATAATTTTAAAATGAATTTATTGGACAGAGATTTTGACTCGTGGATTATGAGATCATCCTCGTTACTAACTTAATAACCTCAAAAATCTAAATATGGAGAGGAGATTAATACTTGATAGGTAGGATGACAATGGATCTTATATTCTTTTAAGGGTTTGGAGATTCAAATTTTACTTTTTACGAATAGAGAAAAATCTTGTTTGAGAGGAGATTAAAGCTCAAAAAGTCGTCGAAAAGTTCTGAAAGTTTAAATCCAATAAATTAAATTTAAAATTAATATATATATATATATATATATATCATAATATTCGAGGAAATATATGGATGAAAAAACAATGGTCAAACGTTATCTCTTAAATGAGATAATATTCCTTGGCACCTCATTGTCCGAAATCTCGAGTTAGTACACACGTACACGTGAAGAGAACACAATTTAGTTGCGATTACATTATAAAAAACACGTTTTCTCTTTTCTTTTTTTTACTCTGTCTCTTGATTAATGTAGGAGGAGGTTATGAAATCTACGAAGATTGATAAATGTTGCGTGCACAATTTTCTTTGATTGTAGTCCGTAATAGTTTTGGTTTGAATTAATGGGACAAAGATTCTGAGATATGGATTACAAGATCATCCCCATCGATAACGTACTAGCTTCGAAATGAAAGGATTGAGAGAAAGCATAACTTCCAGGAATAAAAATCATATCTTAAATGACATAATAAATAATTACACTATGAAAAGTAAATACGGTCAAAAGGTGTTTCTTAATGGCCTAACTTTGAAGGAATCAAATATTCCTTGCACCTAGAAATACATTCAATGAATGTAACAAAATTCTGATAACAAACATCTAATATCTGTATTTAAAAGAAATTAAATTCAAGATTTAATTACAGTAGAATAACTCATTACTTATTAATTTCAATATTATCTTGAGATATATTTAGATTAACTAAAAAGTTTGTCTCGATATAAGATTTGATACTTTAACATAAGGGTGATCAATTTTGTATTAGAATTCGTCAAGATAAATCAAATACAAACTATAATTTTCATTATTTGAATGATCAAATTATAGTTCAAATTTGAAATTTGGTCATTCCTACTAATATGTTGATTATTATTATGACTAAAAATCAAACATCCCTTGCCAATTTCGCAGGAGAAAATTATATGATCAATTTCCTTTTCAGCCTGCACTTATCATCCTAGTAGAAATATAATTAGGAATTATTTCCTTCCCAAATTAAGGAGTAGGGTTGGACTTAGAAATACAAAGGGAAAACAACCTCCGAAGACACAACTACCACACACCATTAGATCAAAAGAATCAACTGAAACCAAATCTCGGCCGTCCGATCGCACACAAACCCCTTATACCCTATATAACACCAGATCGAACCACAACCACCCCTCCTTTTGCTGCCAACAAACGCAAACCTCAGAGAGAAGAAGAAGCAAAAAAAAAAAAAAAAAGAGAAAAAGAAGAATAACGATGGCGGCGACAGTAACCGCTTCGTCTCCGTGGGGAAAAAAGCCCGGCGCGTGGGCCCTAGACGCGGAGGAGCACGAGGAGGAGCTCCAGCAACTCCAGCGCGTGGACTCCCCGCCGCAGAACGACGCCGCCTTTCCTTCTCTGTCGGTGGCCGCCTCCGTCAAGGTGCCGAAGAAGAGCAAGAAGATGAGCCTGGCCGAGTTCACCGCCGCCCCGGCGAAGCCCTCCCCGCGCGTGGAGGTCCTCAGCCTCCCCACCGGCCCCCGCCAGCGCTCCGCGGAGGAGCTCGAGCAGGCGGGGCGACTCGGCGGCGGGTTCCGGTCGTACGGACGCGGCGGGGAGGACGGGGATTCGCGGGGCGGTAGGTTTTCGAGTAGGGACGGAGGAAGGGAGAGGGAGAAGGAGTTTACTCCGTCTAGGTCTGACGAGGTGGATGACTGGTCTAAGACTAAGAGATCGGTTGGCGGAGGCGGTGGCGGGGGATTCGAGAGGCGGGAGAGGGCCGGCGGGTTCTTTGAGGATTCGAGGGGGCCGTCCAAGGCGGACGAATCCGATAATTGGTTGGCTAGCAAGGCAACGGTTGAGCCGCGAAGGTTTGAGAGGCGGGGGAGCTTCGAGTCTCTGTCGAGGGGGAGGGAGGATTCTGATAATTGGGGGCGGAGGAAGGAGGCCGCCCCTATTGGTGGGGCAGATTCGGATACCTGGGGGCAGAGGAAGGAGGCTGCCCCTTTTGGTGGGGCGGATTCGGATAATTGGGGGAGGGGTAAGGTGGAGAGCAATGGGAATGGAACTGTTGCGAGGCCGAGGCTGGTGCTGCAGCCTCGGACTGCGCCTGTTGCTAGTAATGGTAATGGCGATGTGACTGTAGAGAAACCGAAGGGGAGTAGCCCATTTGGAGCGGCGAGGCCGAGAGAGGAGGTTTTGGCTGAGAAGGGGAAGGATTGGAAGGAGATTGATGAGAAGCTAGAGGCTGTGAAGATTGGTGGAGGGGCGAAGGAGGCAGAGAGGGGGGAGAGGAAGGAGGGGTACGGGTGGAGGAAGGACCACACTCGTTTTGGAGATGATGGTGCTTCTTTGGAGAGGAGTTGGAGGAAGCCCGAGGCTTCTAATTCTGAGACTATTCCTGACAGGTTTGTTCCGCTTAATTGATTCGCCCTTGGTCCTTTTGCTACTTGTGAGTTTCTGACCAGTTTTATGTTGAATGTTGCGTCTCTTTGTTGATTTTTGTTTGAAGGCACGATCTTTATGCAGCGAGGCTGTAATTGTTTCTCTTTCTTGTAAAGTTGGGAGCTTTTCCAGTTATGTAGTTATGCCAAGGGAAGAATATGGAGCAAGGAAAGGATGTGATGATTGATTTTTGTTTAGAGTTTTTGGGGTGGGGTGGGGTTGGGTGGGGTTGGGTGGGGTTGGGTGGGTGTACGCTGACAGTTTTATGGATCGGGAATGGGAATGAAGCAGTTCCATTTTGTTTCGGTTGTAGGGAAGGGGAAGACGATACTTGATTTAACATGACATCTGTTCCGTTGTGAGTGTTCATGCTACATTCTCTAGTTTGCTACATTCTCTAGTTTTTACCCCATTATTATGAGTGTTCATGCTTCTCGTGATAGAGAAATTGTCAAGTTGAAAAGCCTTCCCCCTTTTCCAATAAGATGGAGCTTCGCTTACATGTTTGAAGATGTAGCTTGAAATCCACTTTCTATTTCGTTGTTTCCCTCCTGGTTCATCTTAGTTGTGTTGACGTTTCCATGTCTTCTGGATTCCAACCTTAAGATGACGTCTTTCCTTTCCTTTAGTCCTCAGAGGATGGTCAAGACTTGTTCTGATCCTCATGCTGATGGGTATTTTTGTCTTGTCCTAACCTGATTAAGAATCATGGTTAGCTTTTCACTTTTCAGTTATATATTGTGTCTCCGCTTTAGCCGGACATGGATTGCTTGGAATATATTGGTGTCATATATGAATCGGAAATAAGACTCTGGATTGATGTTCGAAGCCTCTCTTTTGTTGATTTCCTCCTGGTTTATATGTTTTTTTTGTGTTTCCTGTTATCTGTTTTCCCTAATTTTGTTACTAGGATAATGAAATAGTTATCTTTGCCCGTATTATGTTGCTTGCTCATTATAAAAAAAATGCACAATAATGAGTCTGGCATCCTTTTTCAATATCACTTCTGTGTGCAGTTCGGCGAGTTCTGAGAATGGGCATGCTGCAGAGAACGGGGATACTACCGAAGATGGTGTTGCTGAAGCAAATTGAATCCGGATTCATAGAAACTGGACCTCGGAGAATGAGGGAAAGGTGTATTAAACATTGAATTATCAGTGGCTGAAGGGTTTTGGTCTTTTATCTCTTGTCTGTTCTTCGAGTCCATGTTCTTAAAAGTGTGAGAATTTTGGTAGGAGTTTTAAGTTATTATAGTTTATTTGCCTGTGAAGTCTAGTTGTTGCAACTCAAAGCTTTCTGGGATATTTTTTGGTTACTGACTATGTGACCCTTAATTTTGGTGCTGTTGTGATAATGGCTTTCGGTTGTTGGATTCTTAGTGCTACACCAATTAACTGCTGGATCATCAGCATCCATTGCCAACTGTTGGGAAAATGTTTCACGTCCACCGAAATTTCGAGGGAATTGGAATCAGATCCTTTCCACCCTGGCTTGTACTTTGTCGAAACTTACCAATCAATGCTTCTAACTACCTTCGCGGCCGGTTAAATTCCCTTCCACAGCCAAAGAGCCGTCCAGTGAATCTACCTTTTTTTCAATGTTGAAATGATAGGCAACAACATCTGCATTGAATTAGTTAGGTGGTTGTTCGGCTTCGTGGCACATGAACATTTGTGATATAGATTCGCTTGCCCTAGTACATTTATGTAATTATTACAGATCCTCCCCGACATACAAATGGGTTGACAGGGAAAAAAAAAGTCGTATATGTGATGATTACAATATCACGACCATGACTTCATAAGATGCCTTGTGTCATCCCCTTTCGCTTTTTTCAAACACGAATCCGACATCGGTTACAGCGTCAGTACCGTTTGGAGAAAGAATCTGACAGTTTATGAGATTTTAATTAATTATGTATGCAATGAATTAGACTAGGCCTAGCTTATTTATTAACACGAAATTTTATGTTGAATATATAGACTTTAATATGATAAATTGTAGCAGAGTTTTGCATGCTTCTCTCAATTTCACTTCAGCCCCTTCCCAGGCATGTCAAATATTGGCTTGAGTACTTCTAATGTCTAGTCGTACATTGTCTTTAGAGGGCCGAAAGGACTGAAGTAAAAACATTGGATTGAGCAAATCAAAATCGGCTTGGAATACTACACTTCTTGCAGCAGCATTCCTGGGCTGGGGAGGGCCCACAAGAGAAGGAAAAAAAAAGCAAAAACAAAAATAAAGATTGGAGCCCAAACAACCTAAAAAAGGAGAGGGATGTTTGTCCATCCTAAGATGGGTGAGTTGGACCAACGCGCAGTTGGTGCAGTGGTGCCAGGAGCTGCACTTGGAAGGGCGAACTAAAGTTCGATCCCCCGCAACGGCGTTGGGAGAGGTTTAAAACCTTAACCTCGGGACCCGCCTCGAACAGGAATAGTCGGCCCCGTTGAAAAGCCCATAATGGGCTGGGCCGGATACCTGGGTATTCACCAAAAAAAGATGGGTGAGTTGGGGTGGGTTGGGGCCCACCAGCTTTTGGGTTAAATTTTTTTTTTTCAATCTAAATATTATCATACTTTATATATTTTTCACAATATTATTTGTTCAAGATATTTTTAAAAATAAGATTTGAGGTAAAAAAAATTTTATAATTATCGATTGAATTTTAAAAATTTTAATTTGCATTATTTGCATTTGTAAATCGTAATTAATTTTTAGTTACGATTATTGAATGTACAAAATTTGATGTACTTGAATGTACAAAATTTGATGCGAAGTAAAAAATTTATATTAATGATTATTAATATATGAATTAAAAAAATTAAAATTAATTAAATTGATAATGCAGATGATAAATATATTAATTGTTTATTAATTGGGGAAGGGTTGGGGTGGAGATGTTGGTGTAAGTAAAAAATTGAGAGTAGGGGGATGGATTGAGGTAGATGAGTGAGAAATTAATTAAAATATCCAGGATGTAGGGCTGAGGCCCAACCCGAAAAAGCCCGAAACACTGACCAACCCGACCAGCCTGCCTGAGGTTGCGAAGTCAGCCCGCTTATTGAAACAATGTCATGGTGCTTTGGTCGAGTTAAACAGACATTTTGGCGTCGTTTCAGCATTTTATTTTCTCAACACCGATACACCGCAGAACCGAGGAAACAATGTCATTTATATAGTATAAATAGCCATCCAAAGTTATAACCTAGCCAAAAATAACCTTCCTCTCAAATCTGTCGCTGAATAGAGCATCCAAAAAATAACCTAGCCCTTTCCCTTTGACCTTCGACAAAAATCCTTCCCCTTCCCCTTTTGACCCTCAACAAAAACCCAAGGCGTTATCTTTTCTCTCTTTAACAAAGATTTATTGTGATGGTTAGTGATGATCCATGGTTGAATTAGTGTTGTGGGTTATATATGGTCACTATAAAATCAGATTTGTGAGCTGCATGTTCTGTTAGTGATTAATAATTTAAGGTGTAGGTTCGAAAATTGTAGGTTCTTAAGCTTTATAGCGATGATATTGCCTAGGTTCGTAAGCTATTGTTGTTCGTAAGTTGTAGTTCGTAAGCTATATTGTTGAATGAGATTAGTTCAAATCTTTTCTATTATTTCGTAAGATTTATTAGTTTGTAAGCTGCAATTGAGGGATTTAGTTATATATGAGTTTACTTTGTAAGTTTTTGTGATTTGTAAGCCAGAGATCAAATATGTAAGCTTTCGTTCAAATCGTTCCAATTATTAACTTGTTATGTAGGTTCAGCTATTATTTAGTGATGATATATATCTTGTTTGCTACTTAGAATCTAATTATTTTTCCTTTCATTTCAGGGCACAAAATGTTGTTAATATGCTAAGTGACATCCCGAGTGAGGTCATAGAAGATCTAATTATTGCTACTAATACTTCTGGTAAGTCACACCCACACCCTAAACCTCCTTTGTACCAGAAAAGGAAAAAATTAAATACAAAGACTGTCACTAAGAATAGGAGAAAAGTAAGTGATGTCTGGGAATATTTTACTAGCGTTCCCTATATGGATGATGGTGAAGAGTATGCTTCGTGTAACTACTGTGATACACCTTATGCATGTCATAGTAAGAGAGGAACTACGACTATGATGCGTCACTTAGAGAAGTTGTGCACAAAATTTGCAAGGGATGATTTGAAACAAACTGTTTTGTCTTTTAAAAAGGCTGAAGGTGGATGTGGTATGGGTAAATTGAAGGTAGTTACTTTTAGTCAGGGAGAGACTCGAGTTCTATTTGACTAAATATGTGATTATTGATGAGCTCCCTTTTAGAATAGTAGATGGAGAAGGATTAGCTGCCTATAGCCAATATTTGCAGCCTAGGTTTGAGCTACCATATAGGACAACATTAGCTAAGGACTGCATGAAATTGTATGATGATGAAAAACCAAAATTGAGAAGTTTAAGATGAAAAATCAGAGGTTGTGTTTCACCACGGATACATGGACATCAATTCAAAATTTGAATTATATGTGTTTGACGGGGCACTAGATTGATAAAGATTGGGCATATCAAAAAAGGGTGTTACATTTTTGCCCGATTGCAGATCACAAAGGTCAAATAATTGGAGATACTATTGAATATTATTAATTGAGTGGGGTATTGAAAAGATTCTGACAATTATAGTTGATAATGATGCGGCGATTCGCACATTAAAATCATCCACTGGTTATGAACTGAAAAATATCATATCTAACCATAACTTTTTGTACATGAGATGTTGTGCTCATATAGTCAATTTGGTTGTTCAAAGTGGATTGAACGAGCTAAATGAGTCAGTTGTAAAGATCCAAAGAGCTGTGAAGTATGTTAAATCTTCTCTGGCTAGAGAAAAGTTTTTCAATGAATGTGTGAAGGCTATGCATATTGAGAGCAACAAAGGGCTGAGTTTGGATATTGAAATAAGGTGAAATTCTATATATCTAATGTTGGAGGCTGCCGAGAAGTATGAGCGTGCATTTACACGCTTAGAGAGAGATGATGAAAAGTTTGTTGATTACTTTTATTCTGGAGATGTTGATGATGATGCCGATGGTGAGGCTGATGGTGAGGCCAATGGTGAAAATATTGCTTCTAGGAGAACTTTGCTTGGTAGGCCTCCTAAAAGGGTCGATTGGAATAATGCAAGATATTTGATCTAATCCTTGGAGCTGTTCTACAAAGTGACTAAGAAATTTTCAACAAGCACTAGCATCATACCTAATAAGTTCTTTCATGATATTGTTCACATCCAGACAATTTTAATGAAGTATGTTTCTTCCAAAAATCCAATTTTGGGAAGTATTTATTCAAAAATGATGGCGAAGTTCACCAAGTATTTGAGAGAGTTTAATTCCATTAATGGATTGCTTTTCATTGCCATTGTATTGGATCCCCGATATAAAAGCATGTACGTTAAGTACTCATTTGAACAAATTTATAGTAAAGAGAAAGTTGAAGAATATTGGCAAAGGGTTAATGCAATATTTGTTTGGTTATATAAGCATTATCAAGCTTGTTCTCTTAAGTTTCCAATTATTACTTCATCTAGCTCAAGCCAAGTTGAAATCGAAATAGGGGTTGAGGAAAATGAGGAGGCTCATTTGGTTATAGGCTTATCATCTCGGGATCAATGAGATAAGAAAATAAGGGTGGAGAAGTCAATCGACACAAGCTGTGATTTGACAAAGTATTTAAGTGATCCCCTGTAAGAGAATATCAAGATGTTTGACTTATTGAGTTGGTGAAAAGTGAATGCATCCAAGTACCCAATTATTGCTAAAATTGTAGGAGATGTGTTAGCGATTCCAGTGTCTACTATTGCTTCAAAATCTACTTTTAGTATGGGTGGACGTGTGCTTGATCCTTATCGAAGTTCCTTGAAACCAAGTATCGTGCAAGTACTCTTGTGTACTCAAAACTGGTTGAGGAGTAAAGTTGCAAAGAGCTTGGATGACATGGAAGACCCAACAAGAGACAAGGACATTGCATGTTAGCTCTTTTTGCAACTAATTTGAATTCATTTGTTTGGTTATATAATATGATTGAAATTTATTTGTTCATTGTGTGTCCATTTGCAAAACTCCCTAATAATCAGACAAAATTGTCTTGATGTAGTAACTATGTTTTACTTTTGCTTCATTGTGTTCTTGTTTGCTTTTCTTTGATTCATGTTAATTCTTTTTTCACTGATTCACTGATTCATTGTCTAGGTGCCTACTGGATACTTATTTTGAAGGAGGCAAGTTGAAGCTTGAGGACCAAAGAAGTGACTTTTATAATAGCAGTATGAATTTGTTCATAATGAATTTGCAATATGAATTTGGAACTTTTGTTAGATTTTGAACGTTGGATTTAATTCTGAATTTGTTGTTTGATTATGTCAATTTGTATTATGTGATTGATGGGCCGAATTATGGGCCAGTCTTTAATTTTTGAAAATTATTCACTTAATTTGACACACCGCCAACCCGACTTTTATTTTAATAGCTCGTCAATCCGAGAATGTGTCGGTGTTGAGTATATTAATCACACTATCGGTGTGAATTACTAAAAAAATATTCAATAGGTGTCGGGCCCACTACAAAGGCTAACATCGCAACACCGATGAATCCTCACCCCTACCAGGATGGCTAAGGATAGGTTGAGTGAGGGATGTTGCTACGAATGGTCTAATGAATTCGCCGTACCAATTTTACTTGTCCCTCTCGCCTCCTTTCGAAAAACTTTTGGACTATCTCATAAATATAGGCAGTTGATACAAGGTAGCAATAATAATAATAATAATAACAATAATAATAATAATAATAATATAATAATAATAATAATGCACACTTTCAATAGATGCTATCTTGAAAATTGCCGTAAGTTGATTTATAGCTCATTTTCGCTCAAATGAAGGAAATGAGTTTCTCACACAAACTTCTCCTGCCAGCTATACTCCTTCTGTCTCTAGCTCTTGATGGGGCTCGAGCATATGCAATGGCCACTGGATCAGTATACTGTAACCAGTGCAAAGATGGTCAAGTGTCGCTCTTTGACTACCCCATTTATAATCAGATCAAATAACATTTTTACTCGAAATTTTGAGTTAGTTATGAAATTATAGTATTTGGTTTGTTGTACATTGATATGAATTTTGTAACCTGTTCTACTGATTGTGCAAGAGTCAATGTCACGGTGGCCTGAGCGCAGATAGCAACGGCCAGGCGACAATGTCAAGGGAAGAGACCACCAATTTGTTAGGGAACTACGAAATGAGGACGAGTGGCAGTCCGAACTTGAGCAACTGTTATGTTCAAGTCCTGCCAAGCAATCAAGGTTCGAACTCTTGCACCGCAGCTGCTGGTCCTGCCAAGCAGCTGCGGCTAACCTTTAGAATGTTCGATATGGAATTTTGCAGTGTGGATTCCCTCGTCACTCAGCCCAATCGACCCATGTCATTCTGTCCAAGCAACACTAACCCGATCCCCCCTCCGGCACTGACATGACATTATGGGACTGGCTCTAGGGAAAAGGCGACCCTTACAAGATTCTACTCAGAGAAGGGACGACATAGCTTCTCAATTCCTACAACAGCATGAATTGGGCCTTGATAAGATCACAGAGAAGTTTCTATAATGGGAACACATGCAACGCAATGCTTAAACGGAGGGATGTCACAAACAACGACAACACATTTACGAAAATGTTAAGAGGTCGACGTCGATCTAAGTTGTTTAATTCAAATAACAGTCCATATTTTAACTTTTTCTCCACCGTGGATTTTTTCAAAAGAGTTTTACCATGATAATTTTTTAATGAAATAATTGCAGCAACCCTCATATGGATCTTGATACGAACGAGGGTAATGAAATAACTAATTCCATTTTAATAATAATAATTTTTTAATAATTAACTCTATTTCCTAACCGGTATTTTTTTACTTGTAAATCCTAACTTCTCTTCTAACTCCTTCCAAGTCGACCTCTTCCCCCGTCGACCATCCATCATCCTCCAAGTCCCAACCTAACCATGGTTCTGTTAGGCTCAGAAACTTTGTTATAACGAGACCAATTTCGCCGGAAGCAAAAGGATAGGGAATGAATGAGACCAATTTCTATGTTGCTATTGACAAATATGATCCGATTTTGAGAATTCTCTCAAATTGTTACTCATATATGCACTTCGAAAATTAAGTTTTCTCATGCATCTTTGCCTCCATCACATGATATTGTATTTTATTGTATACCTCTTCCGAAAATACGCTAATGAAATAATTAACCTATAAAAAGAAGATATAACTGAGAGTACAGTCTCTTACACCACAAGTTTTGTCGATTCGTGGGTTCATTCGCTACAATTTATTAAAGACAAACAGTTTATTTGGTGATCTCGTAGGACCTCCCAGAAACATTATTGGAAATCAGAAACTATTACATCATTAAAGTCGTACAAATCCCTCCCTAATCCAGCTTAGTGGATCTAATTCGTTTAAACTCCATTGTCCGAAACCCTAGAAGAAGCTGAAGCTGCAGGGGGCTTAGTACATTCGACTTCACATATTGGTGCGCACGGTTCTATAACGCAAGTCTTCAAACAATCACGGAAGCACTTCTCACTGAATTTGGCCAAAGCAATTGGCCCCGACGACACTACCAGCAACAACATAATCATGAAGATAATTCCGCCTTTCGAACTTTTTCCCTCCATATTTTTTATCTCGATTTTCCCCAACGAGATTATTCTCTATCCTATATTTTTTTTGGAAGAACTATAATATTCTACTTTGGTTTTGGACCATCTTTGTTCATTTGCCATTCAATTTATAGTGAAATCTCTGTCTTGTTGTCATTTTTCACACTCAAATTAGCATTAATTACATGATATATTTTTTGGAAGCTGTTATCACATTACCGTTAAAGGCTGATTTCCTTCCTATAATTCTTTGTTGCCAATTATTATTTGTTGGTAACGGTAGATGCCAATATTAATTTTTTTTTTTGTCAGTTAACAAGATTCGATCCTCCCAAGGAATCATATTTAATGGTTGCTGCAGTGCTCTAATATATAAGCCTTGTGGACATTGGCCTAATAAATCTGCAAGCATGTATTTTGGAATCAATTTGTTCAAAATTCAGATGCAGAAACTAATCTTATTTATTCGAGATGATAAATAACTAACAAAGAACTAAGGTAGATTTGGATTGTTTTAAAATGAATCTTAGTTGATTTTAAAATTTCATTGAGGTTTTGGTGAGTGGAGCGGGGAATTAAAAGGAAGTGAATAATAATAAAAAGAGAGGTCCTACCGGGAGTCGAACCCAGGTCGCTGGATTCAAAGTCCAGAGTGCTAACCACTACACCATAGAACCCGGTAATGGTAAATGCTAACCCAATTGTATATTATATAATGTTACATGTAGCTAACGTAGTTGTCGCCATAGGAATATGAGCACACCAAAGGGAACAGTTTTTTCAAAAGTTTTTAAATAATCCTCATCACATTATTCGTTCAATTGTAAACAATTTTAGTACAAATATACCACTCCCTAAATGTAATCAAGCAGCAAAATCAGATTTGAGTCATTAAATTCAAGTTATCTTTTTTTGGAACGATTGTTATCTATTTTTTACGATGTCAGTTTTAATTTCCTAACTAACGGAGAACTTTCAAGCTTGTAATATAATAGAAGGAACAAAAGAGAAGATGGCTCTCATATCTTAAACCTGACAAAAAGCAAATATTACACGTCTCTAGTCCGTTTCGAGTGGAGTTCAACATTCAAATTAATTGTTGATTTACGAGCATCCATTCGTTAATACAAAAAATTTCAATAATTTTTCCATGTTTAGTTGTTTGATGGATCCAGTTGGAGGAAAAAAAAAAAAAAACCTTAATGCAAGTACTGTACTATCATACTGTTACAAAATAAAGTACCAGAAACACTCGTTGGGCCTAAGACAACGACAAACTTTGGTCAGGACAGGCCCGTTAACAATTGCACCCTTTCTGGGCCGACCTTTGTAATTTTTGATTTTTAGTAGTTTGATCTGAACCCTGAACACTGAGGCCCGTTTATTTACAAATCATATATCTACTTTGTTTTCGTGCTATTAAAGAAATGCTAAACTGGTCCCACCTTACCTTTTATAAAGACACTACGCCTCAATAATAGATATGATTTATGTTGAATGATTAAAATCTGCCGTTTGATTGTTGGGATTAGGTGGTTGAACAAAAATATTTATAGGCCCACTTGCGATTGCAATATGAATCTTGCATATGGAATTTAGTACAGCGATCACTTCAAGACAAATACTAGATTAATTTATCAGAAAATTGTTTAGTTAACTAATTTGTGTCGAGTTTCTAACAAATATGTTCTGGTAAATCAATATTATCCCATATAGCTCCCTATGGGACTCTAAAAATAGAAGGGGACATCTTCTCTTTCCTTGATAAATATTGTCGTCGGAATTTATTTATGGATAGGAAATAAAACCTAAGGTTGTCAAAATCGGAATTTCACTAAAAATCTTTAGAGAATAAAAAAGCGTATTTCGTAAATCGTATAACGAATCGTAAGATTCTACATAATTGATAAACTAATAAAAATATATTTAACATATATTTTATTAATTTAATAATAAATTATAAATAATCATTGTAACATCATCTTAAAACATAATTTTTTTCAAATTGATCTAAATGTTTTTAATTCAACAAATCATTCAATAAATTTTAATAACCACACACGAATATATACTAAGAATTAGAGTTGTGATTAAGATTACATGATAATTTATGTTATACTAACTAATAAATATTTAATATCTATATCAAAATTCAATAACCGCTTAATATTATTTTCAACAAAAAGAATCTTTAATTAGGAAATGTCAATTTCAAAATTAAAAAATTTTACTGCTTCAAATCGTAGATTTTAAGATTTATAACTAAGATTTCATGGATTCTATCCAGCTCTCGATTTTGCAATGATATAACTCCTTTTATCATTTTGAATCGTAAAATCTTAAAATTTTAAGAGTTAAATCTAGATTTTAACAACATTCATAGGGCAACAAAAATCAACAAAATTCAGACAGTTAACAAGTGGACCAACCGAGAAGATACACCCGAATGTAACTTACTACCAATAATTCGGGCAAGGGTCCACCCACCACCCTAAGGACAACCAAGCACGTCCTTTCATCACTAATCCTTGCATTCTATAAGATTAATGTGTAATGATAATGTGGAATAGGTCACACACTGTAATTAAAAAAATATATCAATGTTGACCTTTTGTTACAAGTAAGTAAGTAGATGTTCATACTCATATCCTATAAAAACATAATTTAATGTCCAAGTTTTTCACCACTTTGTTACAAGTCGTAGAATTTTAAGCCAGTAAATTAAGTATTAGTTTTTTTTACGAGTATTTGTTATATAAATAGTTTGAAGCCTGGGTCTAGAATACAAAGCTAAATCTTTGCATTTCCCCTTGTCACTTAAAGTATTGTTATAACAGTAATATTCAAGTTGTTTAACAGCTTATAGGTGGTAATTTAATTTTTAAGTAACTCCATAAATTGAGGAAAAAGTTATTTTGTTATGTAAATTACCAATTCTCTATATTTTTATTTTCCATGAGAAAAATAGCAATTTATTGTTATACGTAACTCCAACCAAATTGGCGTTGATAAAAACTATACATTAATCCCTCCAAAGAGAGAGAGAGAGAGAGAGAGAGAGAAAGAGAGAGAGAGAGAGAGTATTGTCCCTTCGTCATCTTCTTGTTGAAAATGGGAGCTCAGGCTTCAAAGCAATTGGAGAAGCGCAAGGCAATCTCAACGGAGAAGAAGACGCTGAGCGATCTAAATGGCAGCTGCGGGGACAATTATCCTTGTTGTGACTATCGTCCACCCGACAGGAAAACCTGGATGGAGAATCTCAACCCTGAGAAGCTTCACATCAACAAGATCGTCTGGCCCGGAACACACGACTCGGCCACAAACCGGATTGGCATCCCGTTCATCTCCCGCCCCTTCGCGCAATGCCAGTCCTTGTCCGTGTACCATCAGCTCTGTCTAGGCACCAGGGTGATCGACATCCGGGTTTCAGAGGACAGGCGCATCTGCCACGGAATCCTGAAGACGTATAGTGTGGATGTTGTGATTAATGATGTTAAGAAGTTGTTGTCTGAGACGAAGTCGGAGGTAGTGATACTTGAAATCAGGACGGAATTTGGCCATGAGGACCCGCCCGAGTTCGATAAGTACTTGGAGGAGCAGTTGGGGGAGTACCTGATACATCAGGATGATCATGTCTTTGGCAAGACAGTGGCAGAGTTGCTTCCTGGGAGAGTGATCTGCGTGTGGAAGCCGAGGAAGTCGAAGCAGCCAGGGCATGGAAGTCCCTTGTGGAGCTCAGGTTACCTGAAAGACAACTGGATTGACACAGATTTGCCGTCTACAAAGTTCGAGAGCAACATGAAGCATCTGACCGAGCAACCGCCTTTGTCCTCACGGAAGTTCTTCTATCGGGTGGAAAACACGGTCACCCCGCAAGCCGATAACCCTGTTTTGTGCGTTAGACCTGTAACGGGAAGGATTCACGGGTATGCCAGGCTGTTTATTGCTCAGTGCCATGCTAAAGGATGTGCAGACAAGTTGCAGATCTTCTCGACGGATTTCATCGACGGGGATTTTGTTGATGCCTGTGTCGGACTTACACAAGCAAGGATTGAAGGGAAGGCGTGAACCTCTCCTAAAATTTATGTATGTGAAGTTTGTCTATATCTTTCCACCTGCTGTTTGTTCACGTGTATAATTTTCTGTACATTGATTTCTGTGTGATATTATTCAGAAAATGTATGTATTTGCGAGAGTTTTACATGTTTGGTTCAGTTACCAAATGGCTGCTCTTTAAGCTTTCTGTTTCGATAATTGAACGAGTGTGAAACACTGAAGACAAGACTAATACTCTTTGTCTAGTTCTTGAATTGAAAAACCAGAAAATACAGTCTAGTTAAAAGGCGAAATGTCAGTGATAGCCAGGAGGCAAACATAATCAGGCTGTGAACTGTAGAGAAGTGTTCCATTTCGGCCTACGGAACAAACAACCTTCGGATTGTGAACTCCAGTTTCTGTACATCGAGGGCCTGCTCTTTTGTTCTGCCTGTAGAAGTAAGCCATGCTCGAATGACAATGGCAACGCCTTAAGGAGATTCTATCAACTTCCGTCGATAGGCATAACTGAGACAGATCTAACCATTACTGGCCTTTGGTCTACAAAACTTGCGTCTCAAGGTTTCCTCCAGTTGTTGCATACTTGATGCGAATGATCCTGCAGAGAGAAGAAAAGGGTGGCATAAGTTGAAATATCCGCAACTTAAATCTTAGACAAGCAACGCCAACTTATGAGAAAGTGATAGAAAACGACAGAGAACCTATCTTTTAAAATCATCTAAAGCTTCATTAGTTCAACGACAACCAACCAATCACGGCCAGCAAGTTTCATATAGGAAAAGAACTCCAAGCTCCAAGTAAATGAGGTTTACGAAGTTGAAGACTTGAGGTAGACAGTTTCATAGGAGACTGAAGCAACCTTCTATAAGGTCGTCCTCGTCACCGTCTTCCGCACTATCCTAAACAATTAAAAATGAATAGAAAAGCACAACTTCAAGGAAAGAGAACAAGGGTAGGATAGTGACAATGCCAAATCTGAATCACTTGACTGTAATAGCGAGCCACGGGATTAGAGGTTAGACCTGAAGCTGGATTATCTCTTTGGATTAATGATCCTTTCACCAGAAGAGTACCTGGAGATTGCTGAAACACCTATAGGCAAACAAGAATGAGATGCTCAGTATCCCAAACTATATAAGAGAGTCAAATCAATTAAGAGAAGCTGGAAAGTCTACATACTGAAACACGGAAACAGAGGTTTTTGGAAGAAAGAAGACAGTGGTTTGAATTGTTATCTGGCTCCTCTGACGGAATGCAACGAGTCTCATCAGCAAAATTTGCTTCAGTCTTCGAGACTGTGTTGTAGTGTTCATCTGAAACACTGATCTAATACAACAACATTACAGTACCCATGAGGCCACATAAGATTGAATGCTCGAATTTAAGGGCTTCGGAAACTTTGAGACAGACAAATCTTACATCAACAGAAAATGTGGCGTTATTCAATGTGGATGATGCACCACAGCTTGAGAAGAAGGACTCAACTGATTGCAATACATGAAAAGCACTGTATTCACGAATAACACCCTGTACAAAATTAACCACTACATAAATCTCATTATGGATATCCAAAAATGTCGGTAAGATTTGGGCATAAAATGATTTTACAGCGCACCTCAAGCATGAATGAGACTGTGGTCTGGTCACGAAGTTGAGGTGATATTAACTTCCTTGCGGGAGGCAGAAAGGACCAGGCGATCCCCCAGCGACAAGTTTGGCCCTGAACAAATTCAGTTGTCTTTACCACAGTGACTCCAATCTTACGGAGCTTTGAGGTCAGAGACTTGAGGTTGGCTTTCCTCCCAACCATTGAAGTGTACCACCTATAATTAGAATTGCACATAAAAACCTAAATATACCTCAACCATATCTTTGAGAGACATCAGTAACAACAGGAGAAGTACTCAAGACCAATACCTGAAAGTCTCCTTCAGAACAGCACTATCTTCAATAATGCGTGTGATAAAAGCATTTTCTCCGCCGGGACAAACCATCTCCTCCGAAGTCCCACCACAAGAAGTTTTAGGGTTGAGCCCAGCCTCCTCAATAGTCTCAAAAAAGGGAGGATTGCACATACAGAAGTCAAACTCCTCCCCATCCTTAACAACACTAAGAAGTACAGGTGTCTCATTGTAGCTGATACTGGTATCAGCTGGCATCAAAGAAGAAGAAGAGGGCTCAGTGCGGGCCTCATCAGCCATGTCTTCTCCGGCACCAATTTCATTGTTTCCATTTTTTAAGGGGCCATTCGCAACTCTTCTAATTTCAATAAGGTGGGAAATATGGGGATTACTCTCCACATTCTTTGCAGCCCACTCTATTGCTACTTCCGTTACATCTGAACCAACAAAGGACCATCCAAGAAGTGACGCGCCGAGAAGCGGGTAAATGCAGTTAGCTCCTGTACCAATATCGAAACCCCTCACAACATCCCCGTCGGTCCGGGTCTTCTTCTTCAAAACAATGTCGGATTTGAGAAGATCCTCCAGCCAATGGATGTAGTTTGATCGGTTAGGCACTGTTGGGCATAGCTGCCCATCAGGTATCCACCTTCAACACCAAAACAGAACAATCCCCAAAAACTCATAAAGCATCCAAATTCACAGCCTAAGCACCCAAAGTCATATAAAGTCTCAACATTTCCCAAGCCCAAGACAAACCCATACCGAACCAACCACCCAGAGCAGTAAAAGTCTCAAGTTTACTAGCTAAAGCCTAACCCAGAGACACGAACAATAGTACCGACTTCAAAAACAAGAGTCTCCAACTAATTCGGGTTTGATTCAGGTCAAACACAGATGCATTATCAGACCCGACCTCGAGACCTCTAATTAGTCTAGAACAACACCGAACCTACGAGCTCGGTATCCACCTTCAACACCAAACAAAACAATTCTGAATACTTATGAGGCATCCAAATTCACATCCTAAGCACCCAAAGTCACATAAAGTCTCAACATTTCCCAAGCTCAACACAAACCCAGATCAAACCCACCACTCAGAATAGTAAAAGTCTCAACTTTACTCGAATTTGAGACCTCACAACCCGGAACCTAGGAGCTCGGTATCCACATTCAACACCAAACAAAACAATCCGAAAAACTCATAGAGCATCCAAATTCACAACATAATCACCCAAATTCATATAAAGTCTCAACATTTCTCAAGCCCAAGACAAACCCAGACCGAACCAACCACCCAGAGCAGTAGAAGTATCAACTTTTACTAATTCAAAGACTCGAACTCCGGAGACCTCACAACCCAGAACCTACGAGGTGGGACGTTAGAGACAGGGAGTGTGGTACCAGTTGAGTTGGTGGTCGTGGAGGAGGAGGACACGTGTGAGCTCGCGGGTGGAGTTGTAGTCGGTCCAGTCGATCCTGGGGCGGCCGTCGCGGGAGTAGAACACGTGGGGCTCGAAGGAAGGGTAAAGGGAGGCTAAGAGGGAGAAGTCAGGCGGGTTGTCGGAGTATTTGTTCTTTGGGTGGATGCTTCTTCTTCTTGTCTCCTCCGCCCCTCCTCCTCCTCTCTTCCTCTTCTTCTTCTTCTTCTCTTCGTTGTCGTAGTTTCTTCCCATTCTCCTTTCTACTTCCTCTTCGTCTGCACTGGGAAACGGCGGCCGTTTCTTTCTTCGGGTTAGAAACCAGCAATCTAAAATCGCGAGATAATGAATTCGTATAGCCTCATTGATTAATTTCATGTAAAATGTAAAGATTTATATTATAACATGATGACAAGTTTATGTAGCAACTCTTATCTCATTAATTGGGTTTCCAGAAATTCGTTTTTGGGGTTATTTGTAGCTAGGCATTTATTGTATACCTCTTGTGATTAAGTGTTAAATTGTGTATATGTATTGTTATTAATGATATTCATTTTTCGGTACGGATTTTATTGTCTATAAGCGAATTTCACATTTTTTTTGTGGGAAAAGTTGAGTGTATTCACTCTCTCATTAAGCAAAAAGTTACAGGCTACGGGATAAGTGTAGTCTCCTCCTCTAACAGCAAAAGGCAACTCTCCGGTGGGTCTTTTAACACTTTCCAACCTCCCGAGAGCTCCAGAGCAAAGTTCGCTAAGTGATCAGCAACTCTATTACATTTACGACTACAATAATCAACCTCGCATTGTCGAAATCGACGGATAAGGTTTCTACAATTCGTCACGAGGGCGAAGAGAACATTTTCTCTTGGCACACCCTCGGTTAGGTATCTGACCACAGTCTGTGAGTCGGATTCCACTATTACCTCTGTGTACTCCAGTGAGCTGGCTAGTTGGAGTCCGCGCCAGACTGCCCATGTCTCGGAGCTGAGCGCATTGCAGTGACCCGTTGCTTAAAGGAAGTCGGCGCACCACTTACCTGAGGAGTCCCTTATAAGTCCTCCACCTCCCGCACGGCCTGGGTTGCCCTTCGAGGTGTCATCCGAGTTCAACTTAACCCAACTCTGGGGCGGAGGGGTCCATCTTTGTACACTGTGGTCTTCTTGGCATTGGGGAGCCACAGTCTTCTTGGCATTGGGGAGCCACAGTATCGATGTTGTTCTTCCAAGCATCTCGGAACAAGCAGGCTTGCTCTTGAATGAAAGAGCTTTTATCTCCCTGGAAGTAGCTTTTGTTAAATGTTTCATCATTGCGCCATCGCCATAACCACCAGCACATGTTGGCAAAGGTGACGTTCTATTCCGGATCCTGTTGGGTCTTGCTCGCTGCTTTCAGGTTAGCGGGTAGCCAATCCCAGTTGTTCATTGAGAAGAAGGTAGTTCATAGCTCACTCGGGACCAACGACCTCCAAAGTTGGCTGGATGTTGGACAATCGCGTAGTAAATGGATGATGGTCTCTGGTCTACTCTTGCACTTTGAGCAGTACGGGTTGCTGCGAAAGATCTCCTGTAACGCTCTTTATTAGTCATAATCTTTCCATTCACACATGTCCAGAGGAAAACTCTAATTCTCTCCGGCACCTTAATCTTCCAAATCTTAGACCAGATGCACTCAGTGGCTCCCTGAGGGTTAACCTCTCCTAAACTTGCTAGATAAGTCGAGTTAGTCGAGAATTCTCCATTGTGCGAGAACTTCCAAGCTAGAGCATTTGGTGTACCGCTCGGCTCTTCAGCATGTTCCAGTTCCATCCTTGATTTGGACTCCAATAATCAGCTATTTTTTTGTTGATATGCTCTAGGGGTACAAGGATACCTTGTTTAACAAAGGACTCCTCTCCTAGCCACCACTCATCTGTCCAGAAGTTGACTAGTTTTCTATTTCTCATAGTCCATGTAATACCTTGTTCAAGGAGAGATTTCGTCTTAGTGATACCTGTCCACACCGTAGATTGTCGACTAGCTGGTAAGAGGGTCAGGTGGTGGCTCTTAACGTACTTCGCAGCTAGTATTCAGGACCAAAGAGCCTCTGGCTGGGTTAGGAAGCGCCAGCCTAATTTTGTGATCAGTGCGTCGTTGGCCTTGCGTGCACTACGGATGCCTAGTCCTCCCAATGCTTTAGGCAAGCAGACGTCTTCCCATTTCACCAAGTGTATCTTCTTTCCCCTTTCAGAATCCCCCCATATAAAGTCCCTGCTTATCTTGTCCAGTTTGTCGCAGCAAGTACTTCGTGGGAGGTAGGTTACTTGCATCGCATAAAATGGGAGCGAAGATAATACCGATTTAACCAAAGTCATTCTACCTGCCATAGATAGCTACTTTGCCTTCCATCCGGCTAGTCTTGCTTGTGCTTTCTCCACCAAGTAGTGGAAAGTGTTTTTCGTAAGTCTCGAATGTAGGGATGGAATTCCAAGGTATTTGCCAAAGTCTCTTGTTATTGGAATCCCTAGTCGGCCACTCAAACCTTCACGTTGTGCTTGTGGGATGTTTGAAGAAAAGCATACCCTTGACTTACTCACACTCACTTTCTGCCCTGATGCTCGACAGAAATCCTCAAGTCCCTTCTTGATTAGCTCAATTTGTGGTAGGGAGGCTTCCGCGAAGAGGATTATGTCATCCGCAAAGAGGAGAGTGATCTCGGGCCCGTGCCTGGTAATCTTAACTGGTTTTCAAGCTTTCCTCCTTGCTGCGTTAGTGATCCATTGCGCAAGTCGCTCAATGCATGCAACAAACATGTAAGGTGATAGTGGATCACCTTGCCTTAGTCCGCATTCAGGAACAAATTCTTCTAACATTTCCCCATTCCAAAGAATCCTCATTATCACACCTGTGACACACTTCATGATAACGTTGGTTAGGAAACTTGGAATTCCGATGTCTTCCAAAGTTTCTTCAATAAAATTTCACCTAAGGCGGTCGTAGACTTTATCCAGGTCTAGCTTGATTGCCATCCATCATGTTCTTCCTCTTTTGAACCTCATTGAATGTATAACTTCCTGCAAAATAACAATATTGTCAATAATAGGGCGCCCTGGGACAAAACTCCCCTGGGCTCGTGAAATTAAGGCTGGTAGTTTTGGTTTAATTCTCTCCACGGCAAATTTCACATTCTTGTGTAAAAATGTTGCTACATCTTCGTTTTCATAGCCGATTGGGAAACTGAAGGAAGAGATTAGGAAATAGGCGCACGCAAGTCTCGAAACCAAGATACAGCCCATGATTTAATATATTTACTTGTTAATTACATGTATTTACTGCTAATATCATTTTATTGGGATGTTATTAAAATTATTGAAAACTTTGAAATACATAAAGGAGTGTGTTATGTTTCCAAATTGCTAATTTGAAGTGTGTTTTATAATTGAGAAAAAATCTTATTCACTATATTAATTGTTTTTATTGGATATAATAATTATAACCTGCCATAGCGGATTAATTTTTTTTAGTAGTGGCATATGTCATGTTTAATTTCTATGGAAGCATTGATGGATAATACTCTACACATCCCTCGATCATTTTATAAACTTCACCAGAAGATGGATGATACTCTCTCTTATATTTATTATTTTATTATTATGGAAAAAAGTTATAGTTTTCCTTGAATTAGACTCATTGAATCCTTGATCATATTGGAGAAATTGTCTATTTCGTCTATAAAGATTACGACACTAAAACTAAGCATGTTGCTGACATCCACTTCGATCTTGAATATCCTGAAATTGTACTACTGTGAAGGTCTAGAAGTCATAGAAATTATTCGCAAGCTTAGGTAGGCTATCTGAGATGTCAATCAAAAATTGACTTTTCAAAAGATTAATAAGATCTCTCTTCGAGATACATCTTTGAGGAGATTCTATTATAGAGGGGCAGTGATTTTATTTGAAATATCTGGCCACAATCAAGTTGTAGAAGCTCATTTTGACGTAAGTGATAAGATAAAATTCAGAAGGGTAGATATACTATACAATCTTTTACATTGGTTACAGAATAACACGACATTGACAATATATGTTCAGCAATCTTCAGGTAATTTTATTTTGAATTTCATCTTTCGCATCATAATATATTTTTGGACAATATTGCCTTTTGATCATATAATTTTACTGGATAATATTTGATTTTAATTTCTTATAGATTGTCAATAGCGACGAGCTAGTTAAGCGTACAATAGACAACCTCTGCACTGACCATCTAATTTTGGACACTGGACTTCACACACATGAGTTGGCGCACATATTTTTATGAGGAGGAGTTACCCATATCTCATAACGCTCACTATTAACAACATGCAAAATTTGTTAATTTGGAAACCACTTGACTTAATTACTAACCAATTATTCTTATATTGTTGTAGAACTATGAGACTCTAAAAAGTTCCAACAGCCAATTTGAACATGACAATCTCGAAGTTCTCAATTTTTATGGATTCAACGAAATAGGCAACATATTTCATTAATCGTCCATATGATAGCAAGATGCATCAAGTTGTGGAGAATCATTCTCTATATTCCATAGGGAAATGATTTGGCAATACCTGAAGCCACAAACCTGAAAAAATGTAAATCATAACTAACATACTAATTATCTCATCACCCACGATAGTTCTCAAGGATATGACAGAAGAGTTTCTAAATTGATACAAGAAAATGTATATAGTACAAATGTTGGTGAAGATAGTATTAGCAAAGAACATATTCAAGATATTTGCAGAATTCTACAATAATTACGAAGCTTCTAACATCTACTTCTAACGACTAATTCCTAATCTTTACAATATTAATTTATCTTGATCTTTAGTTGTACATTAAGTAGAGTAACAGATGAACATGATCTGTTCATCTATCAACTGCTAATCCTCCAAGATGGGCATGATCTCCGGGCTGTAATTAATATCAATATCAGCTTCATAATTACTACAGAATTCTGTAAATATCTTGAATATGCTTCTCGTTGTTACTGTCTTCACCAACATTTTTGGTAATATATGCTTCTCGTTGTTACGATCCTTCAGGTTTGTGGCTTCTCGTATTGCCAAATCTTTAATCTGTAAAATATAGAGAGTGATTCTCTACAGCTTGACACATCTCGCTATCATATGGTCGATGAATAAATATGTTGCCTTATCACGTTGAATCCATGAAAATTGAGACTTCGATATTGCCATGCTGAAATTGGTTGTTGGAACTTTGGGCCAGACATTTCAAATAAAATTATTGCCCCTCTATAATAGAATCTCCTTAAAGATGTATCTTCAAGAGAAATTTTATTAAGCTTGAAAAAACAATTTTAGATTGACACCTCTAATAGCCTACCTAGGCTTACCAATAATTTCTATGACATCTAAATATTCACAGTAGGACAGTTTCAGACTATTCAAGATCGGAGTGGATGCCAGCAACATGCTTAGTTCTAGTGTCATAATCTTTATAGACGAAATAGACAATTTCTCTAATATGATCAAGATTCACTTGGCCTAACAAAATTGAAGAAAAGCTATAACTTATTTTCCATAATAATTCAATAACGAAAAAAAGAGAATGTAATGCAATACGAAAAAGATGTTATTACTCAGGACTTATTAAGAAGAATGTGGAGACTAGCAAAAAAAAAAAGAGAAAACCTATGAACGTCGAACTTGCACTATGTCAGATCAAGCAATTCCAGCTTGTCGTAATCATTAAGGTGACTTAAGGGTAAACGTGCGGCGTGGACATGAGGAGCTGAACTCCTCATCGGCATGTTCCCGATGACAAAGTAGGACTGCAATAGTCTTCAAGCGTACGACGCAAACTCTTTACTCTCCGCCAACTCGAGATTGGCTTTCTGCGTGAAGTATTTGTTTTCATTCAAATCGAAATCCATTTTTTTGTCTATTTCCAGTCTTGGTTTCTCGGTTAGGGGTTGGGAATCTTGGTTGGGTTTATTAATTTGGGCTTCAGGTTTACGAGTTTTATTAGGTTCGGTTTCTGGCCCGACGTGTCCTCCGTATCTCCGACTCGACCAGCCGCCCTTATATCTCTCCGGGTTGCCAATCTTCTTCTTCTTTCTTTTTTCCTTTTTTTCCTTAATTTACAAATTTTCTATTTCCCTGTTCTCCCGGGAAATTGGCAACCAAATAGCCATCGCAATTCCTAATTATGTATTATTCTTAAAAAAATGTCGCGGAAAAACTGTCTTTTGGTACTTTGGGGTCTTGGGTGGGAACTGTAGGAGTCTATTTCTTAATTTTGTTATATAAATTTGAATACCATCATATTTTATAGTAGAAAATATATGATTCGATAATATTTTTAAAAAAATTATAAAACTCAAACTCAAATTTTTTGTAAGTAAATATAAATCTCTGACTCCAGTTTCACTTGACGAGTAAAATCTCGGACTGCTGAATTAATTTTTACGGTACTTTAAATATGTTTAACATTGCAATTTGTGAAAAAATACTAGTATAGTGTAAAAGTTTAGATTTCAATGAGAAAATGATGAAATTTACCCATTCACTTCTTAAGTCACCGTGACCTAGTCAATTTACCCACTCGTCTTTAAAAAGTATAGATGAAATTATATAGTTTGAAAAACAGTGCTTCTACGTTTATTTATTGTATCAATTAGACATAACATAAGGATATTTATTCAATTTTGCAACAAAATCAAGAAATCTTTAGAATGCAAAGGTCAGTTAAGCATATGTGAAATGTTTTGCACGATGCCTATATTTCAAAGACATTAACGGTGCAAGGAATTTGGATCTCTGTAATACGAATATGGTTGGAGGCTTAGAGCTTTATCTATAAAAGATGGATCTTAATTCTAAATAGAGATGTTCATTGAAACATATTCACAGTGTTTTATTTCCTTTGTTCAGCTGTTGTTGTATCACTCTTTCACGACAGACACAAAATAGTACTGTCCTCTGTGTTATTTTGATCTAATTAGCCGACAAACTTTACACTTCTCCAAGAAAAAACAAAGAAAAACATTTCCCGTACTACAAACAATCGGCTGAGCCGCATAGGACAATATTCTATGGATAAACTTTGCAATACAATATCAACCGTAGCCGGTTCTAGCTAAACCCTAGATAACTTCAAAATTCCATTTTTTTCACGTCAATGCATACATGATAAGTATTAATTGCAAGATTTATATTATGATCCAATAATATTAGACTATGAAATATGCTTCTTAAAAAAATAGTTCATCATACTTATAAGAATTTTTTTATCTTAACTAAAATATTAAAATATTAAGTATTAAATTATCTCACCTTATAAACTAAATCATCAATTTCGGTTTTAAAAATAATTTTCGCATGAACACACATAGCCCACCCGAGAAAGCCCTATCCTAGAGATCTAAGCAAAACTTTCCAACACCTACAACACCACTTTTTATTCAATGCAATTACAACCATTATACTAACGATGGTAATCTTAGCAATGAATTTTTTTTTTATGACTAAGTCGCTTCAAACATCAAAATTTGTAGCTTCTTTTCCCAACAGGCCACTCTTTGTCTAAATGGCGAGGACTTATTCGCTGTACGAAGTGTTGGGGATCCCAATGGGTGCGAGCGGCGACGAGATCAAGGCGGCTTACAGGAGGCTGGCGAGGACTTGCCATCCCGACGTCGTTTCCATGCCTCGGAAGGAAGTATCGGCCGACGAGTTCATCAAGATCCGTGCAGCCTATTCCACGCTGTCCGACCCCGACAAGCGCGCGAATTACGACCAGGACTTGTTCCTCTTGCGCCGGCCTTTTAGGACAACCAACATCGCTAGAGGTTCGGGTTACTGTGGTACTAGGAACTGGGAGACTGATCAGTGTTGGTAGGATAATTAACAGCCTTCGCATTGTTTTTTTGAATAAGCTGAATTTTATTGATAAAAATGCCAGAAGAAAAACCCGTCATCTTGTATAGCAGCTTAACTTAAATAATGTTATGTTGAAACTATGAGAGATTGCACTTATTGGGCCAAAGTAGCATAGTAGCTTAACTTTAATAATGTTAAGAATTTAATTTTTGTAACATTGGAACTACGTGTAATACTACCTTTTAAAAAATTTGCACTTCTTGCGGCTCAAAACTAGAACCACGTTTTTGTTGGTTCTAGTAACCATATTTAGAACCAATATCACGGTTCTAAAAATCATTTCAGAATTTTTTTAAAAGGTATTGGTTATGGTTTGTTGTTTTGTCAAACTGTAACTGATTTATAAACCCATGTGAGACGGGTCCGCTGCTGTCCAGAAGCTTGCTGAGGGCGCGGAGGGTGGAGGATTGGAGACCTTGCATGTTTGTTGAGAGAGAGAGAGAGAGAGAGAGAGAGAGAGGGGGGAGAGGGAGAGGAAGAAGAAGGAAGAAGAAAGATGTCCATGTGGCACCACATAATCAAAAAATTCTGATGTGGCAAGTCCAAATAGTCAAGTAAGATTCGGGTAGGTCCGGACAAATTCGGATAGCTCCTCGTAGACTTAAATGATGTTAATTGATTGTAATTTGATTCAGTTAATAATTTTTTAATCACAAATTGCTAAAATAATTATTCGAATATTATAAGCAATTGAAGTTATTTTTCCATTAATTTTCCACCGATTCGTAATACCCAAACCTACTCAAAGGAGGCCGTCCCGAAATTTCATAAATCTTCATGAGTTAAAGCCACTAATCGAACACCGATTGTATTGTCAAATTTGCACGAAAATAATCTATCCAATTACTCTCTTTCTGTATGCAAAGATAATTCCGATGCAAGATTTCCTTGATAAGAATGTTTCAATGATTATTACTGTTGTAGCAGAAAATTAATTCACTGACATTTGGTAGTAAAAAATTCATAACTAACTGCTTAAATATCAAATTTGTGTGATTTCAAAAGCTACAAAAAGATAAGAGATAAATCTACAACTTTGTAGTTTATCACTTATCCAGATTCGGGAGGCTGCTTAGGTTTTCATATCTGAGGCCGGAAATAATTTAAGTTTTCCTGTATTGAACGACCTAGAATTTTTGCATCGGACTAGGGCTGATTTTCTATATAAGGACATGTGCCATAGACAACAAGGATCCATCACACAAAAGACAAATCCCATATCAATCTTCGGCAGTGGTGTGGTCATATGTAGTCTTTATCGTTTGTATTTTTCTCTTAACCTACCCTCCTGTAATAAAGTTCTTGCTCTTCTATCAATTCTTTTCTTATCTAACAAGTAAGATCTACATATCTTCTCTTTGTTTTTCCCATATTTCTTCCATCTTTGCCTATTCGTTTGAATCGCTCTTAGGACGACCACTCTATATCCGTCTTCAGATTGTTTTCGACGTTCTGATATATTTTTTGTACAACAATTCCATAATACAAATTTACATTCTGCTACATATTCTGATTAGAAATCCATGAGAAACACAATGCAAGGATCGATTAAAAAATTTAATGTACTACTATATAATTAAATTCCTATTCACCTGGGTGAATGGCGATTGAAAATTAATTAGAGTTATTGAAACCAGGGTTTTAAAAAATTTGGTTTGATCAGCATTCTAACCAGTTGGACCGTGAATCAGGGTTCAAGGCAGGTCGTTTTTATGTTAAAAAATGGAGTCCGATCAGATTGGTCAATTTCTGGTCAAACCGGATGGTTTGCCCAAAAATTTAGTATTCATATATATATATATATATATATATATATATATATATATATATATATA
>SOPF01028395.1:422069-489288 GCA_012979155.1 Hypericum perforatum | reverse complement strand
TATATATATATATATATATATATATATATATATATATATATATATATTTTAACTTTTGTAAATTATTTATCTATATGCCTACATATATTTCAAAAAATTACTCAAAATTAGAAAAGAAAAAAATCCGGTGTGACTGGTAGTTGGATCAGTCAGATCGGATGACTCGGAGGTCGGACCTAATTCCAAGTCGACCTCCGAGTCTTTTTTAAAACCCTGATTGAAACTACTAAACATTGATACATTCCGACTATCAGTACCCCTAGGGCCGAATTCTGATCCGTAATGGGCCTAGGCGTATGAACGTTGTGTTTTGTCCCATAATTGATAACGTGTACATCTCTATCAAGTGGTTTAGAAATATTTGTAGAGATTTCTCACTTTGTCAAAATACTCCTGGTTATAGCAAGGAAAAAAATTAATATTTAATTCTTATTGTAAAAATATAGGATATGTATTTATATACACACACAAATATATATGTACACAAACAATCTACCTCAGCTTGTACTATTTTCCGTACAACGTTAGTGAGCACTTGTAGCCATCACACATTTTGCCTCAACAAATTCAAAGACACCAAGTTAAGATTTCATGTCAATTTCTAAGTAGGGAGTGTCTATGTTTTTTATTGATGTGAAGGGTCCATTGTTGATAGAGTGTCTCATGAATCAACTCCTTAAAATAGTGGACAACACGTCAAATGGGTACGATGTTACTGTCAATGTTATAGAATGAGTCGATACAATAACTGTTTGCTACTTGTGTTTGGTGAACTGACTTCAAAGTTGATGAACCAAATACGGGTTTTGAACTTTTGATGCACTAATTTTCGGATCAATCTCATTCATGATTTGATTTTTAAATGTTATGAGCAAAATGATTCATGTTAAGCAATCATGAAAGTTTAGAACATTCATAATAATTAGTAACGGAGATATGGAGAACGAAGATATTCATATACATGATACTCATTTTTTCTATTTTCGTTAGGGCAACAGAATTGTAAATATTGACATTTAAACTACTAATGTCTTGTTCTCTTATTGTATCGAGAAAAAAAATCATAAATAGATTTAATTTATATCTATACTAGTGTAAAATTTCCTCTTATAAATACGATGTCACAACCAAGAATCTCGATAAAAATTTTACTAGTGTCATTATATTGAGCTTCATCGTTACCTTACGAAGATGAGTAATCAACTCATGATGCGAATTTCTATCGAACTGATCACATTCTTTCATGTTGCATTCAGTAAAATATACGTGGCAGATTATTAACTTGATGTGATAAAGAGGAAAGATGGTTGATAGTAGGTTAACCTGATGTCCAGGCTCCTACGTATTTTTCTTCTTTATGGCTTGCCTTTTGCGTTCCCCTAGTTACCCTGATAATTACGGCCCATCCAACCTATGTAACATAGGCTAGATAGGTTAAAATGGACGTCATTGGCCAGTTTTACCCAGGAAGTTTCAATGCAACGATATTAATAAGCGGGTCTGCCGATTTACTTAGGTAAAAAGATTGGTAATTTTGAATACTAATCTAACGATATTAACAATCTCAGTGCCATATCGCGGTTGGACACGAACCACAATTTTTAATTACGTTGAATTTTTCTGTTTTGTGTTAGAAGAAGGGTAGAATGGGTCGTCCTTAAAGTTTATTATCTACAGGTAACGGCGGATCATCCACGTGTAGTCTCTAACAGGAACCTTCTTCCATGCAATCTCTTATAGCCATCCGTTTAGACTGGATTTGGACATTGAATTGGATGCAACTTATTGGCTAAGGCGTGATTTCCTCATGATGAACTGGTCTGGTCGCACACGGGTGCAAGTACTTCCGCGGAGACATTCGATTAGGCTAATAATCAAATTATGGAGAATCGCGACCACAACAATCAAAGGAAACAATAGTCATTGATTGGTGATGATTGACTTTATAATTGATTGACTTTCTAATAGAAACCGCAACTAGCCATCACTTAGTCTTCAACAATATTAAATATTGAATTAATCGGAGTTATTTCATGTAATCGTAATAAATTAAAGAAGTTATTGAAAGGTCAAAGATTTTAGAAAATTTAAGAAAAACTTCAAATTGGCATATAAAATTTTCGCAGACAATTGATTGGGTTGCTTTTGGTGGTGATGTTACAATAGTCGGCCAAGTGAAACGTTTAATATATGTAATTCTGAAGGCTATGCAACTTCATCTAGACATGCGTCGTATATGCATGATGCGTCCTTTTGGCTTTCAACACTCAGATACATGCATTTAATTAGGCATGGTGAACGAAATTGGTTAGTTTTTTTACGTATTTTCACGCAAGTCACAAAGTCATAAATGACATAATTATATTTATGCAACCTGTATTTGTCTTTAATTTCATTATCATTAAATATAAAATAATTCAATAAGAACACACTAAAAAAGAGACTCCTTGTTTCCACCATTAGTTGTCTTTGATGTTTTATGGATGATAACACAATTAATATTAGACTCTTTTATTTTTGTCCTTTTGCTTTTACATTCATTCGAATCTGAATAATTAATTTTTTTTAAACAAACTGATCTGTAAATAATGACTCGAATCATAATATTTTGATTACAATAAAGTAACACTGTTGGTACTACATACAAGTGCTTGTTCCTAATTGTATCGTAAATTTTTTAAAACAATGATATTTAGAATCAGTTAATATTTCATCATTCTACAAATATGTTTAATTTTTATTATACTTGAACTCAAACAAAATCAAATCTTGCTCCAAATTGAGTATGCAGGGTGGTGAATAAATTATAAATCCCGTATCTTTGATGCCCAATTTTAGAAATGGCAGAATCCCAAGCTGTTCAATAATCACGTGTGTACTCTGTGTTCCACCTGCTTTTTTACCAAAGGAAGTTTCCATCTCGTGTTTTTTTATATTTTTTATTTTAAGGTATATCTATCTTCGTATATTCTCCCTACGTCACGAATAAAAAATTGTAAGAAATTCTCAAAAGAGAAGAAGAAATTCTTAAAAAATTGCAAGCTTTGGCTCCTCAAACTATATACAGAAAAACCCGTTCTACCACTCCCTTCACCTTTCCCATCATTCTCTCTCTCTCTCTCTCTCTAAACACCAACCCTCCGCCGCCTCCGACCACCGCTGCAACGAACCCATATCGGTGGAGGACCAAGATCTTAATAAACTACTTTCTAATCGCTCGGGGGACGACCACTCCGTCCCCGTTCATTTGGTGCAACTAAGGAAACTGGCGTGTAAGAGAATTTGATAAGAGAAGGTCGTCCGCATTTCGGACAAAAATGGCGGACATTGTAAAGGAGATCCTGGCTCGGCCAATACAGATGGCCGATCAGGTGACCAAATCGGCCGACGAGGCACAATCGTTCAAGCAAGACTGCCAAGAGCTCAAGGCCAAGACCGAGCGCCTCTCGGTCCTTTTAAGACAGGCCGCGCGTGCCAGCAACGACCTTTACGAGCGTCCGACGAGGCGGATCATCGACGACACTGAACAAGTCCTCGACAAGGCTCTCAGCCTTGTCTTAAAATGCCGGGCCAGCGGGCTCATGAAGAGAATGTTCACCATCATCCCGTCCGGGGCCTTTCGGAAGACCTCAATGCAGCTAGAGAACTCCATCGGTGATGTGTCGTGGCTCCTCCGCGTGTCGGCCCCGTCGGATGATCGGGATGATGAGTACCTCGGCCTCCCTCCCATCGCGGCCAACGAGCCGATCTTGTGTTTGATATGGGAGCAGATCGCGATCCTTTACACGGGTTCGTTGGAAGACAGGTCGGACGCCGCAGCTTCGTTGGTTTCCTTAGCGAGGGACAATGATCGGTACGGGAAGTTGATTATAGAGGAAGGAGGGGTGGCTCCGTTGCTTAAGCTGGCGAAAGATGGGAAGATGGAAGGCCAGGAGAACGCGGCCAGGGCGATCGGTCTGTTGGGTCGCGACCCGGAGAGCGTCGAGCAGATTGTTAATGCCGGGGTTGGGTCCGTGTTTGCAAAGATCCTGAAAGAAGGTCACATGAAGGTTCAGGCTGTGGTGGCTTGGACTATCTCGGAACTGGCTGGGAATTATCCGAAATGCCAGGACCATTTCGCGCAGAACAACATCATTCGGTTCCTGGTTAGCCACCTCGCATTCGAGACGGTCCAGGAGCACAGCAAGTACGTGATCGCGGCGAAGCAGACAATGTCGATTCACTCGGTTGTGATGGCGAGCAACAACGGGTCTGGGCCGGACTCGCAGGAGAAGAATAGTGAGGATGAAGGTGTAAAAGTTGCTCATCCGTTGAGCCATAAGGGGTCTACCCAAATGCAGAGTCTGGTCTCCGATACGTTGGCGATGAAGGGCAGCGGTCCAGGAAGTGCTAAGGAGAGTCGTCCTCCTCCACATCACGGAAAAGGCCACCATCAAGCCGCCCCGAAGCAGTACCACAACCCACAGCAGAACCACGTATCGTTGACGGGGACGAGTATCAAGCGGAGGGAGCTCGAAGACCCTGCAACGAAGGCGCACATGAAGGCAATGGCTGCCAGAGCACTCTGGCAGCTTTCCAAGGGCAATGTGTCCATCTGCCGAAGCATAACAGAGTCCAGAGCATTGCTCTGCTTCGCGGTCCTGCTCGAGAAAGGCTCCGAGGATGTCCAGTCCTATTCCGCGATGGCCCTGATGGAGATCACAGCAGTAG
The DNA here is from genome assembly GCA_012979155.1 of Hypericum perforatum. NCBI lineage: Eukaryota > Viridiplantae > Streptophyta > Magnoliopsida > Malpighiales > Hypericaceae > Hypericum > Hypericum perforatum. Next base: position 484,578 of record SOPF01028395.1, on the reverse strand, counting down.
CAGAGCAGAACTCAGAGTTGAGGCATTCCTCATTCAAGCCTACTTCGCCAGCAGCAAAAGCAGTTGTCGATCAGCTGCTACAGATCGTCGAAAAGGCCAACTCAGATCTACTCGTACCCTGCATCAGCTCGATTGGCAACTTAGCAAGAACATTTAGAGCTACGGAGACGAGGATGATCGCACCATTGGTGAAGCTACTCGACGAGAAGGAACCAGAGGTGACCACAGAGGCGGCAATTGCACTTATCAAGTTCGCCTCAACAGAGAACTTCCTCTGCGTGAACCACTCCAAGGCCATCATCGCAGCGGGTGGTGCAAAGCACCTGATCCAGCTGGTCTACTTCGGGGAGCAAATGGTTCAAATCCCTTCCCTGATTCTCCTATGTTACATTTCATTGAACTGCCCCGACAGTGAAGCGCTTGCCAATGAGGAGGTGCTCATCGTGCTCGAGTGGTCAACCAAACAAGCACACCTGCTCGAAGATCCAAACATCGAGTCTTTACTACCAGAAGCAAAGAGCAGATTGGAGCTCTACCAATCTAGAGGCTCAAGGGGATTCCATTAAGGCTACAAACCCGGAAAAACCGACAGCCTCGAAGATCATTACTAAGCTCTTGGAGGCTAAGGTGTACATAGATTAGCAATTAGAATGACATGTTATCTGCTGCAACTGTGTATTGTAAGATAAAATCTGGTTAGGACAGACCCAGATGGCCCATGTACAACATAATATGTTCCATGTACTCTCTTAAATCTTGCGGTTGCAGTTGTATATGACATAGTCACTGATGATGATCGGCTAATCATCTGAATTTTGTAGATTGCTGACAATTTAAAGACTTTGAAGTTCGAACAATGATCATTACAAAATCTTTATTTAGTTCACATCTCAACTGGTTTACAAAAAAGATGGAAACCCAATATCTCTGTAGGACCCCTTCAAAAGAGGATATCTCTCTAAAGATTCCATCACCTTTTCCTATTATATCAATACCTGATTTCTTTACAAGGATCAAGGGTCATTTGTCCTTGTTTATATAAATATCTGACTTCAATGCATTAATAATTTTCTTCAACAATACAAGTCAGTCATTCTCTGTTCCAATTTTATCCCAAAGAAAGATGAACATGGTATCCCAGTTATCTAATAATCTGGAACGCAGCAACAAAATTATATTATATGCAGTGTAACTAACTTCATTTCTCCGAATCAAAATTATGTATCCACTCTCAAGAGATGGAAACTAGCAACTAAGGAAACAGAAAGCACAGTACATAAAACACATTTGAGCCAAAGGTTTGGCAAGTGAGCGAATCGAAGTGAAGTTATCTCCTTGGAGTCAGAAGAGAAGGAATGAGAACATCAAAAGGTAAATGAAGCTTCACTTGCATTCAACACCGGCTTCGGCAGCCCGCCTGGGCTTGTTTTTTCTCCTACTCCCATTCTGTCGGAACCCGACAGTCCTTGTCGGGTCATCCACGCTTGATTTTGGTCCGACACCATTATCTTCTTTAACAGAATCATTTTCTTTTGCATGTGCAGGCCTCCTCCTTTTTTTCACATCCCGTTTGGAGACGAACTCTTTAGCCTCCTCATCACCATCTTCTTCCATCTTTTCAGATTCATCTTCCTCATCTTCAATATCATCTTTCAGAGGCTTTGTGGGTCTTCCTCTTCTCTTCGAAGCTGGAATCTTTTCTTCTTCACCACTGCCAGGATCTTCATGTGAAGCAATCGCAGACTGTCTCTTCCCTTTACCTCTACCTCTTCCCATAATCTCACCCCTTGAAATACCAATCTAGAAATGACAAAAAAGTTATGAACAAACATGCTTAGAAACCCACTAGATAAACATCATCACAACCAGAGTTCTATACAGCTAATTGCATTAATAACGAACAATAACACTGATGAAAAACATAACTACAAAGACACAGTTAACCAACTTTGCAAGTACAAATGCACACCCGTGTCGTTCTTTCCGGTGACCAACGCGGTGATCTGAACCATCTGAAACCCATTGATCACATGAAATAAAATCCAGAAAGATCCCCGATCATTATAGGAGAAGAAGCCATCACCAGCCCTCTACAGGCTCACTAAAAATTCCAGTTTGAAAAGAAAACGCATATATTCGGACAAATCCCACAACCTCAAGGCTCAGCACAAGAGCAAATGTTGCTTTCTACTAGGCTCCATCACAAAAAATCTAATCAAGTCGGGATTTTTACTTGATACCATCAATCATTTGCTTCACATCCACCGATTTGAAACCCAAAGCAACAAGTGGAGTAAGACTACACCAGAACAATAAGAATTCTATGCACGAACAGCAAATCCGTTACTGACCTCAGTTTAACTCTGCACTTCGGACAAGGAACCACATCAGTGCTTCCTTGTTAAGACTCCCAAAAGAACCACAGTGAAGAGAGACAACCTCAAATCTCGTAGCCTATCCACAAAAAGACACAAGTTTTCCCATCTTCAAAAGGTTAAAACATAAGAGAGAGAGAGAGACATATATATCTAAAAGACCAAACTTTACTCAAACCCACAACCTTATCACCAAGCAGAACTCACATGCACCAATATACATACATTCTCATAGAATCTCAATAAGAAACAAAAAGACGACCAAATAAAAAAAAAGATGAAGCAAGCTGACCTCATAGATACATACCCTCTCCAAAAAAGGATCAAATTTTCTGATATTTTCCAAACAAACCAAATCCCACGGGAGAAAAAAACGGAGTCTCTTCTATATCCTTGCCTTAAACTTTACTTAAGCTAATGGGATTTAGAGGAGGAAGTGGATAAAAGGTACTACGCTCTGGAAGAACCCAGATCGGAGAAGGGTGGGAATTTGGTGGGGGGAAGGAAGCAGCAGAAGAAAAGCTTGAGACTTGAGAGACAAGCTCAAGTAGAGGCTCTAGTGAGAGAAGTGAGAAAGAGAGGAAAATACTCAAAATAGGTGAAGATTGGATGGAGAAGTGTATAGAGTTGAAATATTATTCATTTTTTTGTAGGGCCCAATAGAGCTAGCTGCTTTAATTTTTATAGCCTATAAGCGTGAACGTATTTATCATACATTCGTACCTTTTTTTGTCGTCGTTATATTTCAAGTTTAAAGTTGAAATGTCATATTTTAATTTATGGCCTTGATTAATTTAAATTTAAATTGATTAATCCTATGAGACAAAAAAAAAATATACATATTTGAAGAGAAAGTTGATTGAGCATAGAATTATATGGAATAGTTACTGAATTTGAAGAATTATTTGAAGCACTTTGAATCTTTTGTTTCGTTAGAATTGCCTATTGTTAAAACGAGCAACGTGTGATCCAGAAACCAAAATAAAAAGGGTAAATTACATCTGGCCCCCTCGGGTTTGGGATATTTAACTCTCACCCCCCTGCTTTTCTAAAACCGATTAAAAAACCCCTCCTGTTTGGAAAAATTGTACGAATCAGCCCCTCACGCCGAAATCGGAGATTTTCTCCGGCGAGGAGGCACGGGAAATGACAAAAATGCCCCCCTTTCACTTTTAACCTTCTCAACCTTGTAAAAAAATATCTGTAACTTTAAAAAATTACCTCACTCTCTCTCTCTCACCAACCCTCCGTCGAAACCCAAGCTCTTCCCGTTCCGTCGTGCTGCTCCTCTCCCCACCGTTCTTCTCCTCCACCCTTTGTCAGATTCACGAGCCTTGGTGTTTGCCTCATTGCTCAGAAAAGCAGTTCACAGAAACCCTAGATCCTGGGTTTTCGAGAGCATGGCGAGCAGCAGAAGGATCTCGTTGGAATTAGTCTACAACGGTGAGTCAAGATTTTACGATAATGTCGATCCTGACCGCTACTGTTTTTCGACATTAGTTCAAAATGTTTATAGTGCCTTCGAAATAGAGAGTTCTATATGCCAGTACAAATCGAAAGGGGGGTTCGAGATAAACGGTGATGAAGATTTGATGTTTTTGTTTGAAATTTATGCTGACCAAGATGTGGTTACGGTTGTTATAGACCCTGTTGAAGTGGGAATACCCCTTATGTCTGTAAGTCCGAAGGGCAAAATTCTCCATCGTCGTGTGCCAGACCCAAAAAAAGCAAGTTTACTCAGAATTTGTGGAGGTGAAACTTCTGATAAAGGTGTTGGGTGTGATATGGGGGAGGGTACATTTGGTGGTGTAATTGATTTGACTGTAGAGGAAGAGGTGGGTAATAAGACTATGGGAGACAATGCTGTTACAGAGGAGGCTCCTACTGTGGAGGAGTATGTGGGTAATGAGGTTGCTGTGGAGGAAGAGGTGGGTAATGAGACTGTAGAAGACAAGGCTGTTGCAGAGGGGGCTCCTCCTATGGAGGAGAATGTAGGTAATGAGGTTTCTGTGGAGGAAGAGTATGTAGAGGATGAGGTTGTTATGGAGGATGAGTATGTAGAGGAGGAGGTTGCTATAGAGGAGGAGGTTGCTGTAGAGGAGGAGGTTGTTGTAGAGTACGAGGTTGCTTTGGAGGAGGTGGATGAGAATGAAGATGATAGTGATGACAGAAGTTTTCACCTCTCGGATGTTGAAGAAAGTGATGACCCTAGCTTCTATCTGTCAGATTTTGATGACATTGATGAGTACATTGGTGAACAATCTGCTTTTCAAGATGTTGATCCAGATGATAAGAACCCGTATGCCTCAGAGACATCTAGTGATGAGGATGTACATCTTGATCGAGGAGAGCTTAGGAGAGCAAAGAAAAAGTTTAAGATGGATCCAGTTCATGAATATGGAGGTGAACAATATGGAGGTGTCATAGATGATCAGTTTGTGTTCGTTGTGAAGATGGTGTTCAAAGATGTAGAGGAATTCAGAAATACCTTAAAAGGCTACATTGTCAAAAATGGGGTTTCATGCATGGTTGTAGACCTATACTTGGTCTTGATGGCTGCCATTTAAAGGGGCCATTTGGAGGAGTGTTGTTGAGTGCAATTGGGATTGATGCAAATAATGGAATAGTTCCAATAGCATGGGCTATTATTGAAAAAGAGAACACAGCTAATTGGTTATGGTTCATGGAGCTCTTATCTGATTGTGTAGGTACACATTCGAGTGGAAAAGTGTTGACTTTCATGAGTGATGGCCAAAAGGTATGATTACTTACATGTACATTGTTGTATGTAGACTGTGTTGGCTATAATTGTGACCACCTATTGTTCTATTTGCAGGGTCTTGGAGAGCAGATTGAAGCTGCCTTTCCGAATGCAAGGCATAGGAGATGCTGCAAGCATATTATAGCAAACTTGAAAGACATACATTACATATTATCAAGACATACACTAATTTCCTCAAACCCATTATTGAACTGGCCATTTCACGTAACATCATCGGCATCAACTTCATATCTTCAACTTCTTTCTTGCGTAACACAGAATTCGAAGGATATTGACGACTAGAAATATCCCGTGGATAACACCATCCCACCCAGCGACAACTATTTCTTGCACAACTGTAGTATAAACGGCCCCTGTTTTTATCGCTCTCAGCAATCTTCACCAAAGCACAAACTCCACACTTGCACTCAATATTATTGTACCTCACTCCATCGTCAAGCTCATAAGTTGTAGTAGATGATGACATGTTTGGGCTCCCCGACCTAGCTTCTCGACCATGCTCCCCAACTGTGCTTCCCGACCTAGTACCTCCTGCAATAACCAACCCTAATCAGTTCGACGAAAATTCAAAGTATCTAATACCCTAAATTCAAAGTATCTCGTCCATCTTCACCTTCAAAAACCCAACGTAGCTCGTACAACCCTACTCAGATCCCGAAGGTGTTCAATTGGGGAAGAAAAGAGGAGTTTTTAGAAGAAAAAGAGGAGTTTATAAGTGAAGAAGGGTTAACCTTCGTGGACTTTATAAGTGAAAGAAGGTTGAGAAGGTTAAAAGTGAAAGGGGGCATTTTTGTCATTTCCCGTGCCTCCTCGCCGGAGAAAATCTCCGATTCCGGCGTGAGGGGCTGATTCGTACAATTTTTCCAAACAGGAGGGGTTTTTTAATCGGTTTTAGAAAAGCAGGGGGGTGAGAGTTAAATATCCCAAACCCGAGGGGGCCAGATGTAATTTACCCAAATAAAAATAATATTACCCACCGATCAGTATATCAATTGTTGAAAAAATTAAGCCTAATTAATTGTTATAATTTAAATTGTTAACTAATTTAAATAATTGATCAGGATACTTTTTTCTGATCAGACTTGATTAAATTTAGTTTAGTTTGATTAATCGAACGTTGATACTATTTTAGAAACAGGAAAAGACATGTAAATGGTAAAATCTATTAAGAAAAAATTGAGGAGTTCACCGTCACGGAAGTGAAGGAACGAGTCAATGAGATAAGAAATAAATTTTCCACGTGTAAGGGATCCAACTTTCCGATCATTGAATGCGAAAGCACTAAGGTTATAGACACAAAAAAAATGTCTTATGTACTAATCGGATATTTTACAATTAGACAAAGTAATTCGCTCAAAAAACTGATTCAGAAATCCTAAAAAATACAAGAATTACAAAAAAAACAAAAACAAATTTGTGTAGTTAGGTTTCTCTCTCCCGAAACAATAAAACATATCTCCCGTTATGGTCTCTCTCAACCTTTCCCTGTGTTGTATCGACGCTGTACAAATTTCCCCTACCTTCAAAATTAATTCCTCTTTCCCAACCTTTCATGTCGATAAATCTCTTACTCTTCTTGATGATTATTTTTCGAGGTAGATGAAAATTGAATAAATAATTAAGTAAGTAAGAGATAAAGAGAAAGTTTTTAGGGACAGAGGTATAGAGAGATGGAGAGCCAAAAACTAGATTTCTCGGTCTGCATTTTTTTTTTGGATCAAAAAATTTCTGGTAGTTTGTTTAAATTAGAGGCTCTAAACAATATTGAATTTTTATTCTTTTATTAAATAAGATTTTTTTCATTTCTACAAAGGATGGGAATAGTTCACCGATTCTTGGAAAACTAATAATATAATATATAATATATATTATTAATAAATTTGACTATTCAAAAATTTGTGGTCCGACCGATTAGTCGAATAATCCAACTAATCGACTCATAAGAAAAAAAATTTCCGAACTATACCAAAATTCGAATTTTAAAACTTTGTATTTTATCTGCTGATGTACTCTTTTTCAAAGTGGATAGGTGTTTGGTTTAACTAATATCTGATTAACACCTTTTCACATGTATGTATGGTAAAAAGATTGAATCAGCTCCTTGTATGTTAAGTTTATGAAGGGAAACAAAGAAATCATTGGGAAAATTTTATAACCCCTCTATTTGCGCCTATTATTTTCTCTGAAAAATGATGCTATAATTAATTATAAAAGTGAACTTTCTATTGAAAAATATTCATATTATATTTACAAAAACTTGGATTTTTGAATATTGTAGGTCCCAATATTATAATAATAACAAGGGTAAATTTCTGATATCATTCGTATTATTCAAAACTTACGATTTTAGTCCCTTGAGTTACAAAATTCATTTTTCTGTCTTTAAATTTTGTGGATATTATACATTTTAATTCCTGAAGTCAAAATATTATAAAAACAAGAATTCGCTTAGAGTTGGGCTGGGCCTAATAGGACTGCTTAGAGTAACCCACCGTGCATTTTGGGTTTCGTACTCAATATTTATGCCTCTGCACTCAATTTTTTATACTGGGCTGATTTATGATGTTTGTTTGATTTAGATTTCTTAGGTACGGCTTATTATTCAGATATTTGTGTTAACTAATTTTAATTTGAAGATAATTTTTAAATAACCAAAAAATATTTATAACAAAGAGTTAATGTTGTTGAATTGGTTACAAACTGTTGGGGTGGTTTTCGTAGGTATATATATAGATGCACTTATGGACAAGAGAATCGAATACTTGTTATTCTTACGTTCTTAAGGCCACCCGCATTTGCACTCTTGCTATAGTACTGTGATCTTGCTTAATGTAGCTGTTATCCCTGTTCTCAATTTTTAATATCGAATTTTTTGCATTCGCAGAAATTTCTGTTCTTTATTAAGAGATGATTTTTTTTGGCAATTTGCAAAGAAAAGTCTATTAGAACTGTACACAATTCATAAAACAGCCATAGTAAGTCTGTTATTTTAGCCTATAACTCTCTTTGTGGAGAATGTTTTACATTGTTATTCTAAAAATATGATTTCGAATATCATATGGTTTTTTTATAAGTAAAATACTATATTAAAACAACATAATCTGGAAAATAATAATTGAAGAAAAGAAAAATAAATAACAAACATACATGCTAATTACAACTATATCTATCCGAAAATTGACAACCCACCAAGTTACCTAACCTCAGAAAAATCTCAAAATAAATCAACTTTTTGTTTGTCGATACTCTTTAAAGTTCTTGACCAAAGAAGTCATTTTTTTATTAGAGTAGATAGAATGTGTAAGTGACTCACAATCGCATTGTTTCTCTTAAAAAATAATTTGATTCGGGTCTAGCTAAATGTTCCAAGTAATGGTCTTGAACAATAAATATCTAATCTTCCCCAACATTCATCCACCTTGCATCTCGTGCCATGACGACAAAGCTGAACATATCGAGTAAAATTCACATCATACAAGATCCGTCGTTCCAAAAAATAATCTCATACAGCTTAAAAAAGGGACATAATAACAAAAGATATCTCGTAGATTCATCCAAATCAAAATAAAATGAACAAATAATTGTTCATGCTTGAATTCTCTTTATCATAATCATCACATCTCTTTTTTGAATTCTCCCTAATCAAGGGAGTTTCAATAAAATTTTGTTCTCTCGTGTGATATCTCCATGACTTAGCAGTGTACTCTCCATTGGCCCACCTCTACTTGATAGTATCTTGATTATTTTGTTACAATCTGAAGTTGCCAAGTAATAAAATCAAATCAGCCTCCAATTCCTCCTCGACCCATTATGTTCTCTTCCAGGTCGAGCCATCTTTCATTCAAACCCTATACTCACCAACCCTTGCCAGTTATGATTTGACAACATATGAAGTCAAATCATAATACACTCCTAGTTACTTTCCACTTTTCCTATTGGAATAAAATTAGAGGAAGTTCTCTTAAACTTGTGGATACCCACAATAACCTCAGCCCACAATGAGTTTTTGTCTATGCAAAAGTATTAACTTGTTAACAGCAAGGATTTAAACCCTAGACCTCCATTTTTTTTCTGTTTACAAATATTGTCATATCTGATCATAGTAAGCTTAGCCCACATCTGCATTTCCCGATCACAAGAACTGTCGTAGTCTCTTCTCAATATCGTTATAGATACCCTTTGGGAGGAGGAAGATTGAAAGGTATTAAGTGGGCAAAGAATAGACCTAATTAGAGTAACCCGCCCCTTAAATGAGAGAATGTTGTCTTTCTAGTTGCTTAATCTTTTATCGTAGTTGTGATTTTATGGAGTAAAAATTATTATGGATTCTTATAACCAAAATCCAAAGTATGCACACGAATAAATTCTCAACAACACACTCACACGATTCTAATTAAGCAAAATGAAAATGAAGCAAGTAAACAACAATAAGATTCGGTAACCCGGTTCAATCCAATGTCTATATTCGGGAGCGTACCAAACCAGGAGAGGATCGTTTCACTATATATGAGTTTTAACCCTCTTTAGAAATCAACATAGCTAAATAGAGGCTACAACCTACAATCAATTAAGGGTTACAATGCTTATATAGAGTCTTCAATAAGCCCTAACCTAATTAGGAGTACAAGCCATATCCTAATTAGGAGTATAAGTCCTAAACTAATTAGGACTAACTAGGCAAAGTTAGGTTCCATACTTTAACAATCTCCCACCTGGAGACTAACCACTTCTCTTGATTTGTTGCCACATAAAATACCTGTCACTCGATGCTCCCACACATCCTTACTTGATTATTTAGTATGTCGGCCTTTAATCATCATTCAAGAAAACTAGTTGAGCCCATGTTAATTCTCAATTTCTCTAAGGTCATCACCTTGGTTATCATATCTGCATAATTTTCTTTTATGTAACCTGTTATTTGATTACTCACTCATCACTTGGATGATTGTCATCCTTCACTCAAATGACCTTCTTTGCTAGTCACTCTTCACTTGAATGACTTTCTTTACCAATTAGCACTAGTCACCAGTTACTCGGTGATCCTAGTTAGTAGGATCCTTGATGCTTACTTTTCAAGGCTAGTTAAAGTTGTCACTAGCTCTAACTTCTCCAAGGATACCTCCTCGGACTTATCAGCTACATGATCTTTTTCTCCTTGATTTCAAGAAATCACTCTTCTCTTGTCAAGGTTGCTTGATTCTTCACTCGCCAATGCATCTTGCACTCTTAGCCTTATTGCCCATATCACACATGCCCTTCATCTCAATGTTTTTCAAGTGGTTGGGTATCCACCATATTGCTTTCAACTATTTGCATTCCCCGATTCTTCTCAAACCTTCTCCTAACTTCCACTGACCTTGCTATCCATGGCCTTGCATGTCATCTTGCATTCTTTACTCGACCACTAGCATAACCCTCTAGAGTCATTTTCTTTTGAGCTCTCTCCTTATAACCTTGATTCTGAAGCACCTCACGCCTAACCACATGAGCCTCCTGATCATGCTTAGCATTCTCCCCACTATGGGGTTGTTTAAAGTCAATTTGGTACTCAATGACTCTATCTTTTTAACATTGGTAAATACTCTCTCGCGCACAAACTCACATTACTCTATACTTGCATAATCTTTTGAATCACCATCTCTTATCGACAAGAGATAATAGTTAGTAGGTAAGAACCTTCTTACAGAATTTGGCTACCAATCACCTTCTCGCTCTTACACGAGTTAAAAGTATCTAACTTGGCCACATTAACACTAAATCCAACCTCACCTGACATGCTCACTTGGTACTTCAACTCTTGAAGCTTGTGCTCGCCATCATCCGTCGATCTTAAGTACCCTTTAAGATCATTCTCCTTAATAAAGATCTTGTAGTATATCATACTACTTAAGGATATCACTAGTATTGGCCCTCATAAGTCATTATTGACTAACTCGAGCCTTTACTCCTTTGGAGCTCTTCCACCTCTAGAGAAACTCACTCGCTGCTACTTCTCAAACACATAATGCTCGTATAGCCCGACTTCTATGGTCTTTAAACCTGTTAGCTTCCCTTTAGAGCATAGCACCTTCATCCCTTTCTCACTCTTATGGCTAAGACGACTATGCCATAGAATCGTATTACCGAGTCTTTTGCAATGTTGATGCTATCTTGAGTGCTCCTTGTTGTGTATAAGGTTTCTTCCTTCAAACCATGAGTTAACACCATAGTTCTCTTGGTTATCTTCCAGGATTTGTAATTGAAAATCACCTTGCAGCCTTTATCGTCTAGCTGTCCCATGTATAATATATTCCTCTTTAGTCCAGGTCAGCATACAGTCAATTTTTTTAAAAAAATTGAAAAAATAAAAAACGCAAAAATCAAAAAAATAAGGAAAATTTTCAAAAAATTATTTTTCCCATTTCTAACTTTTCTGTCTTACCAAAAAATTAAAAATTTTTGATAATTTTATACAATTTTTTGTATCCAAATAACTACACTTTTTGGTTAATTTTTTTTATGTAATTTGACATAAATTATATAACTTAAGATAAATTATATAATTTGATTTTAATTATGTAATTTTGATGTATTTATGTAATTGAAAAAACTTATGTATACAACCCTAAACCCTTACCTAACCATAAAACTCCAAACCCTTAACCTAACCCTAAACCTTAACCATATACTTATACATTTATAGTTAAATTTTCTAATTAGTTTGGGATTATACTAAGGATTAATAATTAGAGTTTTCATGTTATACTAAGGATTATGGCAAAAAAATCTTAAAAAACATATTTACATGTGTAATTAGACTTTTCATGTTGAAAAAAGATGTGGTCCACATTTGTTGTAAAAAAGATGTGGCTTAACATTGTTGTAAAAATCTATAAATAGATACAACCTTCTTCATTATTGTTCACACTAACTTCTCTCCTTTTATCTTTCTAATTAGCATGGTCGAGTCAATTTTGGAGATGGTAGAATAGCATTTCCAAGCTGGGAAGATCATGGAGGCCTACGACATGTCCATTACGGCATGGCACTTGGACCCCTATAATGAGACCTTCCAAAACTTCCATGCTGCATTCTGCATCCTCCTTGTTGCCGAAAACTACGATAAGGAGCTTAACTTGTACAAGATCTTCGAGCTCCCCAACTCCGCCAGCCTGGACACTTTTGCCCATACTTTTTGCCGTGTTGGGAAGCTCGTCGTCCCTGAGAACAACAACTTTGATGCAGCTGAGAAAGCGTAAGCACTTGTCGTTTGAAGCTTTCGAGGGACTCTTAGATCATGACAAGAGGCAAGATTAAATGTTCTAATTAATTTGAGATTATTATAAGAATTAGGCAATTTATGTTTTTTAAAATGTAATTTGCTTCTATTTTCTCATGTAATATATTTTGAATTTAATAAAATTTTCGTTTCGCAAAATTTGGCACTTCGAAATTAAATTTAGTTTTTTCGAAGTTACGCGAGTTAATATTTGAGTTTATTACAGTAAGAGGAATTTTAGAAAAATAAGCTAAAAAAAAGCTGACGTGGCACCCAAGACGTGACACTGTAGCGAGGGCACAGCTGTGAGCTGAAAACGGAGAGCAGGGCAGCGCTGACGTGGCACCCAGGGTACCAATGGCGTAGCTACATAGAAATGAGTGGGGGCAATTGCCCCCACTTAATTTTTTTTCCTTTGATAATTATATATATTTTTAATATACGTACCCATTAAAAATTAGAAATTGACCTCATTAAAAAATTAATCTATCTATAATTAAACCAAATTTTAATAAAATTTAGGCATTTTTTATATTGTCCCCACTCATCAAATTTTCTGGCTACGTCCCTGCAAGGTACGCACTATAGGGGGAGCACCAATGCGGATAGTCTTACAAACAAATAGATGTACGTTAGCAATAATGTTTTTCCGATAATGCTGGACTCGAATTTGACGAATTTCCTCCGAGTCTCCATTTTCTCTCTTTATGTTTTGTACGTTCCAAAATTGTAAGAATCTGGCCAAGTGATCTTTGGTCCAGCGGCACTAGGGTGGGGAGAGATTTGGGAAGTTCAGGGTTCGATTCCTGGCATCTTGTAATAGAATAGGTATTAGAATAGGAACTAAAAAAAATTGTAAGAATATGTGATGGTTATGTTTAGAAGTTCTTTCTGGATCACATCTAGGAGTGAGCATTTGAACCAAATCAGAGGAACCGGAACGAGAACCATTATAACCGGAACCATATCTATGCATAATTCAGGAACTGAACCAGAACCAAAAAATATACGAACCATAACTTTTGGTTCTGGTTCGGTTCCTAACTGGAAGAACCGCTGAACGGAATTAAAAGACAAAATTATTACTCAATTTGAGTCATTTAATAGTCTCTCTTCGCTAATGATATCATTTGTAGATTCGTCCAGTGTAGGTTTTGGTAGTCAACAATAAACACGTTCTAATGCATGCTTCACCTGTAACAAAATATCTCAATAAATATGCAAAATCTCAATAAATCTGTTATTTTTAAATTAAGATTCTAACGGAGGTATGAAATACAAGTTTAAAATAATTTACCTATTGATCTTGATCGGTTTTAAATATAACATAGCCAAGTACATAAACTTGCAATACAACACTAACTATCATTCCAATCCATACATTATTTTATATTTATGATTTGGTTCCGGATCTAACCATTTTCTTTTGATCAGAACCGAAACCAGAACCAGAACCATTATATCACTAATATTCAGAATTAGATCGGAACCATGCCTTATATGGTTTGGATTGGTTCCAGTTCTAATGGTTCGGTTCTGACTCAGTTTATGGTTTTTGGTTTTTTTGCTCACCCCTAATCACATCTTGGAATTCAGCGGGCCGGGGCTCCAGTCCGAAATATTCAATCGGCAATTGGCTTATTATTAGCCAATGGGCTACTTCAAGATGGTTGTTGGGCTTATTATTAGGTCTTGTAATGTTACTCTTCCATAATTCAAAATTTTGAGGTTACTCGTAGATAATATGACTCGAGCCACTGCTATATACAGTGAAGGAATTAATTGAGAAAACACAAAAAATAAATAATAATCATACAAAATAAATAATAATCATACAAAATTTAAGGAAAATTAAATTTGATCAACCATCATAGCGTGGAATAAGTTTTACATCAACCATCACACGAAGTTTCCTTAAACTCAATCCTAAATGAGTTGAAGCAATACGCGTGTGAAGCGTGTTTGAATCTTTTTGTAGTGGGAGGATGAAAATTATCGCCACTCCGAATTGGAAATATTCCGAGCACAAAAACAGAATTGTCGAAATCTTATACTAGCACATCAAACTTTCTACCCAAAAATGAGCAAAAAGTAGCCCATGGACTTTGCTTTTTGTGATTTTATTCGATTAGGGACTCAATTATTGTGAGGAGAATATAGGACCAATCGTACCACAGAATAGGACCAACGAGATTCTAGATCCCTTTTTTCCTTAATAATTTTGAGGAGAATATCCATCAATTAATATCTAATTTCCCTTCAGAATTTTGAAAAACTAACACCTGCGTACAAAAAATCTATCATTGGAAGATTATACTCTCCAACGTCCTACCTTTATCTGCTAAAATTTATTATTTTCAGAAAGCTCCCACAAGATAAATATAAATCTCCACATCGAGAATTTATTTTAGAGAGAGCACGACTGCACGAGTTTTGGAAATATGTCTTATTCCTATTTACACCACTTAGTATTCAGTATTCTGATACTTTTGCAACGATTTATTTGGGTTATAATAAAAAGTAATTAGCAAATATTTATTATGTTTAATGACTCAAACTTTCGATTTTTTATTAATTTAAAATTTTCACCTCTTGGTTTAGGTAATTATACAAGGTAGGTTTTGATTCTATTTTAGGAATGTCATTTCTCTCCGAAAATACATAAGGCCCACTTATCCTACGGTCATTTCCAGTTGACAAGATTGCCTAACCAGTCCGGTCATTAATATTTCCATCGAAAAGGCCAATGGCACGGAGTAAATAATAATAGTCGATCATCATTACAGTTTCTCCTTAGACCACCCGCTACGGGTGGTCCGCACGCCCCGGGCGCGCCACGTGGCGGCCCGGGATTGGGCGTGCGGAAAAAGGCGCGGAATCCAGCGTATCAGTCGGGGCGTGCCTCGCCCCGGGCACGTGGCCTCTTCTGATTGGGCCACGTCGTCTGGGATAATATTTTATTTTTTTATTTTTTTTAAAAAAATCGAAAAAATTAAAAAATTTTGGAAAAATTCGGAAAAAAATTCTAAAAATTCCTTTTACTTTTTTTGACTTTTTTGTGCAATTAAAATTTTTTTATAATGTTTTTTTAATTTTATACAATTTTTTTAATTCAAATAACGGGACTTTTCGGATGAAAAAAAATGTGTGTGGTCCAAATTTGATGTAAAAAATTTGTGGTCCAAATTCATTTGAAAATTCTATAAATAGTTACAACCTTCTTCATAATAGAGAAGCCCATATCGCTCTCCGTAAAGACTTAATTGAGCATGTTTGGGCTAAATTTGGTAGCGGTATTTAGTTATGTAATTTGCAAATCAAAGTTATTTCTTCAATTTCATAGTTTCTTTTGTAATTTGTAATTTTTAATGAAATTTTAATTTCTTGAATTTAGTGTTCCAATTTTTTTTTCGCATTTTCGAAGTTACGCGATAAAATAATCGAGTCTGATACAGTTAGCTGAATTTTAAAAAAGCTGAGCTGAGAAAAAAGCTGACGTGGCACCGAGGGTGTGGCACTGTAGCAGGGGCACCACTGTGAGCTGAAAACTGAGAGCAGGGGTGCGGCTGACGTGGCGCCCAGGGCGCGCACTGTAGCGGGGACACCAATGCGGATGGTCTTAAGTTTAAAAATCTATCCAACTGATCCAATTATTCTAAATAATAAAAGATTTTAGTTTAATTAAAGATATATTTAGCCAAACCTTAAACATATAGAGATCATAATGGAGAGAACCATTCAATGAGTAGTGACACGGTTCTCAAAATTTGGATTTAAAAACAAATCTATCTCTAATAAATTACCCTTTATGCTAAAGTTTCAAACTTTGTCAGACTTTATTTCATATAGGTTATTTTTTTTACAAACGGATAAATCTCATTTAAATATATTAGCTAAATGAAATAAATTTATTCATGCAACATTCCAATTGCTAACAAACATTTAATTAATTCAAATTATAAAGCCTGCAATTTATAAAAAAAACCCTGCTATTTATTAGGATTTTCTGGAAAAAATGTATTTTCTTGATGTAACTTGGAAGTAGCGGGAGTGGATACCTTGCCAAGGATTGATATTCTCCCTATATAGGGAGGAGGCTAAATGTGTAAATTACCCACTTTTTCTCTCTCCTTCCACGTTTTTTCTATTTTTTAACTTTTCATCTTCCAACAACATCTTCAGTTGCATTACTGATTTGTTTTGTTGCATTGGTGGTTTATTTGGTTGCATTGTTGGTTCAGTTAGTTACATTGCTGGTTTATTTGGTTGCATTACTGGTTCAGTTGGTTGCATTGGTGGTTTGTTTGGTTGTATTGCTGGTTTTATTGGTTTCAATACTGGTTTGAGGGGTTGCATTGCTGGTTTAAGAAATTGAATTACTTGTTTTTTTGGTTGCATTGCTGGTTTCACGAGACTGACGAGGGCGGGGGAATGTGAAAAGTTTTTGTTCAAATCTTCTTTTGCTAATTAATTACTGGTTTGTTTTGTTGCATTGGTGGTTTATTTGGTTGCATTGCTAGTTCAGTTGGTTGCATTGCTGGTTTATTGGTTGTATTGCTAGTTTCTTTGGTTCCAATGCTGGTTTGAGGGGTTGCATTGCTGGTTTAAATGATTGAATTACTGGTTTTTTTGTTGCATTGCTGGTTTCACGAGACCGACGAGGCCGAGGGAATGTGAACAGTTTTTTTTCAAATCTTCTTTTGCTAATTAATTGCTAGTTCAAAATTTAAAAATCCATAAAAATTAGCAATCATTACTTAAAAAGTAGGAACTACTAGCTAAAAAGTAGAAAATATTAATTATTAAGATTTATTAGTTTTGAGCAAAAGTCTTAAATATTCTTGATAATTAATAGTCATTATATCAGAATATTTAAGAATGTATTCCGATCTAATAGCCTAAATTGTAGTCTCTATATAGGTAAAGTTTTAATCCTTGGCACGCAATCCAATCTGGAAAGTGGCAGAGGAAGCAGCAAGAGAGCGCCATCGATCAGTCAAATCTTGCACATGCTTTGACCTTTGACCAGTCTTGTCTGTCCAATCCCTCTTTTTAAGCCAAACCTGATAATTGATATCCCTTCGTCATCGTGGCACGCAAAGTAACATTAAAAAAACATATATTTTCAAGCGACAGAATAATTCATGTTTGAGTAAATTGTGTTAAGAACATTTAATAAATATTAACAAAAGATTTGAATTTGAAGTTTAGTGTTTAATTTAGAACAAAGTTATAAACTATTGATCGAATTGGTTACTAGTATTTTAATTAAATTGTAAATAATACATAATTCAGGGCTTCTTTTGTAAACCACATTTCAAAGGGGATAGACCTTTTCGCATTCATATATATTCCATGTCATTAAAGCACACAATAAACATTTATCGAAACTCCATGTTTATTAATGTACTATAAATATTTATTTATTTATTGCATTAATTATGTTTATGTTAACATCGTATCAATTAATAAATTAATATAATATTTATTATTGAGATTACAGGAATCAAAGTTGCAATTAAAATTTGAATAGTGGATCCCATTTGATGGACTTGTCAATAATGACAAATTAATTATTTAAAAAATGTTAAGTTTGCTTGTGATTATTTTAAGGCATATCTAACATTAATAAATTTTGCAAACTAATAATTATTTTTGGGTAAGTACTAATTTACTCTATATTACCATTAAATGGTTTAAACTTGGTAACGTTTGTTATGGAATGTGTATCTTGTTGCCACTGGCTATTATTAGATAGTATCAAAAGGAAAGTACTCCACAAACATAAATTTGACCGTCCCAAAACGAAAATGACCTATCTAAATGGAAAGACCTTCCTAGAAATGATTGTTTTTTCAAAATTAATCATAAATAAAATTGGAAAAAGTCCAAAGACGGTCATGAGGTTAAAACGTTTTTGCGACGTAGTCCTGTGGACTGAAAACGTTGCATTTGGTCCTGAAGTTAAACGTTATTTTGCAAAAGAGGCTCAGGTCCGAACCAGAAAAGGCTCCGAACCAAATTTAAAATATCAATTTTAGTTCTTTCATTTTTATAATTTTTTAAAAACACCCCTCTCTTCTCCTCCCTTTTCTCCGCCCCTCCTCCCCTCTTCTCCCTCCCTCCTCCTCTCTCGTCTTCTTCCTCAAGAAAGAAAGAAAGAAAAAGACAAAACCAAAAACGAAGAAGACAAGAGAGAGGAGAGAGAGAGATGAGGGAGGAGAGGGAAAGAGGAGGAAAGAGAGCGAGGAGAAGGGATGAGAGGGGAGAGAGGTGGGAGGGAGGAGAGGGGAGGAGAAAGGAGGGGTGGAGGAGGGAGGAGAGGGGCGGAGACGAAGGAGGGGAGGAGGAGAGGGAGAAGGGGAGAGGGGTGTTTTAAAAAAATTATAAAAATGAAGGAACCAAAATTGATATTTTAAATTTGGTTCGGAGGATTTTTTGGTTCGGAATGTCACCCGGGCCTCTTTTGCCAAAAAACGCATAACCTCAGGACCAAATGCAACGTTTTCAGACCAAAGACCACAGGATTACGCCGAAAAACGTTGAAACCGCAGGACCGTCTATGGACTTTTCCCAATAAAATTTCAAAGTGGGAACTGGGAATCTTGCGTTGCCCAATCGACCCCTGCGTGGCTCAGCCAGATATTTTATCTTCATCTACGTCAGTAAATGGCAAAAAAAAAAAAATTACCGAAGATAACCCAGAAAAACGAGAGCAGAAGTAAAAGATATTGTTTTGCCGAAATTATAAAATATAATAACCAATAACAAAATTCAAGAGACATAGATAAGACGATCAGGCCCCAACCACTGGATACCAAATCGTCCGAAGCCAATTTCGATCCCGGCCGTCCATACTGACAAAGGCCCCGAAGGCAATAGTTAATACTTAATGTAGTACTTGAAAGTCTTATCTATAACGTAATTTCATAAAAATAATAATAATGTATTTTTATGTAGAAAAAGAAAAAAAATCGAAAGCAGGGTAGTTGGATTTTATTTTTTTGTAATTAATGTCACCCTAAAAGAGGAAATTCGTATAAGATAGCAAGTTGGACTCAAAAGAGCACATATTTATTTCACCGTTAAAAAGGGAAAGAAAATAGAAAAGGAAAATGATTAAACTTTCCAACTCACATTCCTACCCAAGGGGCCAAAACGCTGACGTGGCTGGCCCACGCAGACCCCGAATCCTGAACCCTCACATCTTATTAGTATAAATACCACCACAACAAAACCCCTAATCTCCCAAGAACCCTACCCCCCAAAATCTCTCCAGAAACCCTAGAGAGAGATCTCGCTTCGAATCGCGTAGGTTAAAGATGGGCGAGAAGCTGACCGGGAAGGTGAAGTGGTTCAACGACCAGAAGGGGTACGGATTCATAACCCCGGACGACGGTTCCGAGGATCTCTTCGTCCACCAGTCATCCATCCTCTCTGACGGTTTCCGATCCCTCGGCGACAACGAGGAGGTCGAGTTTGCCATCGAGCACTCCAGCGACGGCCGCACCAAGGCTATTGACGTCACCGCTCCTGGCGGCGTTCCCGTCCAGGGTCGCAGCGGCGGCGGAGGCGGTGGAGGCGGTTACAGCCGCGGAGGTGGCGGGTATGGAGGTGGTGGAGACCGCGGGTACGGAGGAGGTGGTGGTGGCTACGGAGGTGGTGGTGGCTACGGAGGTGGAGGCAGGGGCGGTCGCGGTGGAGGCGGTGGCGGGGGATGTTTCAGCTGTGGCCAGAGTGGCCACATGGCTCGGGACTGTCCCAGTGCTGATGGCGGCGGTGGAGGCGGTTACAGCCGTGGTGGAAGAGGTGGTGGTGGCGGCGGCGGCGGAGGTGGCGGCTGCTACAACTGCGGAGAGTCTGGCCATTTCGCTAGGGAGTGCCCAACTGGAAGCACTCGTTGAAAGGTCTACTCTTTTGTTTCAAAAGAGAGCTTTTTAGCTTTTGGGATCTTATTGTCTATCGTTAGCGTTCGGATTGTCGTTCTATCGTCTTGTTAGTGTCGGATTGGATTTGCATGTTTGCTGGTTTCAATCAGAAGTCTCTATCCTTGTAGTCGATGTTGGTATTTCACCGATGTTGATATTTACTTATTTCTCATGTCTTGGTTTATTTGGTAGACGAAATGTTGCGGTTTGGTTGTGATGGGTCTTTGGTTATCTAGCCTGAGGGAGAAGAGGATGATTTGGTTGGAAAGGGAAGAGGAAAAGTCTCTCTTGGTTCTTCTATTACCCTTTTGATCTTGTAATCTCTCTTATGTTTTTCCGACAAGAAATTGTCCATATTCCCATTATATATAAATCTTACATATGCTTCTCCGTTGCTTTTGGATTGTGTTGATTGAATTACATTCATTGCTTTTGTGTTGTCGAGATCCAGATTTTCGGTAGTAGTTGGCTGGTTGTTCAATCCACATTTCTCTATTCTTTAAAGGGGTCGAGATGTACTATTTCATCTGCATTACTAGTTTTGCATCCTAAGTAGACCTAGTTTAAGTAGCTCACTATTTCATGTTCTGTTTATGGCTTACCCTCCATAGTTGTGGTCCTCCTGTCTACTTTCCCTTCCAGTAGAGATGACCCCACTGGTTGGCCATTTCAGTGCTTTAGTTATGCATGATTCATGTGTGTGCATTTAGAGTGGATCATCTGTTTGACTTCATTCGCATAATGAAGGATTAGATTTGTAGTTAAATTTATGAATGGTGTTGTTAAATTCGTGACTCTCCATATGATTTCCCTCAACATTAATAGCTTGGTCAATCTTGAAATCTCTTAATGATCTGAAATGGGTGGGACTTATATTAATGAGTAGGTGTGGTGTTAATTAATTTCCCGGAATTTCCCCGTGATCTTCGCCCATCATTAATAGCTTCGCCAATCTTCAAGTCCCTTTACGATCATATTTATGAAGTGTTTTATTAATTAATTTCCCGGAATCTCCCTATATTAATAGCTCTGTACAATCTTCAAGTCCTTTTATGATCTTGAATCGTAGGACTCTTGCCCATTGTTGTTTATTACTTTGCTCGGATGGTAGGATTCTTATCCTGTCGTCCCGAAAGCTTCATGATCTTATAATATCAGGTGCCTAAGTGTCGTTTGGACGAGAGATTGATCTGAGTCCAGAAAGCCCAGGTCTTAAAATCTCATACGAATTTTTCCAAGCGCTGCACCATTCTTTTCAGTTTATCCTTTCCGAGGAAGGAGCTATTTAGTATTTATGGGGAGGAGAGGGTTCAGATTCCTCTGGGAGTTGTTGCCAGGCAGATGCATTGACCGTGTTCAAACTTCCGATTCCCAATATGTTCACTTTATTTGACAGTTTTTGACCAAAAGATAAGCATTTTTTGGCACTTGGTTTTTGGCTCTTTGCCTTCTGTTGTGCGTCATTTTTTTTCTTTTTGTTTCCCTTCGATTCCCTCGATCAGGTGCAGAGTTGGGAATCTTTTGGCCACTTCCTCGACACTCCCTAGAAAATGTATAATTCATTGATTTAATTATCGGTTTGACCCTTGGTTGGACCCCAAACCATGAACTTGGATCCAAGATGGTTCTCATTCTCGAAGTATTTCATATACCCATCAATAAAGTATGGGATTATTTTTCTATTGGCTATGGCCACACCAATGTCATTTATTTATTGAACTTTCTCAAAGTGCCAATTTTTTACTATTTTTTTTACCAAACTTATGCTGTCTCACTTGTCTTTTCATTTATTTATCGTTCCTAAATGGAATTGGCATGGCAGAATAAAAGGTCTCAAATCTAACCATAATTTTAAAGATTATTGAATCTAGGTTTTTTATTATGACTATATCGAGAGTTGTGTACTTTGGAGATTTTTAGATTAGGGTCAATTGAAATTTTATTTTGTCATCTCATCCTCATATATATAACATGGTAATAATGTAGCACTGACATGGTTATAAGTTATCATCAAATGTGTCACTTCAGAAAGTCTCAGTCGCCAATGTTAAAAAAAATAACCATAGAGAAATATTGTTGAAAATGTTGAAATCAACGTACTAAAATAATTTGCATAAGTTTATTTTAATGCCTTATAGTTTTAAATTTTTGTGCAGAATATCATGTAATTTAAAATTAATATGTTAATACGTAGTAGATAATCAATTTTCCAAACAAGTCTGGGACAACTTTGCGTCCAAAATACTTCAAAATAACGTGGTTTTTTAGATGATGTGAAAGAGACGTGGGAACATAATCGCTTAATTCAAAGCCTGATAGCCTATGTGTATTATTTCAAATTACTTAATTAGTTCCAAATTAATTTGGAAAAAATAGGGGTAAAGACACTTTACTACCCTGTATTATTAGACATGGACACTTTAGTACCTTAACCTTATACCCAGAGTTTTAAAAAACAACCCGTAGGTCGACCCGAATTTGGGTCCGACTCTGAGTCAATCGGTCCGACTGGCCCAACCATCAGTCAAACCAAAATTTTTTCCTTCATATTTAATGTAATTTTTTCAAATATAGATAGGTACATAGGAAAATAGTCTACAAATTTTACCAGAAATATATAAAAATATCAAATTTTCGGTCGAACCGCATTTCTTAGAACTGCATTTTTTAAAACCTTGCTTATACCATAGTTTTAAAACTCAGATTTTAGTGTGACCCAAAATTTGTCCGCTTTCTGGGTCAACATCGCCAGCGGGCTCCTTGACGATCCCCCCCAATATCCCAAGAATGAAGATGAGTTTGATCAATTCTTATTTTATTACCTATATAATAATGTATATATATAAATATTTAATTTAAAAGGTTCCAATCGGACCGCCAATCAGACTGGTCGACCAGAAAGTGGACAAATTTTGAGTCGTACTAAAATCCGGGTTTTAAAACTATGGTATAAGCAAGGTTTTAAAAAATACGGTTCGACTGGAAATTTGATATTTTTATATATTTCTTGTAAAATTTGTAGATTATTTTCCTATAAACCTATCTATATTTGAAAAAATTACATTAAAATATGAAGGAAAAAAATTTTGGTCCGACCGGTGGTTGGGCCAGTTGACCCAGGGTCGGACCCAAATCCGAGTCGACCTCCGGGTCATTTTTTAAAACCCTGGGTATAAGGTGAAGGTACTAAAGTTTCTTAATATAATAATACAAGGTACTAAATTAGGTATTTCCATATTAGAGGACCGAAAGTGTCCATTTCCAATAATACAGGGTACTAAAGTGTCTTTACTCCGAAAAAATATCATACTCCATTACTAATTAACTATCTCTCTCTCTCCCCCTCCCCTCAATCTTCAACCTCCTCCATTACTAATTAACTCTCTCTCTCTCTCCTCTCCTCTCCTACATCTTCAACCTCTTCCATTACTAATTAACTCTCTCCCCCTCTCTCTCCTTCTACTCATCTCTCTCTCTAGGGATGGCGATGGGTAGGGTAGGGTAGTGGTAGGACCCTACCCATATCCTAGTTTGAAAAGTCGGATTCATACCCTACCCTCGATCCTTGCGAATTTTTAATACTAGACCCATACCCTTATCCTAAGGGTCCGTAGGGTCTATAGGGTCTTATAGGGTCCAACCTTTGAATTAAATGCAAGATATTTTTTAATACAAAATTTTAATTATATATATAAAATTTAACTTAATCATAATAAATATATGAAGATTTATCATGAAATATTTAGTATATCAATAAAAAAAATTAAAATTTTAATTTTACGTAGCATATTTTAAAATATTTAACAAATATATTATAATTTATAAGTAAAAATAATAATAATAAGTATAATTAGGGTCTCATCAGGGTATAGTTAGGGTCTAATTAGGGTAGTGTCTAAATTAGGATAAATGGGTAAGGGTAGAGTAAAAATTCATAGGATTCATACCTTATCTTAGACCCTACCTTCAAATGTAGATCCATACTCTACCCTAGACACAGTCAAAGTCAACAGACTCTCGACTTACAGGGTAAGGGTAGGGTCCGACCCGCAAGGTATGGGCATTTCTGCCATCCCTATCTCTCCCTCCTTCATCTTCAACGTCCTCTTCCTCCTCAACTAACACACCCCAACTTCACTAACTCGTTCTCCTACTACTCTCCTGTATGTTTCGGGTAGGGGTTTAAGACGTCCTCTAAGGTCGGTCTCAAAGCGGGTAGAGAGAAAGAGGAGAGGAGACAAAAAGAGAGGAAGAGGAGAGGAGACACAGAGAGAGGAGGAGGAGAGAGAGGGGAGGAGGTTTTTAAAAATTACTAAAATATTCGATACTAAAAATAATATTTCACCCACTGCCCATGTCAACACCATCACATTGTTGAATAAAATACGTAGCAGTCCATGTTGGCAATGAAACTACTCCGTTTCATTCAAAAAATGCTTATCGGAAATTGGGATTGGTCGGTAACGAAAATTGGAATAAGTTGGACCTATTTTCCAGTTAAAAAATCGCATGATACCTAAGTGATAATCGGTGAAATCACAGGTTAACTATGAGTATTTTTCCCTTAAAATTTTGAGCAAATATGTCTAAGTCCGTGGAAAAATAGAACAACTATTGATACATTATACTATTTAGATTAAATGTCTCAAATTTCAGGATGCCATCATATTAATATTTGTGATGGAAAATGTTGTCACTTTAAGCATATTGTAAATTACTGTCAATGATAAATATTTAAAAAGGGACGGCCTTGGTGCTCGTCTAAAACAAGTTTTCATTGAACCAAGATGTTTGACCAAACGCTAGGACCAATATACAACCATATCAAATTGGTAGAAGAGAAACGATAAACATCCTTGCTCTGGAAACCGATAGAAGGCTTCGAGGTTTGGACAAAACTTTGATACCTGAGCGACAAAGGACACAATGTGCAAGACAATAAAGCAAGTTCGGGACTACAGTAATAGAGGAGCCTGTCTCCCTGACCAGCAAGAGGATCGATCATTTTCTTGTTATCGAGCGAATAAAGTGTAAAGATTCTGATTGCGTTTTTCCTCACTGAAAAGAAACCATTTCTGCCTTCCTTGAAAAGGGTTTTTCTCATATGATAAAAGGAGACTTTTGTGCGTCTTTTCTTTAAAATTGAAACTTAGTAAACTTCATGCTTTTTGAAGTGTATATCCGAATCTTTTAACAGATTTTAGATGCTTTCGGTTTTTCCTGCATATCAGCTGCAGCCTTAAGTCCATGATGTTAAACGGAACCACTCAGTTCTGACGTCTTTAGTTATGGATTTTGTTTTTTCAGTTTGGTCTATTATTTAGTCCTCAAAGATACGATATTTTTATATCGTAAATTATAAAATGTGTTTATCTTTTTTGAAACATCACTACATCAATTGGCTAGGATATTGGATTAACTACAAAAATCTTAACATGGTCAATTTTGTGTTTGTTTTTGTCCTACGCTACACCACCTGGTCGATCTTGAGGCTTCGTTTGACATGAATTTTATAACGGAGGCTCTTTTGGACTTTGGTGATCGATCAGCTAACTTATAATCACAGATGTTTAAGACTGAAACAATTACATTGGCTTGAAGTTAACTTCATAAGACTAGGTAGGACAAGGGAGAGAGCATGGCACTTGCACTACACACTTAACCTTCTACTTTCTCAAGCAAAACTGGGAACTTTAATAAAATATTACATGATGCTCAATCCTAATTAATCAATCTCCCGGAGACTCACAGGAAGCGCGTGTGGTTGTGGTGGTGGATGGCGGGGGCCGGGGCCGCGGTGGCGTTGAGGTGGGGAGGAGCCGCCATTGCACTTGGGGGAGGGAGACATTGGTAACATTTTGTGAAGAGACCGAATGTGTCGATTTGGCGTATAAAGTTTGTCATGCTCGCCCACCCGCCAAACCCGAACCCAACTATGAACACCCAGATCACGACGAATGTGTTGATCATGTAAGCCCCTACCCATCTCCCCAACAACCTCGGAGGTTGCTCTACTGCATTCTGCACAGTTCATAAAAAATATGTGACTTGTCATTAAACGAGCAACCTATTCGAGTTCTTTAAATGTCAAAAAACAAAAATACGAAGTACTTGAATAATAAGTTTTAAATCACATCATCATAAGTTCAAATGGTAGTAGCGCGAAATATTACAGCCAAAAAATTTGTTTATGAGTAATAAAAAATGAGAATATATTGTATTAGATTCCTTATTTATGTGGGTGTGGTTGGACCACAGCCCACGGTAGTCATGTAACTGGTGGGGTGAAATTGAAATATAACTGTCAGGACCAAGGGTAAAAACATTTTTGACACTAAGTACGGGTACGGTGAAATTGATGAGGAGATAATGGTCACACATTTCGATGTAATTCATCAATCCAATGGTCAAAAGAAGGGTGAAAATATGTTGTTTGGGGTCCTACTTCTGATGTAAAAGCAGTACAAGACTAATAGGCCAATAAAAAGGTAATTCATTGTTGGACTGGGTTTTACTGCTTCTGTATTTCTGACCTTGTACATGCCAATGAAGTTAATGTAACGAGAAAAGACAGTAATAAGATAGCAGTTGTCCACTAGAGAATCTGGTACGGCCAGATTTTCTGCCCTATCATTACAGGTAACTCATGTTTGGTTAGGTTGGAGTCAAACTCGAGTTATCTTGGTCAAGTTACAACGATTATGATACGTTTTAAATGTCTATTGGTTATGGAACTTATTTTGATGTGAATATAAGGAAATTGCATACCTCTCTTGCAGCGGATGATCTGAAGGTGAACATGTGGGCCAGAGCAGGGATAATGTAGACGGTGAAGCTCACGAGGAGCGATCCGACGGTGGAGTTGATGGGTCCGAAGAACGGGAAGATGATGGCCAAGAACCAGATGGGAACGACCACAGGCAATCTGGCCGCTGCCCTCTTGCACAAGCTCTTGCACTCATGCATCCCTATTGCCTTCTCCCATACAAAGTACAACGGTGTACAAGCGAACCCGAATGTTATAAACTGCACACCAAAACACTTATACAATTAATTCGAATAATAAAACATATTACACACGAGTTATTGATCCACTCGAATTGGAACAAGATTGACCTGATGGATGAGCATGAGGACAACGGCCATGTCGCGGGATGGGGATTTGGGGAGGAGGGAGAATGCGTTGGCGTGGTTGAGGAGCAAGTCGCCGAACGCCCAGTACACGGCCGCCGCAGACGGAAGTGTCAGCGTTAGGACGTAGAGGGTGGCCAACAAGTATATGGCCTTGAATTTCTGTGGCTTCCACATTGCATGCATTATTTCCCTGTCCTCCCACAAATTATTATGATTATTCAATTGTCACATCATTTTTTTTCCTAGTCGTACAATAAAACCAAAAGTATAACATCTATTAAAAATGTAACATGTGTATTCCGTAAAGAATCCTAGATATCAGATGGACCAATAGAGAGCAACCCCCTTCTTATGACAAAAGCAAAAGTATCTGCATAAAGATCTCTGGCGTTTTACATGAAAATAGAAACAAGGTTTAGATTTTTCTTATAACGCTCACCGAGGCCAATTTGTGAACTCAAAATTTATGAAAACCAAATAACTTTTGTCCCGCGAATCCAAACCAGGATTGGTCACTTCAGACCAGCTGGCTACGGTCGGAACATGTCTGAGGCAGCTTAAGGGATAGTGATAGGTCTGTGATAATCTCAATAACTACAAATAGATTTTGCATGAAGATGTGTATTTATGAGTAACTAAAACGTGTAAATAAAATGCCAGAGTATTAATGACTAATTAGTCTACCGGTGATTAAATATTGTCTTACACAGTAACGGCATGTCCTCCAAATGTGTATAGGATGTTTGTGGCTCCGGTGAAATACAGTACCATCTTTGTTGGACCAGAATGCCTGACTCCTTCAACCTACGTACACATTTATTCAGAATTGAAAATTAGATAGTACGTACCCAAACTGTTTAGACATGGACTGATTATTATAATTTTCTTTGTAATCATGAACAAAGAAAATCAAACCCATTGTCATCATTGTCAACTTTACAAAGTGTCACAAGAACAACATCATCATGAGCAGTGGAAGAGTGATCAAGCTAGCTCATTAGTAGCTTTTTTTATACAACCCACCCTATATTCAATATTCAACCATGTAATTTAATTGATAATTCGTGGTTTGAGTAAAAAAAAATTAAATTTTGAGAACTGAATTTAACACAAGGTGTGATTAGTACCTGGCCATGAAGAAGGGAGGCGATGGTGAGGTACCAAGCGGTGTAAGTGGTCATAATTAGGCCAAGGAAAGACCATATCCTATAGTTGTGAAACGAAGGAATAAACACGGTGGTGGCACAGCAAGCACCGAATATGTAAGTCCAAGTCCTCTTGTCCAGATTATCATTTATGTAATATATATTGCTGCATTTAACAAGAACAAATTATTATTAATATCAAGACATGATAATTAATTAATTTTAATAGAATGAAATCAAGAGTTAATTAAACGTACCTGGCACATGCAATGAGCTGAATGACGGATCCAAACAGGAGGAAAGTACAATTAAATGCTAAACCCACGTTCCTCCAATGTTTCCCAAGTAGCCCATCAAGAACCTCAAACCACTGTTTAATGTCACATATAATCACATAATTAAAAAAAATGTATCAAATAATTTTGTATGAACATATACAGTAAATAACATAGTATTTTCCACGTAACAACAATTTATGTACCTGGATAACGTGGTTTCTGAAATCAACCTTCTCCCTTTCTTTTCTGGTCCTATACTCTACGTATAGTATACTAATAAGGTAGGCCGTCCAGCTACCCAATAGCCCGTAGAACAGCTGAAACAAAATTCCCGATAACATCCCTAGCTGGGAAAATGAGTATGGCAATGTAAGTAGCACCTGAGCCACCTGATTTACATTTAAAAAAAAAATACATCAACACAAATTAAGTGTTACATAAAAGATATGTACATTGAGATACAATTTAAATCGTATATGAATTAATCGACCGAGTAATAATTCGGATACGAGTTCGTTAATACAAACCTGATTGGAAGCGCAGCTAAACCAAGCGTCGTAAACGGAACCGCCGTTCCATAGGAAGCTAGATAGCTTGGATTTGACGTCCTTTGGCTTCCCTTCGGTCTCCATCTCCACATAGTTTCCTACTATAACAGCCTCCGCCACCTTGTCACTCGCCATCTCTCTCTCTATCTGAATATTTTTCTTGACACCAATTTTTCAGTTGGAGTTATATTATTTTGTTGTGAAAGTAGGTTAAAAATGAAGCAGGGGTTTTGTGTGAACGGGTTTGTTTAGATGTGAAGAATGTTCATAAATGGAAAGTTATGTTTGACGAGGGAAAGAGAAGGGGAGATTGATGAGTTATATATAATAAAAACATATGACATGACCACTTAGCTCTGTGTCTCGAAGCGTGAGAAACCTTTTTTTAATTTATTTAGAGTGTTACTGTTCATGGATTTTTTCAACTTTTGTGTTGGAAAAAATTCTTTTGCGAATATTATGTCCATGTGGCAAAATGAAAAACAAATTCTGAGTCTTGTGATCAACACACGCAAAATTTTTGTCTCCTAAATACATGATTTTTTTTCTTGAACGTGACAAAAACGAAAAAAAAAGTCGTGTATATTCGAGAACGTGTAATAACTAACAACTTAACAAATAATTAATTTGATCTGGTGTTTACTTCTCATTTTTTTCTATAACAAGTTGTAATGACAAAAGTTTACTTTGATATCTTATATTTTTATTTGATTTTATTTACATACATTTTAATTTTTAAAATTTCACAATACTATACTTTTTTGATTCGTTTGAAATTTTGACTATTATAATATATTAAAAAAAATAATTCTACGTAAATTTATAAATTTTCCTTGAACAAAATCATTCAAAAGAAAAAAATTGCTTTTTTGAAAAATATTCCAATTACAAACCCAATTTTTTATGATATGACCATTTTTTTTCAACATCATATTTGCAAAATATCATGAAGATTAATTCGAAAACAAAGAAAAAAATAAAAAAATTTCCATTCTAAAATATTGGGTGAGTAATTTATTTAATTTTTCAAATTTTTTTAGAGAGTCATTTATAATTTAGAACGAGTCTGGATTATTTATCAAAAAAAAAAAAGAACGAGTCTGAATTAATTAGTTAAACTACGCTAAAATTCTTTATGTGGTTTTTCCTTTGCGTACGTATTCTCGATATATTATTGTATATGTGAAATTAACTCCATGATTTTCGAGCCCAGTTCGTTGTTTAGCACTTAATATAAGATTAGTGGTGAGCGTGATTGGATTGTTCGCACGAGCTGCTCGCGCCCGCTTCCCAAGCATCCCCTAATTACCAATCGTTCCTCTCCTAATTATTATCTGCTTCTTGTTATGCTTAGTTTTTTTTTTTGGTAAAATCTTGTTATGCTTAGTTAATCTGGGTCTCTCTGAATTTCACTACCACCGTAGTAAGTGGCATGGTTTTAAATCCACCATGATTAATCAATAGGGATTTTTTATGCAAAAATTGGAGAAGATTTTGTCAAAGCGATTGAGCAAAATTATTTAAAAGTGATCAAACTATGATATAAATATTTGTAGAGCATACATTTTATAGTAAAACTGAAGAGTAGTTAGAATTATTCGATAATACAAAACTAGGTAAGTGATAAAAAAAAAAAATGGATCAAGGGCTGTAAGAAGTTAAAGCAAAGTCCGATGCTCTCAATTTTTTTTTTCACGTCGACAAAATTTGGGTATAGGCGACAAGGTACGTGGGGAATTAAACACAAGAAAGCAAATTGAGGGGAAATAGGCAATGGAAAGAGTGAAAGGAAATAATAAGAAAGTAGACCATATGATTGCAGCCAAACGGGCGTGGTCGCTTTACATGAAGAAGAAAGTTGCTTTTCCCACATGGCCACTGCCTTTCTTAATTCTTACAATAATTAATATTCCTTCTATATACCATCCTCGATCTCTTTCCAATTTCATGGCCCAAACCCCAAAATTCATTATTCACATTGGTTTTATATTTTTACCAAGGGAAATATGTACACTAGATTATGTCACACAATAATTTTCTCATTCAACTTATTCCATCGTCAGAATAGGTCTAGAAGGATGCGGGTTAATTGCATTTTGAAATTGTTTTTGGGTTGAAATGGTGGTCTCCCGCGGCCATTTTTTTTTCAATATTGCCGATCATTCTTACCTTTCATAAGAATTCTATTTTTCACTCTACTAAATTTTGCAATGACATATGCTAATAGGAGTGTTATATCCCATATGGCATTTGATACTATTCAATCGTAAGTGAATCTCTACTTGTTTAATATGTAACAGTGACAAAAACTTATCTTTTTGTTATAATTTCTGTATCTAAATGTACTGTCTTTGTTTCTTTGTTATGTCATGCTTTTCTAGTCACGGGAAGCCCATAGACATTCCCTCTGCTCAGTTTGTCTGCTTGACCATCAAGTGCAGCCAAATTCCAGTTGCTTTAGATTCGTACATGCTTGACCATATTAGCATAATTTTGTCTTCCATAACAAAAACTAGCCAATCTTATTTTCCAAATTGGTCGACAAGAAAGAGGAGTGGAATTCAATTCCATAGAGATCATTCGATTCTGTTAATAATGTTGATGACCCAAACCTATATTATCTCCTGGTGAGGTTTGATAGTTGTTACTCGCCTTGAGAATGTCACATTAATTACTGTTGGTACAAAATCTATTGTCTTATTAGCTGGATTTTTTTTAATACCAAATAATATTCAAACACTCACTCTATTTTGCTAAACCAATTTGAGCAAGTTCAAACCCAGCAATTCAAATAGTTGATGACATATCGTACGACTCATCGACGTCACCCATACATAGTTAACACAATATAATATTTCATTAAAAGTTTCAACAACACTATTTTGCACATTCACATCCGCATGCAATAGTGGAACCTACTAGATCACTCATATGACATGTCATTTTCAATGCTAAAAATTATGTCATCCCAAAAAACTCCCACAAAAACTTGACACATAATTATGACGAGTTCAAAAAAAAAATAAGATTAACATTCATGTACATCCAGACAAAGCATGCCAAATGCTCTTAAATCTTGTCTTCCAAACATATTTGGCATCATTAAAATTGCGTCCATTAACTATGCAAATGATAAAGAGTTTAGATATTCCTAACTGAATTTGGGTCTAAATTTTCAATATGAATAGCACATCAGTAAGACGTTCGTTCGTATATAAAATTGGGAGTATTCTACTTGGAATATGAGAGATTTTAAGAAGAAAAAAAACTATATTTTTTTTAATGATTATGCCGAGAAAAATAGCATGATCTTCGGATAAGGGCATATTATAGTGATTCCAAAATAATGAACACAGAGACAAACCAATTAATAAGATTGCTACACTAGTCAACCTATTTTGCAATCTATCACGTCAATGACTTTAAGTAGACTACCTGCGAGGAACCATAATCTCCCTCATCTATCATTGCAAATGATCGTGGGATCGAAAGATTACTCTATTTGCAATTGAATTCCTATTATACTGGACGGAAAGTAGTACTTATTGGCCATTGCTCCTTAAGGCACATAACATATATCTTTATCCTCATATATACATATAGTTTTGTGGGGAAAATAATTAATTAGTGACAATTTTTTCACACAAAATTGAATAAAATTATATATCGAATTCAAATTAATTTTTCTAAAAGTTTTTTTTTAATTTTGAAATATAGATTTTTACACAAAAAGATTTAAACACTGTACTTACTAAAAAATTTACAATATTTTGTATTGTTAAACTATATGTCATTTTCAAAATTACAACTTGTATTGTGTCATGCTAATGATACATCTATTGGTACCACAAAGGATAAATTTAATGAGGCTTTCTTGTAGCGGATAAGGGAAACACAATTGGGTTTTTGGCTTTTCAAACAATGCATGCCATTTGAGAAGTGTCTAGACCTGTTGGGAGGTGGAATAAAGGGTCGAGGCGGGACCTTAGGTCTTGTTAAGATGTTGCTATTTGATTCAGCAGTGGTCAACTCTGCGTAAAAGTAGTTGACCATCCGTATTGATTTCGAAACCACTTATATCAACAAGCACAATCATATTAAAAGTACCTTTTTCCCCTCCTCAAGAGGAAGCGTAGTATGGATTCCCTAAAAAGAGAGGAGGCATTGTATGGAATGAAAAGATTCCCATACGGGAAAATAACCAATAGAACTTTTAGCATACAAAATTTAAATTCTAGTCAAATATAATATTTGAAAAGTGACTAATTTCTCATAAGAATATCAATTTTGAGCAAAAATAATCAATTTGGACACTAATTAGATCTAATAATACAAAGAATAAACCGTTAAAAGATGATTACACCGCTGTCTGTATCTAAGTTTATCGAATTCGAAACTATTCAGTTAAAATAAAACAAAATTTGTACATGTTTTTTGTAAGGCCCATCAAGCCCATCAAGCCTAAAGCTAATAGCCCAAAATCAATAACCGCTCAGTTAGGCCCAACTTTGCACTACCCGTGAACTTCAAAGCCATCCGGGAAAGCCATAGCCGAACGCAGTCAACGGCCCAATCCATGGCGAAGGATTCTTTTATAGGAATTGTGAAGAACGTAGAATTTATTAGAGGTTTTTATGATTAGAATCTGGAAAAAGACATTTTATTATCTAACTCATAATACTTTTGAAGTATCAACAAGTTTTTACATATAAAAATTTATTTACGAATCATCTCATTCTGCAAGGTTAGTCTTTTTATTATTAATATAAATGAATCTTTTTCAAAAAATTATAAATGAATATTTTGACAACAAACAATGATAAAAATAAGACAAATTTAACTAAATTTCACGAAAGGAAGTTTTAGTTTTTAAAAAATGGCGCAAAACTAAATGGAGACAAGAAGCCGTAAAAACGGTTACGAAAAGAAGAAGCTCAAGCACCAATTCCACCTTTCCCTTTCTTCTTCCACTCCCCACTCCACAAAGCACCCCCAACTTTTCCAGTATTTACCTTTTTGCCCCAATCTCATCTTCTCCATGTTGATCCTCCCTCGCCACCACCTCTTCCCCTTTCTTCTACTCCTCTTCCTTTTCCAAGGTAAGCTTTACCGCGAAGAATTGTTTTAATTCAATTAACGACATATAATTTTACGTTCTTTTCAATTTGGTCCTCCTCCCCAGGATCGGAGCCCTCCGCCACCTTCAAGATTGTCAACAAGTGCCGGCGCACGATCTGGCCGGGGCTTCTCTCCGGTTCCGGCACCGCCCAGCTCTCCACAACCGGGTTTGCCCTCTCCCCCGGTGAGTCCCGGACCGTCCCGATCCCGACCGCCTGGTCCGGCCGGGTTTGGGCCCGCACCCTCTGCTCTTTCAACTCCTCGACGCAGCGGTTTGCCTGCCGGACGGGGGACTGCGGCTCCGGCGTGGTGGAGTGCAAAGGGAGCGGGGCCGAGCCGCCGACGACGCTCGCCGAGTTCACGCTGAACGGCGCCGGCGGGCTGGATTTCTATGACGTCAGCCTCGTCGACGGTTACAACCTCCCGGTTCTGGTTATCCCGAGGAAGATTCAGGCGGGGCTGTGCGGGGCCACAGGGTGCTTGGTCGACCTTAACGGCGCGTGCCCCAAGGATCTGCGCGTGGGGGGGCTTGCGTGCAGGAGCGCGTGCGAGGCGTTCGGGAACCCAGAGTACTGCTGCAGCGGTGCCTATGCCACGCCGGACACATGTCCGCCCAACCCTTACTCGTTGTTCTTCAAGTACGCTTGCCCACGCTCGTACAGCTACGCGTACGACGACAAGACCAGCACCTACACTTGCCCCGGCGCCAGTTATGTTATTATGTTCTGCCCCCCTCCGTATTCTAGGTAACGTTTCAAATTCGTTAAATTTGACTCTGTTTGACTAAGTTCTGAATGTTAATGATACAAAATTTGCAGCCTGAAGCTGCTAGGATCACGAAAAGATGGCGCAGCATTGCCCCTTGTGAACAAGACACGAATGTATGTATAAACCAAGCTTGCAAGTGGCACATTCCCGGGTATGGTTTGGTTGGTTGCAACGGTTCTTTGTTGTGTTTGTTCGGACTGATTTGTGGGATTAACAGTCTCGTGGAGATAGCATAGGATTCGCAATGTTAACTTCCATCCCGCTCCCACTGATGCCTAGGACTTCTTGATTATATCCTTTGGCAACGTAGCAGAGGGGAGCTGCTTCAGGTATATGTAGCAGTATCTGGCAAGGTTTTGATTGAATTCCACGAGAAGACTTGTATAGTTCTCTTCTTTCGTCCTCCTGTGTAATTTTTCTTGTACAGTATGTGGAAGTATTGAATAAGGATGTCGATTCTTCCTCTTTTCACTTGTAACCTGCAGATGTGATGTGTTACTGATTGCTAAGCCGAATGCCTATGAGACTGTAGTCGAAATATGTAACTCCACAGTACGAACTCATTGAGATGTTGCAATTTGTCAAACCTTGTGGACCTGTTCTTTGTTTGCAGTGCCATTTAGCTAAACAGAAATCATCCTCTTTAGGAAGCGAGGAGAGATTTATTAAATTAACTGTTGTTTTTTAGGTTGGAAGTTGGAATCATCTTTCTATTGATCTTTTTGGAATATTGATTAGCAGCTCAAAACTGAAGTTTAAGGCTCAGATCCTCAGTAACAGCATGAGCTTCTGCAGAGATGAAGGACGACACTTGAACTTCAGCCCCTATATTTCATTTGGATGAATAGATTTTATTATGAACAATGGCTAACCACGTACTTTAGGTTAGTTGATGCTTGGAATTGTTTATATTTTGGTGGCTTTGAAGTTCAAGAAAATGTATTTGATCGTAGTTAGTAGTATGTTATATGTAACTTATAGTCTTTTGCAATTGAACTCGACTTATCGAGATGCGAATGAGGGATCTGAAGCAACTATCTTACTAAATAGGATTTCCAAACTAATTATACATAGAGATAGTAGCAGCTCCATTTGGGCTCTATTTATTCTGTCTGCTCCTTACTATTCCTCTTTTCCGATTTGTTGTTCTCCAGCGACATGAAGTTTCATTAAATGTTGTCATGTGATCCCTTTGTGAGTGTCAATTACTAGCTAACACCAATCTCTGTTGTTAACTGGACATTGGTTAGGATTCCCTATTTAGAATGATAATTTGATCAGATCCCTCATTTGGATCTCGATAAGTCTGAGTTCGATCGTAGAATTTATAACATATTAATACACTATGATCAAATACATCTTCTTAAACGTCAAAGCCCCCTAAATAAGTAAA
Source organism: Hypericum perforatum (assembly GCA_012979155.1). NCBI lineage: Eukaryota > Viridiplantae > Streptophyta > Magnoliopsida > Malpighiales > Hypericaceae > Hypericum > Hypericum perforatum. The sequence goes on along the minus strand of SOPF01028395.1, from coordinate 447,851 downwards.
TATAACCGAGTCTAAGCATCAGCTAGCCTAGGCTGTGCTATTAGCCATTGTTCTTAATAAAATCTAATCATCTAGATCAATTGCAGGAGTTGAAGTTGAAGCTGAAGTATCTCGCCTTTCATCCGCTGCAGAATCTCGGGCGGCAGGCGGTTCCTAAGGATCTATCGCCGTAGAACTTGGAGAATATGACATGAAAATAAGGTTTGCCGGAAAGTGGCCAGTGCTCCTCCTTATCAGCTGTGGGTTCGGCCGGAGACTTGTCTGTGCTCTGATTGCCTGAGCCATTTGGTAATGCGTCCATCTGGGATATTAAACTTGGATTTACATTAAACTAAAAAGGAAGAAATTTATATTAAAAAAAAAATGAAGACCGTCATTTGATCACTTACCTTGTTGGGGATCAAAGGTTAGCGTAGTGAAGGCAATATTATTAGAAACTGGAGAATGAGGATGTAGTTCCTGGTTCATATTTAAACTTGCAAACCTCTCCAACTTGTTTTCAGACAAAAAAAAACGACGTTTCCATACATAGTATGGATAATTGCGTGAAGGTTTGTGTATGCTCTGGGTCTATCTATTCTTACGCAATTCTGCTTTGGATTCCTGTTGATTAATTTTTCATTGGTTCGGTGGTTAAGCATACTGCATCATAAAGTCATGACAAGGTTTGAATGATCTCGTCGACCTTTGTTTGGGGTGTTTGATGAAATAGTTCATTTTGTCAGGTTATAAAGGTTTATCGTGAAGGTTTGGATTATCCAAATTCCAAAAAATAGCAATTTTATATTTCGAATAGTTAAAATTTGGATTCGAATTATTGGAATATACCAATAGGCAATAGACTTTCAGTTTTTATGTTCGAGTGTAATGGTTGCAGTCTATTGCTTCTTCGGTATAATGCGTGTTGGGCTTGGTTCTGTGGGCTGAGTCCATGCACATTTCACGAAGTACTAATCTCAGCGGTACCTTCACCAATCTCAGCGGCAACATTGTTTGAGTTGAGGTACAAAGAGGAAGTGTTGGTTGGTTCTTATTAATTTCCTTTGGATTATACTATTAGATAGTATTTATGTCTATTAGATATAATCTACATTGGAATAAAATGAATATTTTGTAAAGTAAAAAATTTTCTGCCAACAAGTATATAGCAGTATGAGGTGGTAAAATATTTATTATCAATACTTGCATATTTTTGTTTTGGATGTTTATGCTTAATTATTATTCCGGAATGTAACACCGTGGACCACAACAGATTCGCCGAATATCTAAATTCATAGGAAAAGGTAGGCAATTAACCCTCTATTCTTTCTGGTCAAAACCCCTTCCTCCTTTCTTTGATACACATCTTTGGAACTTGAGGCTATTCTTGTAGCAGATTTTGCACTAAATTTGCCATGCCATTACATGAAGAATTTGTGAGCACAGGCAGCCTACAAAATTAATCTACTGTGTTACCAAATTGTAACATTTAATTCAAAATTTGAAGATAATGTTCAAAATTTTATTTGAATAAATATCAGTTCTATTACAACTATTAACGTCATAATCTGAGTAAATTTAGATGCCCCATTATCTATAATTCTGATGAAATAAAGTGATCAATCACCCGGAAAAAAATATTTATTTCCTATGTTTCAACGGAAGTAAGTTCCACTTCCCAAATACAGTTATTCTTTGTTCAGGAGCATTTTTACTCAATATTTTTTTCCAAAACTAAACTGTCGGGACTCGGGAGTATTATTTGGTCGGGAGCAGTTTTCACCACGAGGTCGAAGTGAAAACTTTGCCTCACTCCAAAAATGAAAAGTTATATATTTATAAAAAGAAAAACGATATATGGTGAAATCTCGAATTACGGAGTGAATAATCTCTTGAATCATGTAACAGATCTATCTAATGTTTGGAATGATGAAAGTTTGAATCACGTAAATTTTTTTATAAATAAATAGAATATATAAGTATCATGTAATTTCGCAATTTTCTAAAAAATATCATCTTTTTTTCAAATTCATTATTTATGATTTATTTTCTCTGATATTTTCGAGTCCCAGGCAGACTAGGTAGGAACTCGACCACATGGTTGTCCACATGAGCGTCACGTCTACCTGAACGATGTCATTTGTTATCCTTTGTGGTATCCCATAAATTTAAGTTAAAATGATGTGACATATGAAAAATTATCAAATTAATACTTAAAATTCAAATTATATATATTTTAAAATCTCTAATTTTTTTCATAGTTTTCTATCCTTTTATTCAAATGACTCCCTAAATTTAAGTTAAAATCTCTAATTTGCGGTATGAAGGTATGGTTGTACCGAAAATTTTTGGTTGGACCAAAAAGATCTAAGGCTATCTGCATTTAATTTTTTTTGTAAATTTTTTGAAATGATAGAGGTGGGAATCGAACCTAGGTGAGGGAGTGGAGAGAGAGACAATATACCATTTTATCACACTAACTTATTGATTATCTATTCTGATTAGATATATTTAATATGTACACGACAAATATCAAAGAACAATTTAATTTATTGGACAAATATTAAGAAGTATTTAATTTAATATTAGAAAATTATTTTATTTCTTTCGTGTTGGAATTTTAGATATTTTATTTATTTATTATAATTTTATAATAATTAGTTTTATAAAATTTTTTTGAAAATTTTTTTAAAAATTATTTGTACCATTTATGTTGTTTGAATTATGTAGTTTGATGTTATTATGTAATTGAAAAAATTTATGTACACATGTATTTAAGTAATTTTGGTTTGAATAGTGACTTAATATAAATTTTTAATTCTGAACCCTTAACCCTAAATCTAACTTTAACACTAACCATAAATTTATATATCTTAAATCTTAAATTCTATATGTATATATATAGCGAAACTATGTCAAATTTTTTTGGAATGAACTTTGATGTTATTAGTTTTTTATATGTATATATATGGTGAAACTATGTCAGAACTGAAGGCCGAAAAGGCCAATTATGCAAACATAGTCCTCCTATTATTCAAGTTACCTTTCATTTATGACTTCCTTAAACCACTTAAATGTTTTCACTAACAAGTTTATCATGATGTTTACGAGCAGATAAATGCTACCGTTCAGAACAGATCGATTGTCATTGTAGCATCCACTCTAGACTCATTACTAGATTTGCTGGTTGGTGAATACTATGGTTTACTCTCTAGTCCATGAAGAGTGTGAACAAATACAAGTATCCCAATTGAAAAACTGAGGTGCAACCTGTGAGTATCATTATCTTTGCTTGGGTGATGGCTACTCTAAGTATGTTAGAATGGCTTAGTGCGTCTATGCTGACTTAAAACTTGATTTATAACCAATAGAGAGCAGTAAAAAGGGTATAAAGCTAGGCATGGTTTAACCAATCAATTTAGTGATAATTTTCTTTCTCTTTTTGTCCATGCACTTGCTTTTATAATGACACTTGATAAAGGAATCTTTGTGTGACTATGCACTGACCTACAAGCATCATGATATTGCTCTATGCTGTAGAGCAAATAGTTCAGGACAAAGCTACTGAGGACTAGTCAAGTCCTCAGAGCAGTTGCTTTGGTTGTGCATGATCATGATAATTGCCACTTTGGTGAAGCTCGCTCTGTGGCTTTTTACTATCGAAGCTCTGGAAATGATATTGTTCATACTTATACAAATGTGTCTCTTAGTATACTATCTCAGCCTTTACCCATCATTTCTATGGAGATCCCAATAATCAATTAGCCTTTTGTTCATTCTGTTAATTTCAAGACCATTTTTCGATGTGGTTATGAATGTGGTTGTCCTGGCTGCAGCCATTCTCGAAGATAAATTTTACTGATGGATAGACCCAGTCGGTGCCATAGTCTTTGCCATCTACACAATAATAAATTGGTCTAAAACTGTACTAGAGAATGCATGCACGACATTAACACTTTACTCAAGTAAGATAAAAAATGCATTAGTTTATCATTGCTAATCTAACTTATCTGTTGTTACTGTATCACTAATTGGGGAATTAGCTCTCCCGGAAATACTGTACAAACTAACCTACCTTGCCACTAAGCTACCAAAAGTAAACAACGTGGACACCGTCTGTGCTTACACATCTGGTGTCTTATATTTTGTGGAGGTTAGTTCAAAGCTTCGATAGCACCAATTTATAGTGCAAGGACCTGGACTTGAACAAGGCTTCTTTCTTGCTAAATGTATGGCTTCTGACCTGATTATTTTTAGAGAGGATTTTCTTTTCTCTACCGCAAGAAAACTTTATAACTTATGATATTTAGCATGACAGAATGTCTTGGGTGGTGGGAGTGCAAAGATTTTTGTTATAGCTTTACTTGCCTCGGGACAAAGTTCCATCGTAACAGGAACCTATACCGGTCAATATATCATGCAAGTACTCTCAAACTTGTAAATGTTTTCTTCTTGCTTGATGCGGATAATATTTTTCTGGAGAACTAAGGTGTCCTTATTTCGTATATTTGCACTTGCGACTGATTGCTTTGTCATGAGTATTCAAATTCACACGAAGAAGTCTAATGGATCCTTTTCTGAGAAGGACATAGAGTTTTCAAATTTTGTAGCTCTCTAGAAATGTCAACTAATATATGCAAGTCTGTGGTAAGAAACTTTGTACGAGTAGAAGTACATTTGTAACAAGAAGACTAATTGAGTAAAAAAAGACTAATGGATCCTTCCTCGTAATAAATTAATTCATAAGTTATCAATTTATTACAAAAAGTTAAATGAAAAATAGAAATCTAAACATGTAGAAGTATAATAAAATTGGAGAAATCAAATGGACAATGTGTGACTTGGTATAAATCTAAACAATATTGAGTCATAACTATTTAATACATAAATTCATATTTATATGGTATAACCATAATATATCCAATGATACCATACGCATTCATCACCATAAATAATATGAAAAATAAAATTTAAACTAATGAAATTCTAGCAAAATTAGTAAAATTGACAAAACAATGTAAATTTTGGTTTATGTTGTTGAATCATAACTATTTAATATATAAATTCATATTTATTTATTATAATCATAATATATCAACTCATATTATATTTGTTTATCGTGATAAATTAAATGGAAAATAGAAACCAAACAATTAAATTTATGAACTTTAAAAGATTAAAAAGAACATTTTAAATTTGGTATTTTTTCTATAAGATATTGTATCATAACTGCTTAATATATGAATTCATATTTTCATATTGGAACTATAATATTTATAAATCAAACGATATCAATTCATCATGAGAAATTAAATAATAATAGAAATGCATGCTAACAAAATTCAAATAAAATTTAAAATAATGGGTAATGAAAAATATGGTATATGTTCAAATGGGTCTAAGGACTTATCAATTGATTTTGCCAAATATGAAGAGTTTTTTTCTTCCAAAAAGGTGTTACCATTCAAAGTAAATTAAAAAATAGTACTGCAACATTTAATTATCAAATTGATCTCTATGTAAGATATCTAGAAAAAATTCTCGCGGCATCACCATGGCGCCCAATAGTGAAATGGCAAGACTAGTGGCGCCATCTCCTTTTAGTTAGGGGCACGAATAGCCCTTGTAGAACTTTGGTAGACACCGGCTAGGCATAATGAAGCTTAGCTGGAAGCACCAAACCATTGGTTCAACCAATAATACCGGTAGAACTAAATTTCAGGCAAAAACCTGCATGACCTCTCGAAGAGTGTTGAAAACTATGCCTCAAACTATATCCAGATTCTAGACCCAATACCTCAAAATTGCAATTTGAACTCTGTGGGTGAGGTCTTTTACCCAAATAGGACTGCAATTGAAAACTTCTACGATTCTTTTTCTCCCCGGATGAAGTATTGGCCATTTTGTGGATCAACATTAGTAACTTTACTATGGCGGATAAAACTATTTGGTCGTTTTTGAATGATTGTTGTTACATGGTTAAACAGGGTTACCAACCTTTAAAACTAACAACGTCGCCTCAATTTATAATTTAACTACTAGTTCCAACAATTCTTCTTTTGATCCTGGTATTTGAAAAAATTATTGAAAACTGAAAATTGCACCAAATTTTAAAAAAAAATTGCTTAAAGACTTTTTAATAATAGTGTGCCTACGTCTTCCAATCTCTTTACTTCCAATCTCTTTAGGAGTCACCTTAGCCCTTGTCTTATTTGCTCTAAGTTATTTTGCTGATGATGAAGTTGATGTTCATATGTTTTTTGCTTGGATTTTAGAGTTTTGTGGTTAACTTCTTTGTTTAATGGTCATTTTCATGGCCTTGTATTTATAGGTTTCAAGGAGTGCTTTGTTTATATCTTGTCTACTTTGCTAATAATAATGATCCTAGTTTGGTTTCCCACTTATATATCTTTGTTAGTCAATCTAGAACGCATGGAACAAATTTCTTTTTTAGGGCATTCCGATTGATCCTAGAAACACTTCCTCGTGGGCTCGTACTTGTTGTTAGGAATTCATGCATGTCCTAAAACATGATCCCATTCCTTTGTTTTGACTGTGGGTATCATGAAATTCAACTGTGAAGTATCGTGGGTTGACTCTTTTCTCAAACAAGCACGACGATCATTATTCGAGATTATCAAGATCTGCTTATCACTGATCAGGCTCAACTTTTGAAGACTTCATGACCCCTAGAGGTGGAGTTATTTGTCATTTCTATGGCTATCTCCTTGTTGTCGTCCACTTTTGACAACATTAAATCTACAATCGAAATGAATTATCGGGTAGCCTACATCTTCATAACAGATTGATTGATTACCACTGATAACAACTTAGAATATCTTGTAATAAAGATTAGATCTAAATTGCTCTCTTGCATAATTATTCTATTTGTAACACATGCCGACCCTAAAACTATGTGATTGACTCGTCTAAACTTGCTCTCACCATCTTGGATCGACATTCATCCGTTCATCTTAATGTAATAATAGTTTTGGATATTCCGACATAGTCTATATGTTCAGTTACTGTTAATTTTTTTTGTAAACAATGATTTTATTGGGGCCAAAATTTTCAGGTTCCCACCAACGAAACGAAAAGCAGAGGAATCCGATGCTTACTGGCCTTAATTGCTCCAATCCCACACTAATGACGTGGCGTAAGTCAAACGGTCATCTGTGCTCACATGTCATCATGTTTGACAGCTGTGTCCCCAATGTTTCGTTGGCAGTAATTTTTTTTTATGATAAACCATTCGTAGTGATTATGATTAGGGATTTTTCTATATAAAAGTGATTGGCAAAAAGGTAAAATTGTGGAGCCTATTTAATATTAAAGCTTCCGTTCTTTTCACCTTTTTTGACTTGCTTGAGCGGTGTACTGCTATCATTGTTAACTTTAGTATTTATGCTCCCACTATTACCTCGATTCTGTGTTATACGATTTGAATATAATCTTTGGATATGTTAATTTTCTAATAAATATATAATGTTTAAAAATATTTATAACAACTTCCTCTCTAGTTTACATAAATATTTGTTAGTAATGTTGGCTATTTTTCAAATTTTATTTGATACACCAATTTATTAATCTGTTTTATCCAAATTCAAGCAAAAAAAAAATGTTATGTAAGGCGGCAAGCCTCCCTCTCGGCAAGGTCTTGACTAGCTGATATCTGCAAGCTAGTTTAATCAAACAAATTTGGAGGGAATTTTAACTCATACAAAAATGGTAATTACGAACATAAAATAATTGGCAGTTCAAGAAATGTTTTGGTGGAACGGAACTAATGCAAAACCCGAGATTTGTCGGGCCCATGATTTGACCGGTTGTTCATTTGACTGTTGGAGGTTAAATTAACTTTTGTTTTGGTAAATGTAGCAATGTCCAAAATCTTCATTCTGCTCGAGAATTAACTCTAATCGTAGGCAGTAGTATCGCACTGTTTCGGGGAAACCAAAAGCAAGTTAATGGGCAAGCGCACTCCCAAGTCCAGAGGTTAAACAAAATAAGAGAGAGTAAACGACAACCTCGTGTCAGATGCCCAAATATCAGGAGCGAACGAGTACCATAATATGGGCCCATCTTCCCAGCCCATCCAACAATAATAGTCAGGGTTTCAAAAAACGACCCGGAGGTCGATCCAGAAATGAGTCCGACCTGTAGGTCAGTCAGTTCGATCGGTTCAACTGTTAGTTGGACTAGATTTTTTTCTTCTAATTTTTAAGTAATTTTTTGAAATATAGATAAATATATAGGTAAATAATCTATAAATTTTATAAAAACTATACAAAATATCAAATATTTGGTCAAATCGTCCGGTTCGACCAGATTTTTCGGACAAACTATAATATAATATACAGTTTTGCATAAAACATAATTACTCCCTCTTTGGAGTGGGTTCGATTTTCGGTCTTAGAAGGGTACAACGAGTCATATTGTCCGGAAATAAAAAGTTCAGGTAAAATAATTTATATAATTATAATTAACTAATTTGACGAGTAAAATAACTAAGACTAAACTGACAATAAATTTTCAGGACTAAATCAAGTTATTTTACCACTTCGACTCTATGTAAACACGTTATTAGATTGATTTGATCAAACATATCTTAACTTAAAATTTTAATATTAAATATCAATATTTGCTAAAAACAGTTAACGTTGTTGAAGATCTTGTTGAAATCCTTTAAAAAAAACGTTATTGTTGTCAAATTAGTTAATAGTATGTTGCTTCAGAATCGTATATTTATGCATTTCATTTTCTTGTACTATAACCTGTTTATTTAATATAGGCTTTGTGTCAGTGTTCTAATTGACACATCGTTGAGAAATATATTATATTTTAATTTCGACTTGTCCTCTTCAACTCTATTGGCAGAGACACCGTCCTTGTAGACGACAAAAACAGACCTAACTCTTCTTCTTCAGTAATAGTACTGTGGCGCTTCTCCCTCTTCAACACTAAAACACCAAACGGAGAAAAGCCTCCTACCTACATTGTCCGATCTTCTTCCTCTACTTGAAACCCTAAACCCTAGACAATAACCATATGGACGCCGCCCTTCGTACCTCCCCACTTGTTCTCTTCGTCGCCACTCTTCTCCTCACTTGTAAAGGTACACTCTTCTAACCTCCTTCTATTCTCATTGTTTTTTTTCTTTCGGATTCGAACTCGAAACATTTTAGTTAATACTAATAATAATGTGGTGGCAGGAGGTGAAGGAGCGACCTTCACGTTCGCGAACAAGTGCGAGTACACAGTATGGCCGGGGATCTTAGCCAACGCCGGCTCACCTAGCCTTGACTCCACCGGATTCGAGCTCCCCACTGGCTCCTCCCGCTCCTTCCAGGCCCCCACCTCCTGGTCTGGCCGCTTCTGGGGCCGCACTGGCTGCTCCTTCGACTCCGACTCCGGTGCCGGCTCCTGCCTCACCGCCGACTGCGGTTCCGGTCACGTCGAGTGCTCCGGCCTCGGCGCCTCACCTCCGGCTACCCTTGCAGAGTTCACCCTCGGCTCCGGCGGCGGCCAGGACTTCTACGACGTCTCGCTCGTCGATGGCTACAACGTCCCGATGCTCGTGGAGGGGTCCGGTGGTTGCGCGTCGACGGGTTGCTCGGCGGACCTGAACCTTCAGTGCCCGGAGGAGCTTCGCGCCGGGGATGGTGTCGGCGCGTGCAAGAGCGCATGCGAGGCGTTCGGGAGTCCGGAGTACTGCTGCAGCGGCGCGTTTAACTCACCCGCCACGTGTCGGCCCTCCGTTTACTCTCAAATGTTCAAGGCCGCTTGCCCTAAGTCGTACAGCTACGCCTACGACGACGCTACCAGCACCTTTACTTGCTCCGGCGCTGACTATACGGTGACGTTTTGCCCTTCATCTACCAGGTGCAGTCATTTCCCTTTCTACCCTTTATTTTGTTTATAATTGTTGGTTTTTTTTGGTGAAATTATAATTGTGTTTTAGTTCAGAGGTATATATAATTAATTGAATCCTATCTGTTGGCTTGCTGTGAATTAAGGCATCCTTTTATTTTTCCACCAAGAAAACTGACACCGAGTTACATAATTTATATAATAATGGTCGAATCCAATGTGTGTATATAATTATATATATATAGTTATTGCTATGGTAATTAATGTTTCTTATACCGGGGGTCACGTCCCTTATGCAGCCAGAAGTCTTCAAGTTATTCTACTCCAATGACATCAACATCAACATCAACGACCCCTGGGGATTCATCAGGTTCTGAATCGTCCGGTGTGCAATATTCGGGTACCGGATATGTATCCGAGAATGGAGCTGGGTCTGGAACAACGTCGTCGTCGGGGGAAACAATGTTGGCTGATGGATCATGGTTAGCTGGTTTAGCCATGGGAGGATCAGACAGGACAGCTTCTCCCAGTTATATGCATTCTCTCCTAACCGCGATGGCCTCGGCTATTTGCCTCATTGTCTCCTTGGCCAACTTGTAACCAAGAGGACAGAATCTCGCCTTGAAGCCGTCCATGGGCTCTCAATGAGCTTAAGTTACAATGTGAAATCTCTCTGCATTGGGCCCTTGGAGTTGTTCTCTTTTTTCGCCTTTGCCAGAAAAGCTGACAAGATTCTCACATCCTCCACTATGTGTAAACCACCACCCATTTTCGAGATTCCCGGAGTCTTGAAATTTTTTCAATATTTGTATACGTAGAAGAAGAAAAGTGCTCGACACTTGATGTTTTTGGGGATTGTAATGTGCTTTTTCTCGCTTTTTTTGTCTGCCTATTTTAGCTTTTGTAGGAAGGTTAAAGCAACTTGTTAGGACTCAAAGTCTCAAAGTATGACTTATGGTGTTCCCTGTCTTTATTCTCTTTTGCTCTGCAATGGTTTGATTTCGGTAGTAACGTACCTCTTCGGTTAATGTGAATATGGCAATTGGATTGTTGGCTCTGGGTTTGTTCAATGTTAAAGGATCTCACTTTGCTGGGTTTGCAAGTTAATCTCGTGCTCGGCTTTTTTTTATTCCTATCGAGCACGATCAAATTAGTCGGCGACTCAGTAATACATCTAAATTACTAACGACTTGGATATAATAATAATCATCTGGGGCCATTGTCGAATAGCAAATCTCAACTTTGTAAGGATATGAGAGGATAAAATCGAGGAGTGGGATACTTGTCGATAATGTCATAATTAGCTCGTTCGTGATAAACCACCACTGATGGCCTTGTTGGGACATCAAAGACTTTTCTCAACCTATCTTTGAATTTAATGGTCCCTATCTAGTTCACTCTTTTGGACCATTTCGAGATTTAGGTTATGCTACATTTTATCTGGGTTGCATTATAATTAAATTGCTGGCTCACTTATATAAAACATGTTGCATTCCGTTATAACTTATTGTGGTCACATCGTAAGAACAAGAAAAAAACATAACATTATTTTTTCCGATTTGAGGCTAACAATCCATCAGCATTTACTAATTGCAACTGATGCTACATATTGTTGCTTCGTGAGTGACACTAGCAATTTCCCGCGGAAAAAAAGCCTTGATATATTTGTATTTCCCATTTTATTACTAGAATGACATTTTTTTAACCTGATTTAATTGTGTAGAAATAATTTTTTCAATAATATTTGACGACTTAATTCAAACCCTTGAGTACCTATTGGTGGGAATGATGTTCTTACGGGAATGTTGGAGTGATTTAATCAACATAAGATTATTTTCAAGATCCCTAATTTATTTTCATATATGTAATAGGATCTATAGTTTATCAGAATTTGATTTAAGATCCTTGCACTATAACAAAATTTTAGTTTTATGTCGTTTGCTAATCTTAACATTCAATTTTTTTTGTTTTCTTTCTTGTAAATGACTTTTATAATCTCTTATAAATAGACAAAAAAAAAACATAAATACATCAAATTAAGAACATCAACTCATAAATAAGATCATACTAACTTAAACTCAATAACATTAAGAACTCAAAAATGCACTTTCCTTTAATGAAAATATTAGAACTACGACATTTATTTTCTATATTCCGTTTAGAAAGTTCTAATTTTGTGTGTGATTAGGTTAATAATTAATAAAAGAAGAAATGGAGATCGAGGATTTGGAGAGCCACGATGAAGACGAAGTCGTTGCGGTGGAGGCAAGGGCGATGGTTCTGGTGGGGGCACGTGTCCTCCTCTACCCGACCCTGCTCTACAACTTCTTCCGCAACAAACTCCAGTCCGGCTTCCGTTGGTGGAACCCTGTTGACCAGGCCAGTCCGACTTCCCGCGACGGCGTCGTCCTCCTCGTGAGCTCCAAGTCCAAATCTTCCTCCCTTTATTCTTTATCTGCTCCAAATATTAGAATTTAATTTTGATGTTCAATGGTAGAAAAAAGTTGAGGAAGAAAAATTTTATTTTTTGTGTAAGGGTATATTGTTTTTTACATTAAAAAAAATGAAAAAAATGAGTGTTGAGTTAAACAAAGAAACCCAGATCGATATTTCATAAAAGAGTAGGAATAATATACCAAATTCTAATAAAACAAAATCCTAGGACAAATATGAAATAAACCATAGACTTAATGTATCATTTAATCAAACGTGCAATGGAGGAAACTCCATTATTGATGTTGGAATTCATCTGGGTCCTCTCTACTTTTGCAACATCAATCATTATAGCTTCGCGACCCTCCAATCCACGAAGCACGAAAAAAGAGATTTTATTTTCTAAGAATCTGGCCTACAATTTTTGATTACCACGGTCCCTTTTAAAAGAACTCATGGTCGGTATCCAAAGATAATGAAAGAAAATGCAAATGCCTTAATGGGCCGCCTACTGTTGCACTAGCTAGGAACTTACATAAAAAAAATATATATTTTGAGGAAGGATGGAGGATGAAAGCGGGCAGAATAAAGGATCAAGGAGGAAACGAAGAGTCTATGTTATTAGATACTTGAATTAATTTTTTAATTCGTTAGGAGAAAATTGTGCTTAGGATACGGTATAGTGTAGTAGTGCACTTTTGATAACTTTACTGATAAAAAGATATAATTTTACGTATAAAAAATGTCAATAATTTGCAATAAGAATTTTATACGTTGGTGTCCGGATAAGACGTGGCATGAGGTTATGATAGTCCATTATCGCATTTGGCCCATTGGATGAACAACAAACAAATTGGCTGAGATCCATGTTGACTAAACAAGGCCCAACATTTCAAGGAACTAACAAATAGACAAACTATAATTTGTTATTTCTTACAAATGTTAAATGAATTGCTTATAAATGGATGGTAAAGTGTTGGGTCTCATCGCCACGGCCAAGATACATAGTAGAATTGGCTACTCTTTCCCCGTAGCTGACACGAATCTGATACTCTCCCAAGAAGCCGCGAAACGGATACGAACCATGGTTATCTGTTTGACCAACTATTAGGGCAGTTTTCCATTCTTTGAGGAGCATGTCGACCACTTCCCCTGCCGGAAGGTTGTTGAAATTGTTGTCCGTGAGACACATTCGGTAACACCCTTTTGGATGGAGCGCTGTCCACAGCATTATTCCGTCAACCGCAGGATGTGAGAAGCCTTCCCTCAGCACCTGCTCCAGGTATATACTCTGAAAAATTCCGGAAAATATGATATGATATCAGAATTTTCTTATCTACCAAAAATTCGGAAAGCAATAAGAATTAATTTCATATATGCAATACAAAATTGCAAAGTAATAAATTATCACGCTCCAAAAATTAGGCATGTCATAACTAAATTCTCCTTAATATCATTTTATTTCTCAAATTTCAATACAGTCTTAACATAATGATCTATATAAAAATAGTCCAATTTTTTATGGTTATCAGTAAGTTCCCAACTAGTGTAGTGACTAATGAGGTCATGTCAACATATTTCAAACTAGTTTTAAGTTCAAGTCTTAACAATTAGAATAAAAACAATTAGTAGATCCAATACACCCAAAATGAGTATGGGCTGGGATTATGAACTTATAATATAATAATCGCGTTGATTCCATAATTATAAGTTGATCTCATACCCGACCAAAACGGAATAGAATTTTTCTATACATTGTCATTATGAACTTAGGAGATAGTAGTAGATATGGCTTACTTGAGTATGCTGATCAAACTTGTCGGAAATATCAACTTCCGTGAGCCAAATGGGCAGGCCAAGAGTGGCCAATTTGTCGAGTACCCCTCTTATAAATGGAGGGTTAGGCTTGGAAAAATGGCTCTCCAGCCCAATTCCATCCATTGTTGCACCTCCTCTTTCCAGCTCCCTGATCTTTGAAATGTAAGCATCTGCAGTAGAATTCGGGTCGCAGTTTTCCACAACGTTGAACTCGTTCATGAACAGATTCGACAAGGGGTCTGCCCTGTGAGCCGTCCGGTAGAAGTGCAATGTGGCGTTGGGGCCGAGCCGATCTTCGTAGAAATCGTAGTGTAACATCTCGTTGCTGACATCCCAGTGCACGAACTCTTCCCTGTACTTGCTCATCAGGCTCCTGATCCGGTGGTCAACGGCTGATCGGAGCTCCATGCTCGTTAGGTTGCGGACCCAGGCTGGATTGTATTCGGGGTCCTCCCAGAAAATATTGTGGCCTCTGGCGACTATTTGGTTGGCTCGGACAAACTTCAGCATCTCATCTGCTACGGTATAGTTTTCCTTCCCTTGTTCAGGTTCGGTTGCGTACCATTTCAGCTCGTTCTCGAAAACTGCTGCGTTAAACCGTTCAGCAAACCAGTCCTGCAAATGTAAACCCGGGTTAGAATCTCTATCTGATATCATGTTAGAATCTCTCTTATCAAGATGGATCCTTCACCTGATACGGAGAATTCCCGAGGATGGTACTTGCAATTGCGGATCCAATTGGAAAGTCCTTGTAAATTTGAGATACGGTAACATTTGCACCTTCCAATCTATTTCCATTCACATCAGCCACATGGATTATCACTGCTCGTTTCCTTTCCTTATGTATAACCAAATTCTGATTTGCTGTCCACTCTTCTTCGCTAAATGGTTGCAGCGAGGCACTCGAAATTTCGATGTTGATACTGCTGTTGTCTGAGCTCTGTTTAACAAAATAAATGTGTTCTTCTTAATGTCATTGTTCTGACATAAGTGTATGTTATGGCCGTGAAATGTGGCTCAATTGATCAGGAAATTTTGGACCTGGAAGTAAAGGATTGACAAACTTGAAGACGAGTTGAGAACAAATCCACCCTTGAGGAATGACCAGCATCCATTCTGGGCCAACACAGTCCCCACGCCTCCATAGTCGGTGTCGTCTGTTTTTAGGCTCGCTGTTACTAATGTTGAGTTTGCTCCTCCCACTTTTACCCATGCTGTTTAATTTCCACCAAAAAGTACGTTTTGTTACTTCATATCCAACTCGAAATTTTAAAAACGTCGAAATTCGGAGATTGGATGTGACAGGGGAAACGGACTTAACTGGAGAAGCAATAGATGGTCCCTTGAGTGAGGTTGTGAAGTATCAGAGAAGGTGAATAGACATTGTTGATAATAGAATCTGGGGTGATCCTTTGTTGGATTTCTGGAGGCTGGTTATCTTTCAGGATCCCTCCATTGTAGAGTGGTTCTTCTGGTTCTGGTTTGCACTGTCACCCACCAGTAGATTCGATATCTGGTCACACACTTAGAGGGTCTAAACTCTTCAAAATTATAATCATGCACTTGAAGAAAATGTGTTACCTCAGTGTAAGCTGTATGGTCATACAAAGGTCCACCTGCATAAATAATGAATTGCAAAATGATGTGAGAAAATCTAAATTAAGTTCATCTAACCAATATCTGCACAATTTTGATTGACAATGTGTCATGACAGGGCATTTTGTGTCTAATAATAGACCAACTCACTGCAATTACAATTAAGAACATAGTTAAATTTTTATGTGAGTTGATCTAAATTTTCGGGTTCTTGACGACAGTAGGATTCGAAACCTCTCAATACAAACTTAAAGTCGTACCCGTTTCCATCGTTAGCACGGGGAATTATATAAAGAGCAAGAAAACGACGTACCGTAAGAAACAACCAAGGAGGGCAATGCAGCAACCAAAATCACCACGAAGACCAAGACACGGCCACCATTATAACTCTTGTCGTTGTTGCTTGGGAAATGAACCATAGCTTGCACCAACAAGAATGGTTAGTTTCAGTTTGTGTTTGGGTTTAAGGTTTGGTGATAGGTTACTAGTACAATTTTCTAGTGAGATGAGGGAAGATGATGGGTAAATGAGAAAATACTAAATAGATGTCTTGTAAGAGGTAGGTGGGGCATTTGGTCCGTACGTAGCCGGTTAATCAGATGTGGTTAATTAAGAATCAAGTGATTATTGGCATCTAATTAATCGGCTTAGTTGCGTTTAAGGTCCCGTGATGGTTAGTAAACGAGAAATGTGCCAAACTAGTGGTAAAATAAATAGATATAATTTGAGAGAATTTTAGAGTACATTCAGAAATGTGGACTGTAGTAGGATAGGTGGGTGGTCGGTTCGTAAGGTAAGGGAACAGTTACGTACAGAGCAGAGGTCCAAGAAGCCTTTGCTTCCTACCTTATGAAAAAAAATAACATTTCCATAAGCTAAATTGATTATAAACTAATACAAATTTATTCTAATTAAATTAGAATTTTATTTTCCAGATCGTGCGAATATAATTTTATTGAACTTTGGTCTATAATTGTTTTATATTTTTCATGATCAACTCAAAATTAAATTAATCGTTCGATAAATGTTGACACAGTAGGGTTAAAAAAAGAAGTAGACCTTGCTTCTCCCGTGCTCTTGTTCACATGTTATATAGTGCCAACGCTCCACCGTTAAAGGCACGTTCGTTGAATCTATATTTGTATTGGAATTTGGATGGTCATATATTTTAGTTGTGTTGTAAGTAGATCATTTAACATCATATTGAAAAAATTACATCCCGAGTCACCTTCCGAAGAAGGTTAAATAAAGAATGTAATGTTAGCAACAATAAAGACAAGATTCATAATTCCTTCTCACGAGCCGATATTAGTGTTTTATTAGACTATTCACACCTATATCTTCGAATCAATTTATCCTTAAATCATTGTCAAAATAAATAATTAATTTTTTACTCATCTACATCAACCCAACATACTTTACTCAATTTTTTATCAACCTACATCCCATCTCCAATCAATAAACAATCAATGTCTCTCAAACACATCATAAATTCAATTCACTTTAATTTCTCTCTTATTATCTAATATTATTTTGTAAACTTATGATTTTTTTATAAATATACATAAATGTAAATTTCACAGTTCATATTACAAATTTAATTTCAAAAATAACAATTATAATTTCATGAATAAAATTAAACATTAAATAATTTGAGTTACTTATAATTAGAAACATTAACATTTGTAGTCTATATATAGAGACTAGAAAAATGAAAATTTATATATTTTTAAATTTTTTTAAAAGTTACATATAATTTTAAAATTTTTTCCAACACAAACCCTATTTTAAAAATTAATTTGGATGAATAACATTGCGTTAAGTCTACTAAGTAAATAGACACAAAAAAAAGAATTTCTTGCCTACTTGTTTTCTTCTTTTCGGCACGTACAACCCAGAGATGATACAGCGACACGGATGCACGTTGCCTTACGAACCTTAATAAAAGGTCGAGATCCTCCATCCAACATGGCATAACATTGATGCCTATCATCAAAATTGACAAATAAAAACGGACAAAGAATAATCCAACTCGTAAATGAGTAATCCAGATTATATTTTTTGCATCTTAAAAAAAATATATTATTTGTGGGCAGTAATGTAGGGTAGGTGATTGCACGTGAGTAGTGTACGTCTAAGAACCGGATCAGAAATAATTCATTACAGCTTGATATATTTGTCTGTGTAGTTAAGTATTTTTTAGATTAACTTATGACATCTTTTGGTTTAGCTAAACTGGCTGGAACAAGTGCTACATTTTCTTTTGTTGGAAAGAAAAAGTGCTACATTAGTTGGATTGCGATTGGCTGGCGGTACAGATTCTAGGGATGCCACTAATTGGCAGGACCGGAAGCAAATGGAAAGCTTGCATTGCCTCGTTGATAAAGAAGAGCCGACGCATGCTTCGCCTTCAAGGAAAAGCTTTATCGCTTCTGGGTCACGGGACCATCGTTAACCGGAAAATTGTTGGTGTCCCTTCATTTCGATGGAGGCAGTAGCCTCGTGATCAATGAGGCAGTAGCCACTTGGGCTTGAGATGGCTTGGTGTTATTTGGTTTGACAACCAAATGATGTATTGGTTGACATAAAATTAAAGGGGATAAATTATAAGTGTCACTTTCATGAAAAGATGGATTTATTTTAGACATAGTTTTTAAAATTTTATTTTCATTTATGGTTCTTGAACATGTCTTTTGAGATCTTATAAATATGCATGTGTCCATCATTTGCAAATCATCCTATCAATAATTGCATAATAATTTATTAGTAATAAATTCTAATTAAATACACCATACTCCAAAAACAACAAAACTTTTAAAAAAATCATTTGTAGTCTTATCAGAAGATTTGATTCGATATATTAAAGAGTTACAATTTCGACATTTAGTTTGATATAATCATTGTAAGATGACAATTTTATAAAAGTTTGAGCTTTCTTACTTCCAACTGCTTCAGTAGACAATTTGAGGCCCAATACAACCCAGGAGTCCAATCTGTTACATTGGGCTATTAGCAGATCCACTGTAATGGACTTGGGCAACGAACATCTTCCGCTATCGTGATAAATGCCAAAAACCCTCAAAACTAAGCTAAAAAAGATATGGTCCAATTAAATGAGGAAGCTAACGATGGGAAAGATTTGTTAGCTGCTGACAACAAATTGCAGGTCACTACGAGCATAAGAGACCATTAATCCTTGCAATGATCTTCGTCTTTCTGCGGGTAATTGGCCATCAGATGGTCTGCATATGCACCAGGTTTCTCAAGAATTTCTGCTGGCGTAGATCTTCCTGTACACATTCCTGGTTCTCATTGACAATAAAATGTCTAGTCCGAATCCAACTATACAAGATATGGACATGATGATGAAGACGAGCCGGTAACAGTGTGCACCAACACAAGTGTTCCCGCCACTGGCAGTCGGCGTAGCTTGCGCGTCGTACAGGTATCCAGCAAGTAAACCGGAAAAGAGGAAGGAACCGAGGGGCAGGTTGAGGATCAAGATGTTGTAGATGAGGCCATAGTACTTGAGTCCGAAAAGCTCGGAGGCAGTCGGGACTGTGATGGCTAGACGAACCCCATAGCAGACTCCAACCACCATTGATCCGATGTAAAGGCAACCCGGTATAGCCATTGCCATGATTATGTAGCCGACAGCCATCATAATTTGAGAAGCTGCATTCCAGAGTGGCCTTGGTATTCCAGCTTTTCTGAGAAGAGGGTTAAATGGCATGAGTCAATGATCTAATTTATCTTGCTAGTGCCTTGAACAGCTAAAAAAACCTGCAACCAACTCAATATGTACTTCTGAAAGGAAAATGTTTTGAACTATTTATAGCGAAGCTGAACAAGATTAAACCGATCCAGCGGGTTCGTGAACAAATGTGTAAGAAGTCTCAAATCTAATCTTCAAAATCAGCAAACCAGAATGCCAGAACATGGGAAACAAGTTACTTTCACACAAAGGAACATGACAGTTGCTTTTTCCTGAAAAAGCAAAGACAATCCACTAGCAAGAAAGTTGAAAAATGATTCATAATGAATCGCAAGTTTCCTCTACTCCACCGTGAAAGCAAAACAACGGCAGCTTAATTGAACACGAAAAGCCAACCATAGAAACAAAACCGTGGCGTAAAAGAACCAATTTCCAGTTTTTTCATTTCTATTAATTTCTCGGCTGTCATAATATATCTAGCTTTGATGGGTGAAAGTTGAATGTGACTTAAAACATGAAATGTGTAATGTGTAGGCCCGCCAAAATAAACCAGAATTCAGAAATTATAACAATTGAACTTCCAATACCCAAAAAAGAAAGTCTGAAGATATTAAAAGCCGGAAATGTAAAACTGAGAGAATGGAATTAGGTGTACTTACTTGATGAAATACTCGGAGACGGTACCGGAAACGATCCGACCAAAGAACCCCCAGATGCTGATCAACGAAACGAATATAGAAACATCTGTGTACCCAAGGGCCAAACCAATCTGACCCATGTTATTCTGAACCGACAAACCGGTTCCAACTCCACACAGGAACGAAACAAACAGAACCCAGAAATCAACCGTCCACAGAGCCTCGAAGATGGTATGTTCCTCCCCAATACTCGGCCTCGTCTTCACCACCACCGAGTCCTCGACCACCACGGCCGCTGCTAATGCCACGTCCGCGTCCTCCTCGGATGACTTGCCGGCTAGTAGCGGTTCAACCACATGTTGGTCTTCCACATCCGGTCCACTTTGGTTCGACCACACACCGGTCACATACGAGTAAACCGGAACCACCAAAGGAGAAGCCAAGAGAAACAACAGAATAACAGAGAACCCCACGGAGAGCCCGGAGCTCGGGTTGGGGATGAAGTCGTAGGCGAGTAGGTACAGCGCGACGACGACGGCGAGAAGGTTGATGGCAGTGAAGTACCGAAACTCCTGGCGCTCCTCGGCGGCGCCGACGGCCGGGGGAACCTCCCGGAGGAAGAAGACGGCGGCGAGGCAGACGGCGAGGGGAACAATGGAGAGCATGAGGAGGAAGCTGGCCGGTGCGCTGTTGAAGAGGGCAACGCCGACGTCGGTGAAGATGGCGGTGCTGAGTCCGACGTAGCCCTTGAGGATGCCGGAGACCGGTCCCCTGTTCCGCCGGAAGTTACGGATACACGTCACCAAAACCGCCGTGTTCATCCACGTCGTGCTGTTCCCTCCCATGCACAGGAATATACACATCTACAACAAATAATTTTACCATCCCAAAGTTAATTGACAGTTAATTTTTTTAACCCATTAGTTAATTGACGGTTAATTTAACTTAATTTTTTACCTGCCAGTAAGCGAAAGGTTTGACCCGTTGACTAACGACGAGCCACTGGGCGCCGTAGCCAAGCAGCCCTTCGATTCCACCAATGAGGAGGATCGCCCACGTGGGTATCATATCGGAGGCGAGGCCGGCGAGGAGACCGAAGGCCTTCCCGACATCCTTAGCGACGGAGAGATTGTTGAGCTGGAGCTGGGTCAAGCCCATGAGCGTCTTGAGGGCGTCGGAGTAATTGGAGAAGGTGTAGTTATTGCCGGAGATGGCCTGGACCCAGACGGCGGTTACCAGGCCCAACCATTTCAAAGCGGTGGCGGAAGTCGCCGGCGAGGAGTATTTCTCGATGAACCGAAACCCCATTTAATTTAATTCGTAAATTAATTTCTCTGGGTTTTTTTTGGGGGTTTTCTTATTCTAAGCCTTTTCGTTGAAATGTGTGTGTTTAGGTGGAGAATGGTTCGGGTGGCCGCCTATATATATAGGCTTTAATTATACGGAAAGAGACCAGCGAAGGAGGGCGGTTGGCTCGGGAATTGGTGGAATTTTGTACACTTTTCGTCGACTGGTTTATTTTATTTTAGGGCAAATTATCTTCATGTCTATTGTCTTTACATTATTCAAAAATATTTGTGGTCCTTATCGATCAAATCGGATTTTTTTAAAATTTTTTATCATGTGAAATGACTATTTTATCCTTCACAAAACGACAAATTTCATCATATTTTTGTCGTTTGTGAAGGGTAAAATAGTCATTTCACATAACAAAAAATTTAAAAAAAAATCTGATTTGGTCGATAGGGATCCAAGATAAATATTTTTGAATAAAACAGGGACGAATTAATCATTTATGTAACAGGAAGGACCCAATAGAAAATTTTGGTAAAGACCAAGGACCTGAGGGTAATCCTTTATTTTATGATTAGTTTATATGATGAATCGAGGATACATCAAAACTTATGCAGATCTTAAATTATTTAAGATCTCAAAAGAGTTACGTTTATCAAAATTTTAGTTCAGTTATAATTTCGATATTCCATTAAATTATCTTACAGTACTAAAATTTTAGTTGATTTTGATTGTTAAAAAGTTGTTTTTATTGTTGTCTTATTTGACAATTTTTACCAACTGAAATTGCAGTAATTTACCATAATTTTGTTTCTTGTTAATCTACTTTTTAAAATTTTTAAAAAATGTTATTTATTTAAGTTTTAACGTTCATATATTGCACCTTAGAAAACCCATCGTTGGTTTTTCTTTTTGGAGATATTTCCCACGTTGGGGAAGATTTTTTTAGTAGCAAGTATTGCGACATACTCGGTGGGCGCTTTGCTTTATAAAACTATACCTTTTTGTGTCCTCCTTGGTGTGTCATTGTAGCTAATACCCAAGTTTGGAAGATTCTCAAGAAGGATGGGGTATTGGAAAATTGAATCCTTGATATGATAAGTTAAAGAAAGGGATATCTGTTTATAAAAAGAATAAGTCAATTCACTAAGTTTTTAATAAATCAAAAGTTTTTGACCATGTAATCTTTGAAATATTGAGAATATTATTTGATTTGTGAATTAATATTAAATTAGACCAACTAATTGATATGGTATGTGGTATGAAAGATATACTTTCCGAATATACTTCAGTCGGTACAGATACACGGTTTTTGGTGCTACGTAGCACGGGTCTGGCAAATCTTGTCAACAATCGGCTCACGCGGATAGTTCTTCTACGCCTGTTCTTGGTTCATTTCAGCTTTTGATGTCATGCTATAAGCTTGGCGCTCTTCCTTTATTCGGTGTTTAACTTGATGCCTGGATTATTGATCTTTTGTTCCGTTGTGGATACTTATGGGATTGGGTTCGAAGTGAAGGATAAATTTCAAATAACACAGAATGAATATTAGACAGCATTAACATATTTTTGAACAAAATATGTTAATGCTCCCCATAAGCTTGGCGCTCTTCCTTCTAATTTTTATTTTATTTTATTAACTTTATAATTATACTCATCCTGACACAATCCATCACAATGAATTAATTGCTCCCCGTAAGTAGTCCATGTTTCTATGTTTGCTAGACTTTTGTACTTTGGATGCCTTCTAATTAGTTGCATTCTTTGTATGTATATGTGGAGATCTCTTGGGGTCAATATCAATAAAGTGCATTTTCCGGCATGTATTTTGAAACTAATTTAATGTTAAACGTGTTTAGTGGGGAGTAGGATTAAGATGATTGACTTCTTAGAAAGTTTTTCTAGAGTTTCTACGAGTGAGGACAAATCATGCTAGATAAAATTTGTATTAATTTGTGGAATTAATTAGTTAAATTACGAGACGTTATCAATACTAGTAATTTATTATAAATGAAAAAAAAACAGAGAAGGAATTTTACAATTCAATTGGACGCAAACATGCAAATATTTTGAAAATAATTTTTTAATTTCTTTTACAATTGAACATGAAGATGTGCTAGTTATTGTTGATAAATATTTAGAATAACATAAAGTTGACAATTAATCATATATTTTATAAATTGTAACTATCTTTTAAAATTTGGTCGGCCATTATTCCTTATTAAATGATAATCATTTTAGTAAATCCTTTGACTATGCCTTATTGAACTTAAACAAATTGCTAATAACACAATTTATTTAAATATAATTTCCAGGAATCAGAAAATTATAAGTTTGTGTGCTTATACGAATTCCATGATAGGAAGACCTAGCTGTCATATCTCGATGGGACCCAATTATTAATTTCCTAATAGCTAATTAATCAACTTGTCCTGTCGTTGTACGTTTTTGAAAGATGTATCTTCGTTGTCGATACAAAAAAAAAAATATGTCGTTGTTGTCCTATTATCACCGAGTTGCTTTTACACTCCTCTAACTCGCGGCTCAAACCTATCTTCAAAACATTAAAATAGAAAAAAAATGTTGTTATTAATATAGATAATATCTATTAAATCATTCAATATTTGTCATACAAAACAATAACACAACAATAACACACTATATTTACTAGTACTATCAATATTTGTAATTTTTGCAATGCATTTATGAAAATAAAAAATGCACTTATAAACTCAGTCGAATGATCAACATGTAAATAATAAATCATCAATTTTAATATTTGGATTAAAATGGTAGTTTTCAAGGTTTTTTTCAAAATTTTCTATTAAAACTGTCGGTTAAATCACAAATTTGACGATTCGTGAACTGAATGAACCTTGTTTGAAAAAGTGTGGCAAGATTCTGGCTAT
This sequence comes from Hypericum perforatum, assembly GCA_012979155.1. Lineage (NCBI taxonomy): Eukaryota > Viridiplantae > Streptophyta > Magnoliopsida > Malpighiales > Hypericaceae > Hypericum > Hypericum perforatum. Next base: position 423,600 of record SOPF01028395.1, on the reverse strand, counting down.
GGTATAAGAATCGACAACCACGGCTTGGTTCGGTTTAAGAATCGTAATTACCTTTTTCATGATTCAACTGAACTTTGAACACTCTTACTTGTACGTTAGGTGTTATCTATTATGATATTATAATACCAATACAATCTTAGCTAAGGAAACTAGCAAAATAAAACCAGCAATATACTTTCTATACGGCTCTTGTTATAATAGCAAGATACTTTCGAAATTCTTTCTGTTACTTCGATTCCTCTTAACTTATGTTTAGGAATGACAAAAAAATTATATTTTGTGAGTCATATCTTATATCTTTATTGTATCTCATGAATTTTAGGATAGTCTACGCATTTTAGTTAGGGTATAGAGTAAGATTTATTTATTATAATAAGATTTGAGTCTCGATATGATCCATATAAATTCAGACTCATATCATATTTACAGATTTATTAGTTAGATCATACTCTAATTAACTTTTAGTCATACCCTATTTATTCTATTATAAAATAATTATAGTATAGCAGAAAATTAACATGTATATATGTTACCAATTTTTTGTTATATTTTCAAATATTTAATGAATAATTGAATAATTAAATTTGATAGTTAAACACTGAAATTACCTAGAAAATTAAATTGCATAAAAAATATTCTTGAAGATTTGTTCAGAAATAATTTAAAAACTTAGCTAAAAATTATTTTTATGGTGAAACTTTATATTATGTAAAAACACTTATACATTTATTTTTTATTGATGACAAAATTATTTGAACTATATTTATTTAGTTAATTAGAGTTTGCTATTAAATTGAAATTTAAAGTCTTGAGTCTACAAATAGGATATGAATCTTTGTTTAGAATTTAGGGTTTGTGCCGGGGTCTAAGTCCTTGTAAAAAATACTCATAAGATTGTGGGAAGAATACGAGTCTAACTCAAAAAATTAGAATACGAGTTGAATTATATAAATATTTTAGGATAAATTATATCTAACCCCCTCTACTTTGACGTATTTAACTCTGGTCTCCCTGTTATGGAAAAATTATACTATTTGGTCCCTAACACCGGAATTAGAGTATTTCTCTGGCGATGTGCCACGTGAATTGACAAATATACTCGTGGCCTAAAAATATTTTGTCACCTCCTCCTTCTCTTCCTCCCTCCTCCTCCTCCTCCTCATTTCCTCTTGCCCTTTTTCCTCCCTCCTCCTCTCTTTTTCCGGCCTCCACTCTCACCTCCTTCCCCCTCCTCCTTCCCCCTCCTCCTTCTTCCTCGTCCTTCTTCCCCCTCATTTTCCTCCGGATTTCCTCCTTCTCTTACTCCCTCCCCCTTTTCTTCTCTTTCCTCCTCCAGAATTTCTCCTTCTCTTCCTCCCTTCTCTTCTTCCGCCCTCCTCCTCCAGCTTCATTTTCCTCCTCCCCTCTCCTTCTCCTTCCTCCTCCTCCACCTTCCTCCTTCCTTCTCCTCCTTCCCCCTCCTCTTCCTCCGAATTTCTTCCTCCTCCTCCTCCTTTCTCTTCCTCCGCCCTCCTCTTCCACCTTCCTCCTC
>SOPF01028395.1:399467-422059 GCA_012979155.1 Hypericum perforatum | reverse complement strand
CTCCTCCTTTCTCTTCCTCCGCCCTCCTCTTCCACCTTCCTCCTCCTCTTCCCTCCTCCTCCTCTTCCTCCACCTTCTTCCTCCTCTGTCCTCCTCCTCCACCTTTCTCCTTCTTCCTCCAGATCCTCCTCTTTTTCCTCCTCCACCTTCCTCCGGATTTCCTCCTTCTCCTTCTCCTTCTCTTCCTCCCTCCTCCTCCTCTCCTCCCTCCTCCCCCCTCCTCCTCCTCCATATTCCTCCTTCCACCTCCTCCTCCTCCTTTCTCTTTCTCCTTTGGAGTATTTTTGTCCTGGATTTTCCCTTTTTGTTTTTTAGGCGAGGGGTATATTTATCATTTCGCGTGGCACATCGCTGGAGAAATACGTCGGTTCCGGCTTCAGGTGCCAAATAGTATAAATTTTTCATACTAAGGAGGTTTTTTAATCGATTACTAATTAGAAGAGGGTCATCGTTAAGTACGCCAAACTAGAGGAGGTTATATTTAATTTACCCAATATTTTATCATATCCTATCCATTGTCACCCTTACAGTATTATGTTGTGTGATGGTATTGTTATTTTTTTGTACGTAAGGTTTTTATGTGAATTTTTTCACTTGTTTATATTTTGAATATTTTGGTTTTTGTTCTAGATAATATTTATTACTGTTTTGCTTTGTAAAATATAATATTTAGTTATAAAGAAATAAATCAACTTCAATAATTAGACTTTGCCTCCACGTTAGTGACACTGTCGTGAAAAGAGCAGCGCAGGCTGCCAGTGGGGCGAAATTTGTCCTCTCTTCAGCAAACGAAGTTCACCAAAATTTCCAGAAAAAAAGAAGTTTTAACAAAAAAAAAACTAAAAAAGACTGTATTTAATCAAATTATTCGCCCCTCGTTTTGTTGACTTTATATCAATTAATTTAATGGGCCCCCCAAAGGACACCTACTTATCATGACCGTGAGCCGTTCACTTCCGTGTGGAAATCGCGTACACAATCGTCTTTGTGTTCAAGGGACAATTTTAATATTATCACTTAAAGATTGAATTTTGATATTCTTAATTATAATTTTCTTCCTTTGTGCTTGGGGTCTTTTGCATCATAAGGAGGCGGAAAAATTATGATCTTCAAGCCTCGTAAATTCCGGCACATTTTTTTGCTGATCACGAGTAGCGACATATTTTAGAAATGTTTCTTCGGTACTCATACATCTAAAAAAGAAACGTTTCTTCCAAAAATGAAATTGTTCTGGTCTACGGAAAATTAACGGAATATGGTTTTGTTTTTTTTAGGGATGAATATGGTTTTGTTGGAACGGAAATAAATGCAAGAGACGCCGCCAAAAGCCGAAACAAGTAGCAGAGGCCTCGATGGCAAGTGGGGATAAAAGATGCGAGAGAGTTGCTTATTTTTGAAAAAATCTACACAAAATTTATATGATTTTATGTTTTCACAAAGGCAGATTTTGTGATTTAAAATTTATTATTTCGTAATTTATGAATTTTATTAGGATATAGTCTTCAAACAACATTTCTAGTTCTATGAGGTGGACAAATATGTACCGAGTTAGATAAATTACAATTGGCATGACTAATTACATGTTTAGGACCTAATTTTTTGTATGGTATAAAAAATAAAAAATTACATCCTTTCTTCCCCACCCATCCATCATCTCTTCTCTTCTTACGAACTCATCTCTTTAGTGAGAGTTGCCTATTATGGCGTTAAAGTCGACATGATCTTTCCTTGAGAGGACAAACTCGTTGATCAAAAGATGTTATTTTTAGAGGGTGGTGTATTTGATTATGATCTTCTTTAGTTAAGACAAAAGTTGTGTCTTTCTTCGTAAGACAAAATTGCTCAATATATTTTAGAGTATAAGTCCTACGACAATCGTCCCCAAAATACGATGACTGATACTTCACGTCCATAGCATAATGATTCTCGAAGCCTTGGCGAACTATTGGACACTAAAAATTTTATTGAGAGAAAGAGAGAGATGAGAACACTACTGCTAATAAATGCTTACGCAATGAGTGTTAGGATGATCGTTATTCGTTAAAATATGTATTAATGACACATGATGTTTTTTGAAAAATTCGGTATTATCTATATTTTTATATTATACCAAAATTTTAATTCAAAATTCGTATAATATTGATATTATTTAGGTTCGGGATCGATACAGTTTTTTTCACTACTCGATATTTGGTACTTTTGGTATTTGGTATTTGGGATCGGTATATACAAGATGCTCACCCATATTCTAACCTCTTTAAGTTTAGATATTTCGATCTTTGCTAACCATCCCACACTTTAATGTAATCATATGAATATTTCTTTTTTCCATAATTTACATAGAATATGTTATTTTATTTTGTGGCAATTTATTAATAATATGGTTAATTGAAAGCATAGCTTCTTCCGTCCCCACATGTTCTAAGATAAATTTGAGCTTATAGAAAAAATTCATGATTTTTTTGAGAGACAAAGCCATTTGATTAAGGTGAGTATGGAACATTCGTCTATTGAATAATGCCATTTTGTTGGCATGCTTGGATGGTGTTATGCACCATCCTTGCACTGAGATCCGATTTCCTTTGCAGGTTTTTTTTTATTGTTAGCTAACAAGAATTCTTTTTCTTACAAAGTAAATATCCATTGTTATACAAGGAAAGGAACCTCACTTTTTAACTTTATCAAATAGTTCTCCCAATTTTTGGAAAATTCAAATTAAGTCACAATTTTGCATTAGTTCTCATTACCCAAAACTAGTATTTGAAAAAATAAAATACAACTATAAGTTAAATTAATCTTCACCATTGTGGAATCTACCAATTTTCAACGTGAATTTGATACAAATAATTTAATTATATAAAAATTATTAAATAATGTAAGAAGTACAATATAACAATCTGTACAATATTCATAATTACTCACAAATTAAGATAATATGAAATAGCGATTCAAATTGGGTCGATAATTTATTAATCTAAAATTACATGGTACCTTATCGTGAAAATGTGAAATATAATTTTTATGTAATTTTTTTTCTCTATTTTTCTGTTTAAATTACCTAATCCCAACATTTAGCTCTCATTAACTTTTGTTCGAGGTGTGACATTTGAAAAATAATGAAATTATTATTGAACGCTATTGCTTGAACTAAAATATCTATATTAAACTTGAACAATGCACTAATGAGAATTAATCTAGATGATCTTTTGTTGTTATTTATTAAGAGTATAAAGAATTACGGACAAGGACAGGGTGGGCATGGTTGGAGTTCAATGCACATGGTAATGGTCCTCGCCGCCCACAATGAACGACCTACATTGTAACCGTGCTTATCTTCTTTTCTTATGGGGTAGGATAGTATATTTCTGATAAGATGTCGGGACTACAATAAATTTCTGATAAGATTTTTTTTTTTTTTTTTTTTGGTTGGAAAATTTCTGATAAGATAACGATTATGATAGGTGCGTTATTTGTTACAGCCTGTCAAATGATTTGATTTCGATTACTACCTTGGAGCTTAGTAAATTTATTTATACTAAGATTATTAAGTTGATTAATTTAATTTAAAATTTATATAATTTTTTTTTACAAATTGGCATAACAAATTTTGTATCTAATTTTAACACATGAAGTTTCAACAGAAATTGATTTTTGTAAAATTGAAGTATTACAATTGTTATCTTTTTTTAAATGGAAGTTGAGATATTTTTTTATGTATATGGACCTACCACATACAACTTGTGATTGAGGACCTAGAGAAGGTGACAAGAACACTTTAATGATTTCTTTTCTTTTACATATCTAATGTGGAGAGGTTGGTTCAAGATTTAATCAAGGCGGCTAAAGCTAAAGTGATGCCACATATTTTCTATAAATATTTATATGTCAATTGTACATGATGTTACATTAAGACACATGATTCCAAATGAAACGCTTTCACACGTTTATTTCTCGCTCCATACAGGCTGATTAATTATGTTGTCGGTCCACATTTATTGAGTTTGGAGTTTAGGTCACTAATTTATTTCGGTCAATTTTGGCATCGCCAATACCCTTAAATTAAAATCAATCAATTGTGGCGTAAATTTAACAAATAAGATAGATAGGGAAAGTTTGTTTCCTCCAAACTACTAGCCAACCTGTTGTCTCCGCACACGAGTCGGGAATTTCGTCTCCAAAACGAGAATGACTTTTAGTTATCTGAACAACGGACATGGTATTCGCTAATTGATTGATCTTTAGTTTATTTGAATACGATTAACGCGTTCCTTCTCCGTGTCGGTCTCAGTGCTTCGAGCAAATGTACAATGTACTAAAATTTTAACTAAATAATTCCAACTTGAAATATATGATTAACTCAAATATATATTTTTTATAACTAAAATTTAGTGATGATAATATTTACAATTCATCTAGTGTAAAAAAAAATTCTTATGAAATTAGGGTTGTCAATTTTATCAAAATTCAACCGTGATAAAATCATGTGTAAAAGTAATTTTTGGAAAAGAGTAGCGTATACAATAATTAAAATTATTTTTTTTTTTTTCAATTCTAGATTCGCCAAATTGTTTTTGATGCATCCATCCATTTCTTCATTTTTTTTCCACCACTATGGGGCATGTAATGGCCAGAAAGAAAGTTAATAGACAAAGTAGCTCTCACCTTTTTAAACGAGTGTGAACAGACGTCTCACCTAAATTAAAGCTCATAAATTCGCGTACACTCATCTCTTTGGACGTATATACATCAATATATCAAATCAAATTGGCTATTCGTCGAGAAACATCAAATATCACTCGCAGAAGACAAAGTGGCTTTTCCTTTGGCCGGAGAAGAAGACAAGTAGCTTGCCTGTGTTCAATTCTAGGGTTGATGTTGATTAAATCATGTAAATCCTTGTTTTCTCACCAATTAAAATCAATTTGGATATTGAATGTTGATTTAGTTCGACAAACGTTTCGTAGAACTAATTTATTTTAATTGATGAAGGTTTGATTCTATTGATTATTTTTTCCCACAGAATAATAAAGTAATTTTTCAACACATGCTTAAAGGGCCTTTAGACTATGGTCCACGAACTCAGCGTGATCAACCGGAAGATGATCTCTTCTCTTGATCTCAGTGAGATTAGCTTCCAGTTCCTGCACACTTGCAAAGACGAGGATGGGTGTCACGACCCGGCATCGAGACAACCGCCGGGCAATTAGAATTGCGTAAGGCTCAATTCTACTATCTTTAAAGACTCAAACCTATCATCATCATCCAGGGAAAAGAAAAGTATAAGTTTGTGTGCTTATACGTTCCATGATGGGAAGACCTAGCTGCCACATCTGGATGGGACCCAATTGTTGATTTACTAATAAGTAAATAAACAACTTATCCTGTCATAATAAGGTTTCGTGTGAGACCTGTTTTATGAATCACATGTCTTTGTACCTTTTTTTAAAATATATATCGTACAGAAAAGATGTCCTTGTTGTACTACTCTTCCCTACCTCTCAAGGCTCAAACCTATCTTCAAATCCTTAAAATACAATCGCTGAAGTACTTCGGAAAGCATTGACAATGGAAACTGATAATTATACTGAATTTTTGCGACGGTTCAGCCTAATTGATAACTATTTTGGACGGTCATTCCACCTTAACAAAAATAAATTGACATAACTATATTTAGTAGTACTATCAATATTTTGTGAGTAGAGTTTTAGATGTAGGAGCTTCAAGTCTAGCATTAGTTTCATTTATTAAATTATTATCACGCGGCGCCGCCCTTAAACTTCTATCTAGTTTACATTAGCTTCGGACAATAAATAATTTACTTATTTTTCATCTACATCTGTTTTTTTACTCTGCACTCAATTTTTCTCTCGTTTATGTCAGTTCTACTATAAATTTTAACAAAAATTCGGAGTAATAAGTATATCAAAAATATATTTAACTTAAATTCATTAAAAATATAATCTACATTTTTAATAAAAATATATTTAATTATCAAAATATATCAATATTGAGCTCTAGTTAAAAAAATTTAAAAAAGACAATTTGTTTCACGCAATCGCCCCACGCCTCAGTGTCGGTGGTCTTAAGAACCTACCTCTCCACGGCTCGGTTTGGTTTAAGAAACGAAACGTAAATACCTTTTAGATAGTTCAAACTGAACTTTGACTACCCTTACTTGTACATTAGTTGTTATCTATTGCGATATAATAATACCAAGACTCATCTTACACGGCTCTTGTTATAATTTGAACTTTTAATTCGCTAAATTAAATCAACTTCAATAATTTAGACTTTGCGACTACGTCAATGACAGACTGTCATAGTTTGGCTCGAAAATGGCAGCGCAGGCAGCAAGTGGGACGAATTTTGTCCTCTCCTCAGCAAAAGAAGTTCGACAAAAAAAAAAGTATACTTAAAAGGACTATTTATTTTAACCAAATTATTCGCCCCTTGTTTCGTTGCGATCTTAACTTACATCAATTAATTTAATCACCTCCGCGTGGAAATTGCTTATAAATCCATAAATCGAATGTGAATACATTTAATTGCATCATAGGGTACATAATGAAATTGTTCATCTCCAAGTCTCGTAATTTCTGTCCCTTCTTTGCTGATCACCAGTAGCGACATATTCTAGAAATGTTTCTAGGAACGTTTCTTCAAAAAATGAAATTGTTCTTGTGTACGGAAAATTAACGGCATTTGGTTTTGTTTGGACGGAAATAAATGCAAGAGACGCGGTCAAAAGCCAAAAAAATTGGCAGAGGCCAAAGTCGCAAGTGGGGAGAAAACATGCGAGACAGTTGTTTAATTTTTTGTCTAAAACACCTAATCCAAACACCTTGGTTCTAACTAATTTTTGTTTTAATTTGGTGAATTTTTTTTAAAATAATAAAATTAGTATTTAACACAATCACTTGAACATAATATATATATATATATATATATATATATATAAACTTGAATGCACTAATGAGACTGATTTAAGTGTTTTTTTTATATATAAAAAGTATAAAGAGTCATGGACAAAGACAGGGCGGGTTTGATTGGGGTTCAATGCACATGGACTCTGCCCACAATGAACGACCGACCTACTCGGTAACCTTGCTTATCACCTTTTCTTGTGGGGTAGGAGAGTATATTTCTGATAAGATGCTGGGATTACATTATATTTCTGATAAGATGCTGATTGTGATAGGCGCGTTGTTCGTTACAGCCTGTCAAATAATTTGTTTCCTATTTTTGCCATGGAGTCTCGTGACTCGCGTCAGATTTACATGTACAAAAATTTTCAAGTCTATCAATTTAATTTCCAATTTATATAATGATTTTTTTATAAGTTGGTATACAGTGTTTTCCGTTAAATTTTAACACATGAAGTTTCAACAATAAAAATTTTAAAATTAAAGTATAACAATTTTAAATATTTTCCGTCAATTTCATCTAAATGCTACCGTGATAAAATTATGTGTAAAAATAACTTTTGGAAAAGAGTAGCGTATACAATAATTAAAAATAATGTTTTTTTTTTCAATTCGAGATTCGACAAATAGTTGTTGATGCATCCATCCATTTCTTCAAAAAAAATTCACCACTTTGGTGCATGCAATGGCTTGAAAGTCTGAACAGACGTCTCACGTTAATTAAAGCTCATAAATTCGCGTACACTCATCTCTTTGGACGTAAATACATCAATATATCAAATCAAATTGGCTATTCGTCGAGAAACATCAAAAATCACTCGGAGAAGACAAAGCGGCTTTTCCCTTGGTCGGAGAAGAAGACAAGTAGCTTGGCTGATAAATGTGAAAGACAAGTAGCTTGGTTGGAGAAGAAGAGAAGTAGCTTTGCCTGTGTTCAATTATAGGGTTGATGTTGATTAAATCATTTAAATCTTTATTTTCTCACCAATTTAAATCATTTTGGGTGTTGAATGTTGATCAATTTAGTCCTGACAATGATCCGTAGTCCTAATTAATTTTAATTGATGAAATTTTGACTCAATTGATAAATTTCTTTTGTACATAATACTAAATTAATTTTTTAAAAATCACAAAACCACTTAAAATTTATTTTATCTTATTATTATGTGATATTCATGGTTGTTTTCACTTTATTAGGTAGTCGTATACGGATTTGGGATTATAAAAGCCCAACCAACACATGCTTTACGGGCCTTTGACGTTGGCCCATATTCTCGGCCCATATGTTAACCGGGAAGAGGACATTTTCTCTTCTCAGTGAGATTAGCTTCCAGTTCCTGCACACTTGCAGCGAAGGAGGGAGGGTGACAAGGGAGGAAGTAGTTGTACTTGTCAGCTGATCCTTCGGTGTTCGGGTTATTTCGGTTGATTCTGGGGGTCCGATGGCGATAATTTTCGAATTGGTGGTTTGCTTTAGTCCAGTTGATGCAGCTTGCATTGCCTAGAGTTGCCTTATTAGTTGCATTTACAAAGTTATGGTTCTGTTGGTAAGTATTGATCTTAGTAGCAGTATTTGGATCCCTCGTTTAAGTTATAATTAGTATTTCTTGATCTTAATAGCAACATTACGAGCCCTCGACACCCCTCGTTAACTTTAAGTTATAATTAACTTTTTTTTTTGTATTGTTAACTTTAAGTTATAATTAACTTTAATTAGTATTTCTTGATCTTAATAGCAACATTACGAGCCCTCGACACCCCTCGACACCCCTCGTTAACTTTAAGTTATAATTAACTTTATGTTTGTATTGTTACCTAGGCTGAAGATAAGGTCGAACCAGATTATCAAATCACCACAGGGTATATCAGGATGTTGACATTGAAGAGCAACAATTGGGTATTACAACACGGGCCTTACATCTGAAGATGTGGTACTAAATGAAGTAACATTTCTTTATTGAAGTTTCTCTCTACGTTGATCATCTATTCACCTGTGTACGCCTTGGGTCTTGCAGTTAGAATTGTCATTGGATTGTATGGACAAGTTGTACCCAAAACAGTAGGTATGTCTGAAACTCAATGTCCTACAGCCAGGGCTTTGCTTATACTAGCTACAGGGCTGGTGAATCTGCTGGAAGTTTTTGTTTGATCTCGGAAAAGCCTCCATAGAGCAACCTGATAATACAAATTTCCTTTTGCCGCCTTTTCTTTCTGAGCTTTATCGTATTTTAAGCATGTGTTGTGTCCAGTCACATGTAAATTCATTGCCTGGAATGTCTTGGCATATAGTTACTTCCAGTACAAGAGCTTATCGTACCTATTGATTCATGCTGTCTTTGAATGCACTGGGTTACTTTTGATTATATAGATACCTTCTTTGCTAATTCTTGAATTTCCTTTGCAGAAAATTTCAGGGCTTTGTGTACAGGTACTAAGATATTTTGATTTCTTCTAAAATTGAGGAAAAGGTCATCCTAATCCCTGTATTAACAGAGGAAATTCAGGGAGAAAGGGCATTACTGGCTTAACATTTTTTCTCCTTTTCATTACAGGAGAGAAAGGCACAGGAACGAATGGGAAACCACTCCATTACAAGGGATCACCATTTCATCGTACATTATCTGGTTTTGTCATCCAAGGCGGTGATGTGGTTTCAGGCGATGGGAAACGATACGAGTCTATATATATGGTGGCAAATTCCCCGATGAGAACTTTGAGATAAAACATTCTCATGTTGGTGTAAACATCCTTCATTCCTTTTACATGTCTGTTAATTTCGTTGGTGGTTCCTCCTCTCTATAAGTTCTAAGGGCGATCAATCATTTTCAGGTACTGTATCGATGGTAAATACAGGACCTGATTCAAATGGCTCACAATTTTTCAGAACTACTGTGCAGGCCGGCTGGTACATTTTTCTTTACCTACTCGCGGATTCATCGATGAGCCTTCATCTGTTAGCTTGAGTATATCTGATCCAACCTGTTAACTGTTTAGGTTGGATGGAGAGCGCGTGGTTTTCGGAAAGGTTACTGTTTACGCAATCGAAGGGGGAGCTGGTACTTACAGCGGGAAAACCAGGAAGAAGGTGGTCGTCGCTGACTCCGGAGAAATTCCGGAGAGCAAGTGGGATGAAGAAAGATAACATTTTGTATACAAACGCAGCGGCATTTTTTTTCGCAGAGCCTTGCTGACCACTTGTTTGTACCTTGTTAATCTCTATGCTGTATATCAGGTTCCCCCTCTACGCTTAATTTAGCTTTTAACTGTTTCGGATCGTTGCAGGATAGAGAGACAATGTTGGCTAGCTACTTGGGATCAGGAAAATAGAAGGCTTCCCTTGTTTGTTTCAAGAATTTCTATTGCCAGCTGATGTATCCTGCTCAAATTTTCTGCATACAATACAACCAAACGTTATAAAAAAAAAAATAACTCCTAATAGATTAATTACAAATTTCATCAAATATGAATTTGGAATTCGTATTTATGAACTAACTGGTGTTCATTAAGATTCTCATTGATATTATAAGGAATGTCGACTACTTACATGCAATAAATAGTAAAGATGCTTCTTTGAAGAAGAGGTTCTTGCAGGTAGGAAATTCCGGAAAGTACTTCCGAATAGGTTAAGTGACTGAAGTGCACTGGATTAAGTGCGTTGCTTGCAAAGGCATCCGGACCAAAAAAATAAATTCTCGGTGCTTATTTGATTTTAACACGGTTTATCACTTGACTCATTCTCGGCCAAAAACATAATAATCAGTGAACTCATAATTAAAACTAACATTTCTTGTTAAATTAGGATAATTTTTAAGTTGATCTTTGACTGTCTAAGTACTTGTCTTTGTTTTAGAAGACTGGAACATTAAATTCAGTCCCGTTGACCATTAAAATTTAACTGTAGGGAAATTATTGGTATAACTAATCATTATGATTTTTATTATAATTTATGATAATCTCTACATTGACTCATTTTCTCTCCAACTTTTTTCAAAGATAAATAATTTGAATATTTTTAATTAGTATTGATAATAATACCATATTGTTTAGTATATTTCAATTTAAAAATGTTGAAAATTTATCCATTTCATTATTTTAAATTTTTGTTATAATATTCTAACATTATCATAACATGTTGATTAAAAAGAGACATTAGTAACACCAAAAAGTTTACAACTCCATTGTCGTATTGAAAAGAGACATTCGTAACTTAATTGATGTTATATTACAGATTCCATTTGTCTTCCGATGGGGATGATATCACAGAATTTCAAGAGAGAAAAGTTCAAGTCAACGCATAAAGTTGCCATAAATTCCAAAAAAAGGCGAAGCCAACAATGTGCAGTAATATTAAACAACAATCTCTTAATACTAAATAAAACAGATCAACTTGTAATTAACTACCAGCCGCTCTAACAGTAACTGGAAAGGACAAACGAAACCAACCAAACATGCAACATTATAAAATGACCTTTTCGCCCCTAGCCATGCACACTCTCCTCTTCTCCAACTTCTTACGTTGCCAACCTCTCCTCCGCTCTTCGTAATGGGGACCACAACCACCGAGGAAGATACCAAGCCCTTCCTCCGGTCCTCGTCCCCACCCGCACCCGAGGGTGGTTCTGACCCGACCCAGTACCTCCAGGTCACCTACAACCACGGCCCACGCCGCTTCAAGGACCTCCCCTTCCTAGTTCTATTCGCTTTCCTCGCCTTCGCCACCTTCGGGTTCGGTATACTCTCTGTAGCCAACAGCAACTCCGATTACTCTAACTTTTCGTCTTATCAATACGATTCCAGTTCCGGCTCATGTGTAAAGGAGGAGTCTTTGCCCTTGTCAGCGTCGTCGTCGTCGACGAGGTCCTCTTCGTATGTGTACTTTAGCTTTCTGGGTGACTCGGATTCGTCCGCTTTTTGGCGAGCTCTTTTGTGGGTTCTCGTCGTTACGTTGATTTTGAGTGTGCCCATTTGCTTCCTCTTGTTATTCTCTTTGAAGCACTACACAAAACAAGTAGTGTACGTTTGCGTGCCGTTCTTCTTTGTCATTCCCGTGCTCTTTGACGTCTACTGGTTCGTTTCCTGCTCCTCTAGCTCCTCGTGCAGTGATGATCACCCATTGGCGAATAGGATCACGGTGTTCGTAGTCGTGTTGTTGGTGATTGCCTTTGTGGCGTGGATCATAGTGGCTAATAGGCATAAGATAGAGCTCACCATTATGATCATTGGGGTTGCGTCGGACGCGCTTTCGAAGAGCCTCGGATTGTTCATCGTTCTGCCTCTGATGATGCTTGGTTTGGTGGTATATTCTGCACCAATCGTAGTGTTCTTGGTGTCTGCGAGGTTTAATGGGAAGATTGTGGCGAAAGAGTTGGACGAGGTGTACAGCTGCGAGTGGGAGCAGGACGGCTGGGTGCCTGCTTACTTTGCATTAGCAATTTTAACTATGTTCTGGTCTTTTACAACTACGGTGGAGGCTCAGGTTTATGTGATCAGCGGGACAGTTGCCCAGTGGTATTTCAAAAGGGGAGACTCGGCTCCCAAGAGGAGTATAAGAAGCTCTTTGAGGTGGGTTCTTCAACTGCTAATTTTTTTTAACTTGAATTTCGCAATCATCAGCATCGGTACAGGTTAGGAACTAATGCCTTGGTGTTTAGGTAGAACCTTAACATATAAGCAATTTCTGTCATTGGCGCACTTCTGTTGTGTGATTTGTCTTGATGCTATTTGTTGTCTTCAGCAATTCTTGTTTCTTAGACTTCTCTGTTTCTCTGGTGGAGCTCTTTTGCTTCCAGAAAATAGGTTCAGAAGTTGCAATCTTCTGGTTTGACATTCGGCTTACTATTTTCCGATGTGATACTCTATAGTTCTTGTTCACCCTGCGGTACTTCAATCATATGCAATCACTTAGATAAGCCTGTTAATTGAATGACATTTTCCTGCTGGATCTTCGCATCTTGCTATAATTAGCTATTGCGCACCTGAAATCGTTATCTGAACACCTGCAGAAATGCGTATGGCGCTTCATCTGGCACGGTTTGCCTCTCTGGAATGCTCATTGGTGCTGTAAGGATAGTGAGAGCTGCTGTTGAGAGTGCAACAAGAGAAGAGGATGCTCCCGGATTGGCGACCCAAGTATTCCGGTGTGTCGTTAACATATTTCTGTCCGCCATAGAGTATGTTAACAAGTTCACAATAAACTTCGCGGCAATCACTGGTGAAGCATATTGCACATCTGCAAAGATGACATACGAGCTCTTAAAACGCAACCTCCTCTCTGCTGTCTTTGTGGAGACTGTCTCCGGTCGTTTGTTGGCTGTCATCACATTTGTCATCTCTGCAATATACGCCATTTCGGTAAGAAACACTTAACCTCCTTTCTTTTGTGTGTTCAGACAAAATCTACAACTTCTGTTTTCGGATTTGCGAACAGGCTTGCGCAATCTTGGCGGGAGTTAGCGATCTGGGAACGGACTCTTACTTCATCATAGCTCTCGCGTGGGGGTTGCTGATCGTGGTCCTCGGCTACTTTGTTCGTGTACTCGAAAATGTGATCGACACCATATACATATGCTACGCAATAGATAAAGACAAAGGGGAGGTGTTTAAACCCGAGGTTCATGAGGTTTATGTGCACTTGCCTACCACTAAGAACCGCATACACTCTTATGCTTCAAGACCTCCCTTTGTGTAGTGGATCCCTTTGCTGTAACTTTTTTTTGTTGTTGCAATAATCACCACTTCATCATCATGCTTTTTCGTATGTTCAGATGCCAAATGATACCGACGTAATTGCTGAATATTTTATTTGGATTCGAAATATCTAGAAATTAATGACGATATAGTGAAAGAATTCATAAAGTCTATAAAAGCAGTTTTTTATATCAATTTAAGTTAAAAAAAAATATGGATTAGTGCGAATTATTATTTTCAATGAATTTTCAACTATTTTAAAATTACATGATATTTTAAAATTACAAATTATTAACCATCCACACGGGTCTGTTTGGTATAGCTCATCAAATTTAGCTGCTAGCTGATAGTTGATCAGTTGTTAGCTGATAGTGTTAGACTAATAGTTGATATTCGATTTTTAAAACGTGTTTGATAAATTACAATTAGCTATTGCTGTTGAATTGTGAAATTACTTATAAGGGTATTAGACTAGTGATTTCATTCTTTTAATATAATATAAGAACAAGTTTCAATTCACCATTTATATATTTTTTTAATTTTACTTAACAAAATATTAATAAAAAAATATTAAGAAAATTTCCCTCGGGAACTTAGTTTAAAAAAAAAGGACTCAACAAATTAATTTTGCTTGGTCCTCATCCTCAATAATAGTAAAACCCTAACAACTTTCTTCAATTCAAGAATTGTTAAAAAAATATTGAACTCAATAAATTAATTTTATATGATCCTGATCTATATCGTCATCCAATTTTCTAGATTTTTCAACTAGAAAATAAGTAAAAATAAAAAAACCACTAAATAAAAAAAATCAATTTAAGCTAAGATTTTCAAATAGATTTGTGAATTATAAAATAGAGTATTATGGTAATTTGATAATATAAAAAATAACAACTGAATTAATCAGTTATAAATTTTAACTATTGAAAAAATTGGCGTTTAGTTTCAACAACTATTTTTTTAATTTACAAAACACCAAAAAATTAGATGATAGTAACCACCACCATAATATTCTGGGCTCCATGATGTACAAATGACTGGGCCCATAATACACATAGGCCCGTTACGTTTCTTCGTCTGGGCCCATTATAACGCCAACAAAATCATATATATATATATATATTTCTCCGCTATAAAAACTATAAATTTGAAAGCTTCTCTTTCGTATTGTTCAAGCCAAAGCACACTCCCTCCATCGTTTCTCTTCCTCCTCTCGAAGCTTCCTTCCTCGCAACAACAATGGTTCTCGAGGTTAGCTAAATCAAAATCTCGAACCAAACTATTATTTTTTTTTTAATTAGCTCACTATATTTCGAAGTTCGATTTTTCGATTTTTTTTTTTTGATGATGCTTGTTATTAGGCGACTATGATATGTATCGACAATTCGGAGTGGATGAGGAACGGGGACTACTCGCCGTCCCGCTTTCAGGCCCAGTCCGACGCCGTTAATCTCATCTGCGGCGCCAAGACTCAGGTATTACTTGTTTCCCCTATCGGTACTGGTCCGTTTCGGAGTTGCGAAATTAGGGTTTCGTCTTCGATTGATTTGGTTTTTTGTGTTGCATTGGGGACAGTCCAACCCGGAGAATACGGTGGGGATATTAACTATGGCGGGGCAGGGCGTTAGGGTTTTGACCACTCCGACTTCTGATCTTGGCAAAATCTTGGCGTGCATGCACGGTACAGTTTTGTGCTCGCTTCAGATTTCTTTTCTTTGCTGCGTTCCTTTTCGTAGGTTAATTGGGGGGATGGTTGCATTGGGGGGTTTTAATGTAGGGAGAAACTATGTGTGTTTGATATGATGAGTGTGACTAGAATCAGTGGCGGTGGGAGATGGATTGCTAAGAATTAGATGCTAGGAAGAGTAAACGAATGGGAGACATTTGTCCTCTGGTTTGCTGTAATGACTAGACATGGTTTGGAATCCTAGCACTGTTTGTAGTTTATGGATTTGGGATTCTGGGCTCATTGCTATGTTGTTTATTAGCACTGGATGCATTATATTATTTTCTTCTCTGAGATTTCCGTTTGAGGTTTGGTTCTGGTTCAGGTCTCCAGATTGGTGGTGAGATGAACATAGCAGCTGGCATTCAGGTTGCTCAATTAGCACTTAAGCATCGGCAGAACAAAAATCAGCAACAAAGAATTATAGTTTTTGCTGGAAGGTGAGGTGGTGTTGTTCAACTGGTTGATTTAACAATTGTATCAACCTTTAACTGTCTCACATGTTCTCAATTTTCAGTCCCATCAAGTATGATAAAAAGATGCTTGAGACTATTGGAAAGAAATTGAAGAAGAACAGTGTATCACTTGATATTGTTGACTTTGGTGAAGAGAACGATGGTAAGCCAGAGAAGTTGGAGGCCCTCCTTGGTGCAGTCAATAATAATGATAGCAGCCATATAATTCATCTTCCTGCTGGTCCAAATGCCCTTTCTGACGTGCTGATCAGGTCTGGCATGTGCTGTTACCATTTTGTTAAATATAGGAATGTCTGTTACCTTCACACAAAAAATTAGGTTGGATCAATGTGATAAAACTTTGCTTGATGAAGATTGTTCTTACGAGAGTTATGTTACATTAGACATCCCTTTTTTAAATATGACTAAATGGAGAAATTCCCTGCTTTGTTATGCATGCTGATGACACATTTTGTATCTGATGTAATATGTACTCTGTGTTATCCATTTTGTTTGCGCTGGTGGCAGTACCCCTGTATTCTCTGGTGATGAAGGTGGAGCAAATTACGCTGCTGCTGCAGCGGCTGCAGCTGCTGGTGGTGACTTTGACTTTGGTGTAGATCCTAATTTAGATCCTGAGTTGGCACTTGCACTTAGAGTTTCCATGGAAGAGGAGAGGGCAAGGCAGGAAGCAGCTGCTAAAAGGGCCGCTGACGAAGCTGCTAGACAAGAAAAAGGAGGGGAAGCATCTTCCAATTCGCAGGATGCAACAATGGTCGATAGCACTATTGTTACAACTGCCAATGATGCGAATGATGCAATGGTCCGTGTTTTCCTGACTTGTATCTCCATGTGTCTTTTGATGATGAATGGATGTCTATGCATCATCTGGCCGTGGTGCATTATTTAACTCGTTTGAAACTCAAACATTTTGATAGGAGGAAGTACTTCAGCAGGCTATAGCACTGTCAATGCAATCTCCTGGATCTGATCCCGTAACAAAAGATGTTGACATATTAGAAGCAGCTGGTTTGGACAAGGATTTGGCCATGGGTAGGTTCTGTACCTTGTTGGCTAACAATCAGTTAGTATACTGTATACCGCACCTTTTTGTATTTCCTTGATCAACCTAAACTCTCCAATACCAGTTTAATATGTCTCAACAACAATTGAACTTTCTAATACTTGCGAATATGGCACAATGGGAATATGCTCATGGCCTGCTTGATCCAGTAGTTGTGAAGGATGGATGGATGAGCAAAGAACTTGGGCTTAACTTCTCTTATATTATTTTGTGGTTTGTTCAAGTGTCTTATGAGTGGTTGACTGTGAATGCAGGCTATTGGCAAACATGCAAAGCATCTATTTGATCTACACTTAATCTGAGCTACTCTGATCATGTTTTCCCTTGGCCTGCAGCGCTTCAGATGTCTTTGCAAGATGATCAATCAGTTATGAGCAAAGTGCTGGAAGATCAGTCCTTCATGACATCTATCCTTGCATCGGTATGCATTATTAGATATTCAACTTTATAGCTCAACCATTTCTGTAAAAATTATCCTTGTGAACTCCGCTGGCATGTTCGTGTATCTTTCTTGTTTCATTAGGTTTTAACGGTTAGAGGACTATTAGCCTATTTTTAATCCTGACAGTTAATTACTATGGCAGCTCCCAGGAGTTGACCCCAACGATCCTGCTGTCAGAGACATATTGGCATCCTTGCCTGGTCAATTGGAGGTGCGTACATCAAATGTTTTGATTCGAACCATCCAACACTGAAACATTAGGCTTACTTCAATTTTTTGTGGTCAGCAGTCTGAACAAAAGAAAGACGAAGATAAACCACCAAGTGATGAGAAGTGAAAACTACTTGATTTCATTTTCGATCATCACCGGAAGTTCCAATTCAATGTTAATCCAGGCTGAAAGGCACTAGAGATGCATTCTGTAACAGCGCATTGAAAGAGACTTTGATCAAGCTAGTTTATATCTCCTTACTCCTTCATGCTGTTGCACATACCGAAATGGATGATATTGCTGGTATGGTAAAGATTACATTTGATTGTTGCCCGTTCCGTCGAATACCTTGCAGTATATGAGATCCATGTCGAACAATAATCCAATTATGCTTCCTTTTCCAGTAACACAATGGAACGAACTGATCTGTACTTGCTAAAGATACATTAATCCTTAGGAAGATTCTTCGCAGGTTGTGGTTATTTGCCACTGAGATTGAAAAAAGTCAGGGTCTAATGGCTGATGAGCGTAGGTTTTTGTATCTGAATATGTTTGTGGTTATTGCCGAAGGACTATATTTCTATGAGCTTATCTGCTGAAATGTGCCATGTCGACAAGTGATTTCATGATTCTGATGCACCAACTGCCCTAGTAACTCCATCGAGAACAGGCCAAGACACTAAAACAACACTAGCTCAATGAGTGATCGGCCCATCATGCTTGCTTTTGGTGCTTTATACTACCTAGTACGTAATATCTAGATTTCTAGTGAGTCCGACTAATTATAGAAGTCTGAAAACAATATATTGAAGTGCCTCCTACTGATGATCTAATACTCTAATAACCGAGGATGTGATGGAAACTAGCGTGGGCTGCTTCGATTTTCCACGAGAAAGGGCCACCAAATTGACAAATTGTCTCCCCTTGCATGTCCATTTTCTACCGGTGTTCGCGGTTTCGCTTTGAATTTAGTGTTTGTTTCTTCTGCCTCTCTCTATCTATCAAATTGTTTTTTACTATTGCCCATCAATTGATATGGAAGACTGCATTATCTTTAACAGATCTGTTGCGATGTTCATCATACCAACCACATGTCACTCGACAAACTTGTAGGAATACCCGAACTCGGGATTGCCAAATCTTGACATTTCATGTACTGAGATACATACATCAGAATGTTGTAATGAATATCAGCTGGTTTTTCTATTGCTCAGATCTTATCGGTTCAGCCGAAACATATTCGCTTTTGCTCGAAACTAGCCAATTTTTAGATGCATTAGACCAATCCATACATGTTCAATCCGAGTGAAACACTCGTTAATTAACTCGTCGCATATTTTCCCCTTGTTCCCAACTCCTTTGCTTCCACGCAAAGACTTTGTTTTGAGGGCCACAACGAAGGAAGGGATTACCGAGGGGGATGTGGGAGGTAATATGAGATCCGAGAAGGGACCACCGTCATTAAGTTTTAATTATTCACATTTGGAGAGTATTTAGCTTCTTGGTAATTGGACTACTGGATAAACTGAGGACTAGTTGATCCAAGGCAAACCCCCCAAAAAAATGTCATCTTTTTTTTGTGGTACCCTAAAAAAACACTATGTAAGGCAAGATCAAAGAGTTATTTTTCTCAAACTAACGTTTGGTAGATAGGATCACAACGGATCTTACCTCTTTTCTAAGAGATCGGAGGTTCAAACTCACCTTTTGCGAATAAGAAAAAATTTGCTTAAAAAGAGAATAAAACCAAAAGCCGTCTAAATCCCAAAAAAATTAAGTCGAATAGACCAAATTTAAAAGTTCTTAAAAAATCTTATTTTCTTCTTAATTTACCTCAACTTAAATCTAGATAAATATGTTACCAAATAATCAGAGACCATTTCGAAGAAAAACTATTAAATGCAAACTTCCGCTAACAAGTCAAAACCATGTTATAGATTAGTACGTATTTGTAATAAGTATATTTTTGCAATATTCAAACTCCCGTTAATTTTTTTGAGTTTCATAATTGCAAACGTAATTTCCAGACGAAATATTTGACACGTTAATTTTAACATTGCATGAGTCGTCAATACATGTAAAGCTTGATATCCATCGTATCAGTTGGTGCAATTGGAATCTCTAATTCCATCTTCTCTATCTCTCTTTGCAAGTGCTGGTCTAGCATAGCGAATCTATACCATGTTTAACAATTGTTCTATAGGAAAACTGATGGGATAAGATACGAGAAATATTGCCATTGGCCCCTACTCCTTTTGCTCACGAGCTGGTAGTCTATAGATCGTAAGAGTTGTAATAACAAATTAATTTTTGTCATCGGTCCACAATCATAATTGCCTAGTTAACCTTTTTACATTTTATGTGAACTTGTTAGACTAAATGAATTTAATATGAGTAGATAAGATCAACATGATATAAGTATTTTCACGAATTGGACAAAGGTTTCTTTGACGTATGGAGATTTTATTCGGGATTCATTAAAAGGTTTCTTTGACGTATGGAGATTTTGTTCGGGATTCATTAACTATGTTTCGTGATTACAAATAGGGTATCCCACGTTCACTAAAACCAACTCGCTCAGTTAGTTCGGGCATTTATGCTGCGAAGAGAACTAAGAGACTGCGAATTGGATGTCTCCATCTACACATTCCGATGTAACAGAAAAGCTCACATTGACGAAGCATCTTTGCTTATCTCGTGCCACTCCTGCTTGAGTCAATAGTTAAATTTAAGTGAGTTTTGACAGTAGTAAAATTTGAATCTTTTCAATACAAACTTAAAATTCGGACATTTTTTCATCCTTCCACACTTGCATTTCTAATCTTTCTAGAGTTTGATTAAGTGTTTACTGTCTACTGGATTATACCTATGTGAAGAAAAACTAACCATGAAAAAGTAAAAAAGTAATATAACAGTATAATAGTCTACGTATATCTTTAAATTAGTCTATATTAAACTCATATTTGTGTTAACCGACTACATATCTTCAATCAGGATGATTATGAGAAAAAAATTCGTTTCTCGTTAAGATATGAATTTGAATAGCGTACCCATATGAAATTAAGTAGCAACTATTTGTACACTTTATTAGGTTTTTTCTATTTCGGGTTAAAAAATTATCAAAAAATTTTAACGGGTACAAACTTACATAATTTCTTTCCCAAAATGGGTAATTTCTAAAAAATATATATTAAAGGGAGTCAACCCATTAAAAATTGAAATGGGTAAGAAAATATCCATTTAGAAATTTCGCTCCACCTTGAAATTTAACATATGTAAGTTCATATCCATTTACGAATTTTTTGTAAAATTTTACCTAAAACAAAATACCCATTTATAAGATAGATAGCCCAAGATCTACTTGTCAAAAAAAAATATCCCAAAGATCTTAAATAAATTGCAGCATCCCAACCTATTTACAAAATAATTGAATATGGACAATACAAATTAGTTAATACGATATAGAATTTAAATAGACCGTGTTATTATTTTTTTCATGCAATTTTGATTTTTTTTCATGTGATATAGATATTTTCTTTATGTGATAATATTTGTATATTCTTTTATTATTATGACAATGGCATTTTTTATGCGATACTAGATCGTGTGAGTTTTTTCATTTTGGTTCTTTGGTTTTTGAATTTTTACAAAAAAATTATTAACATGTGTATTTTTTCATGTACTTTTATTTTTTGCGACAATGATTACTTTTTCATATGATATTGATTCATATGAATTTTTTTTTACTTTGGTCTCGTAATTGATGACTTTTTACAAAAAATCGCTTCCGTACTGTTAAAAAAAATCATTCTTCACCAATCCTCTTGTAAGCACATAAATGTCCGTTTTACCCGTAAATACGTGGATTGAGGACATTTCGGTCATTACCAGAGTCCACCCTGTCTGGTTGTAATAATTAGGGAACTGAAATTGGCAAATCCCGTACAGGAAACCTTTTATATAAGGAGATAAATTGTAGAGCCTTACTCGTATCTTTCACCATTGGCTTTTCACTTATTTGCTCTCCTAATTCCATCCACTAAACCAAACATACCTTTCTTTTTAATCAATTCCATCCACAAAGAAAGAAAGAAGACCAACGAAATGGCGATGGCTTTCAAGATGGTACACCACCTTTTAGAATTTCCTTTACTTTAAGAAATCCGATATTTATGTCCGTTAATTAGACATGTTATGTCATGATTTATCGTTAAGTTTGACATGATCTAGCTTCGTAATTGGGAATGATTTATTAACTTATGATGTATAGGCGACGACCGGTATGTGGGTTGACGACAAGTGCAAGAACTCCTTCATGGAGATGAAGTGGAAGAAGGTGCACAGGTTCATAGTGTTCAAGATCGACGAGAAGTCGAAGCTGGTCACCGTCGATAAAGTGGGCGGTGCCGGCGAGGGCTACGATGAGCTGGCCAAGTCTTTGCCGGACGATGACTGCCGATATGCTGTCTTTGACTTCGATTTCGTCACCGTCGATAATTGCCGGAAGAGCAAGATCTTCTTCATTGCTTGGTCCGTCCACTTACTTGGTTTCCTTCCATATCGCTGTTTTGACTTTTAGTAATTACTATAATTAAGGAAATGGTGTTGATTAATTACGTTTCGTCGCGTCCTGGTTTTTACTTGCTTTTCTGCTAGATCATTATATATATGGCAATTTATTTGAGGTAAAGTGATTAAGTCATTTTTTGTTCGGCCCTTAGCCCCCAAAGAATTTTTTGAAATATTTCAACGTAAATATAAATCGGAATGTGTTGTTAAAAAATAATTTTGAGAAAATTTTGTTATACTTCGTTCATATTATGCAAATCGAAATTGGATTTGTCAAAATATAAATATAAATTTTACTATTTAAAAATGATTATATGCAATCCAATCTTACCATCTATTATGATAGTCTACCATAAAAAGACTATTCCTTCTTCATAGTTATGGAATATAATCTTATGTCTATCCGCCATATTTAATTGGACAGAGTACTGCCGATTTGCTTTAAAAAAAGGGAAAAGAATCTTTAAGTACCCTGTGGTTTGCAAAAAAATCACT
>SOPF01028395.1:384266-399457 GCA_012979155.1 Hypericum perforatum | reverse complement strand
TTATCATAAGCTCATAACTTAGATTATTTACATGGCTTTATATGGCTAATCAAATGAGAATTTTGCTATGCAGAGAGCAATTATCAAATATTTGACAAACATGCTCTAACGATGAATAAAGTTTTGTCCCAGTGTTTATCAATTTGGTCTCATAATGACTTAGCTATTGTTTTGGCCCGGTGTTAACAGACCTGGGCTCTTAATATGATTAAATAGGCTAAATATGCTCGGACCCTTTACCACCCTCACATCAACTAGCGGCCCACATTCCCCATAACCCTATCCACTGTTTAGGCCCAGATTAGGCTCTCGAAGACTTGCCTGTTTGAGCCTTTATTAGCGGCCTAACGCACAATTTTCCTTGAGCGATGTCCTCCGATCTCAAATTGAAAATCAAATATGAATGACCGGAATTTTTTTCTAGAGCTTAGGCATTGCAATTTAGTAATTTACCTGCAGAATCATGCACTCGGATTGAATGTACTTTATTTTAACAAAACATATAAGGGTACCTACTATGAGTTTGCACCGTGTTAGCTATTTGCTTACATAAAATAAGAAAATATTTAAGGAAAGTCGACATATTCATAAAGATACTCTTTAATTGCTTTCTTTGGCTAAACCTTCGATTAGATTATCCCAAACCATATTTTCCTCTAGTCTGATCCTTCCACTTCAGTCCTCCAAAGGCATGTGCAAGGTGGCTACATTTGGGATTTTAGGTCCTCCTCCATGATAAATTCCGTGCCCCTTTTACCTAATCAATCTTATCTATGTCCCAGGTATAATTAATGATGGGAGGCCCAAGAATGTATTCCCACTCTGTAGTATGGTGAACTCCTTTTCTCGATAGAAATGGTCAAACCAATTGAAACTTCACAAAACAAAACGCTAGGAAATATATATTTATCAACTAATTCTAGTTTATATAGCCACTACCACAAAAATAATAATTTTTTCTTGTTAAGTTCTATTGTTGCATTGTTTCCATGTTAGAATTCGAGGCTACCTTTCAACATCTATATCAACATCTGTCGAGTTTTGCCATGGTACTAGAGCTTGTTTGGTCCTCGGAATCGTGTCATAGCTGGGGCCTATTTTCATGTATCTCTCTCCACAAATTTAAATGGCCCAGCATTGGCATTGCAAATGTAAGGTCTGTTGGTCATTGTAATTTGCTGATAGCCACTTGTAGATCGGTAGCTGCAAAGGGCTATATCGCTGGGTCCCTAACTGCTACTATGTAGAGAAAACTTTTCTAAGATTCTTGTTAATCGAATATAGTCGAATTTTATTTGAGGTAACATTTTTAACAACGTTTTTATATTGATAAAACTTTTTCTAAAATTATTGGCTGAAAAAATCACCTCGAATTGCATTGAGCAAATCCCAATTGATTAACGCCTATTTCGTTTTTGGAAAAAATGGGTGGTTCCATGACTTTTTCTTTCGTAGAAGTTGCAATACATAGGACATAAACAAATAACTTGAAAAAATTGGAAAAAAAAATTCCATACAAAGAAGAATAACACAGCAAATACGAAGAGAACATCTCGAAAAAACTAGGAAATTCATAAAATGAATCCACGATCTTAATACAGTAATAAAAGTCTACTAATTGGGAACTTACCGTCATGATACAAACCTTGAAAACCTACTTATAAAAATGACAACAAACAAAAATCTATTAAAAGACAGATGGTACGGAGAACAACTCCCTGATATTCTCATTGCAAGGAATATGGCGATAGTGGAAATTGTGCCAACAAATCCCTCCTCTGCAAGATTGCAAGCAACTACGTTTCTTATTCCCTTGGAACAACCTCGCAACGTCCACCACGAGGGCCACAATGAAGAGGGTCAGCGACACAAAGGCCGCGACGATGAGGAGAAGGGTGGTCGAGAACCACGACTCGGCCACGAGGCGTTCGAGCAGTCCGGCGAGCTCGAGCGACTTGAGGATGAAGAACATGATAGCCCATAGGCACCTCCAGTTGGACGACATTGTATCTGATATTCTCATGACTTTGGTCGTGTGTTGGTGTGGTCTCTAGAAAGCCGGATGAATGAGGGAAGATACTTAATTTGGGTTCGAGTCGTGTAGTATTTAATGGTGTGAGATTGGTTTGGAGTTATTACAGGACCATTTAGACTGGAAACCAAGAAGCGAGGGTGGTTGGGGAGGTCGAGGATTCTGGTTGCGAGGGCTTCTTATGCACTAGAATCTTTTTTCGTGGAGTTGTGATGGTTAGAAGATATTATTCTAACCATCACATTCACTTCGACTTTAAGTCCATTGCAGACATACACACGGTTTGGTCCGTTTTCTCCCCCTCTACCTATGTACAATTAACCTTGCTCGCACCTTAGCCAATTTGGACATTTTTGTGGTCCTCGGCCTCCTGGTAATAGTAAGGTTTTCAAATATATATTGTCTAGTATAAGAAGAATATACACTAAGCCAAAAAATTCCATATTTCTGTTTATTAATTTAACAATTTGTTGTTTAGTACTTTTTTTAAATGTAGAATTTATTTATTTGTCATACCTTAAATTTTATTACCAATAAGTATATTTTAATTAATAGTAATATTTACCATCTATATAGTGAATTTTTTTTAAAATTGTGAATTGTCTAGTAAAAAAATTCAGCAAAATAAAATCCGTTGAAAAGTATCATACTACAGAGAGTTTTACAGTAGTGGAAAACCCTATCATGACCTAATGTGGCTACAATTAGTTTGTGCACTATTATATATTTTTTTTTCTTCTTGAACATTTAAGCGGTAGTTTCATTTAATATAAGCTAGATCCGTAGTACCTGAATTGTCTATTGCGATTCTCTCTCTCTTCGTGAGAGCTCTCTTCCCCCCCCCTTTTTTCTCTCTTCAGTTCTGTGGAATTAGCCTTTCTTCACCTCCCCTCATCGGAGATTACCACTCACCTGCTCCCTCCTCTTCGACTTCCTTGAACATGTCTTCTCCTACTACCTCAGAGCTGATGACACGCGCCACTAAAGAGTTTGAACTCTTTAGATTGGGCCCTTCTATTGACCTATTTGCGGATTTAGTGGAGCCTCAAGTAACTTCGGACCTCACTCTCATCGGTAAACTCCTCTCTTCAAAAAATTTCAGACCTCCATCTGTGAAAGCTAGTGTGTTAAAGTCTTGGAGTTTGACTGATTTGGAGCTCGAAGTCGGGGAAATCCATCCCAACATATTCTCTCTCTCCTTTAAGTCGACAAGGGAGAAAAATTTCGCTCTTAATAACATTCCTTGGTCGATTGCGGACCATCATCTAGTTCTGAAAGAATGGGACCCTAACTTACCTTGGGCTAAGGTGGATTTCTCTCAGTCGGCTTTCTTTGTTCAAGTTTTGGGGCTTCCTAGAACTATGGTGAATAAGAAGGCGGCCATTTCCATTAGTAAACAATTTGGTGGTTTTGTCCTTTTTGAGGAGAACGATCACTTAATCCTGGGCCGGGAAGCTGTGCTCCGCTTCAAGGTGCTCCTTGAGTTGGATAAACCCATCCCGGTTGGTTTTAGGCTCCCCCTTCCCACGGGTGGTGAATGGTAAATCGTATTTAGGTATGAAAGACTCCCTGAGATGTGTTTCTTCTATAGTCTTATTGGAC
This sequence comes from Hypericum perforatum, assembly GCA_012979155.1. Taxonomy (NCBI): domain Eukaryota; kingdom Viridiplantae; phylum Streptophyta; class Magnoliopsida; order Malpighiales; family Hypericaceae; genus Hypericum; species Hypericum perforatum. The sequence continues at coordinate 395,823 of SOPF01028395.1, read as the reverse complement.
ACTCCAACCGCTTCTGCCTTTTGGAAGAGCCTACTCCTGGAACTTTTAAGAAGATGAAGGTCGATCAACTCCCCTTCGGTAGTTGGTTGCGTGCCGAGTCGATGAGCCCCTACAAAAAAGGTCCGACTAATTTTAGGTCCCCAGGTCAACCTCTTTCTCCTTTGTCCTGTAAGGGTGGTAGTAAGGATGATAGCTCTTGGACTGTGCTAGCTGACAAACCCCCCTGGTCCGCACTTAGCCGAAGTGGGTTCTACTCCGACGAGGGCTTCTCCACTAGCTCCAAGGAAGCTTGCATTCGATGGTGCTGATAATAGTCCAGTGGACAATCTCCATTCGGTCATCAGAAGTCTCTTTGAAATTGCTCCTCAAGATTTGAAAAAATCTTTTCTGCAAAAGCTTTATGGAAACTCTATTCTCTCAAGTACGCCTACTGTATTGGGACAGGGGAAGCCTAGTCTACCCACCGCCAATAGGCCCTTGGAGACAATGTCAACACCCTATGATCTACATGGGCTCTCTGACACACATGATGGCTCTACCCCTATTTACATCCCGGGCCTGGGTGTCCCAACTAAAGCCCATGGTACTAGAATTTTGCCTAACTCTATTGCTGGCCCAAAGAAGACTTTTTCCAAGAAAGGAAGAACTCTAAGAAGTTACGTGGCAGAAACCTCATCCATTCAGCCATTGACCATTACCCCAAAATCTATCTCTTCTAAAAGAAAATCGGAGACCATTTCCTCTATTGCTCAATCCCTGGGTAAAAAGGTCAGGTCGGATGGTGGAAAATCTCTGAAGACTGGGGTTCTGCGCGGCTTCCCTCCCCCTCTACCTGGAGCCTTTCTATTTGAAAGCCCCTCTGGATTCCAAATTGGCTGTACTTCGGGCTCCTCTCTATTGGCCCCAAATTTTTCTTCTCGACTCTCCAGAGTCAGAGGATCCAAGCTGTCCATAACTCCATGCAAATCTACAGTCGACCTGGATGTTAGTGATGCTGGGCTCTTGGTCCATGAGGAGAAAGCTGTAGAGGGGACTACGCTGGATAACCTAGCTACGTCGTCCCTAGATGCTGGCCCAGGTACTCTTTTCTTTTATTTTAACATACTCCCTGTTATTTCTGAATCATTTGATGGATTGTGGTTACCTGCTCTTGCTATGTTCTATGAAGAATTTGCTTCGGGTGATGATTGTTCGTCTCAATTTTAGGTGATAGCTGAGCTATCACCTAAGTCATTATGAGTTTTATAGTTTGGAACTGTCGGGGTTTAGGCCAATCCCCAACAGTTCGTCATCTAAAGGGTCTTGTAAAAATCCACTCTCCCTCCCTCATCTTTCTGTTAGAAATTAAACAACCTTCTGTTAAAATTGATAAGATCGTCGTAACTGTCACTTCTCCTCTGGTTTCCATGTGGATCCGGTAGGGAGATCGGGGGGTCTATCCCTTTCGTGGAATGATTGCTTGAGCATTAAAATACTTGGTTTTTCGAAGAACTACATTGATACACGTTGTTCGGATAGTCTCTCTAGTACGACCTGGTATACCACGTTTGTCTATGGCGAACCTGATTCCTCGCTAAAGAGAAATTTTTGGTGTAACTCACCTCTTCCATGATCCTCTTATGTTGATCCGTGGCTTTGTGTTGGTGATTTCAACCTTATTAGCTCGGCTGAGGAAAAATAGGGTGGTAACTTTCCTGATCCTGCTTACCTGTCTCTCCTTCACAATGTTATTCGGGATGGCAAACTCATTGATCTTGGATTCAAAGAAAATCCTTTTACTTGGTCTAATTTACAACAAGGAGAGGCTAACATCCTCCAACGGCTCGATCGTGCACTTGCTAATGCGGGTTGGCTCTCGCTTTTTCCGCTTACTGAGGTTATTTATGACATCATTAGTGGCTCAAACCACTGTCCCATCCTTATCCATTTGAAGCCTAAATCTAGGAGAAATCGCCTTTTTCGCTTCGAGGAATTTTGGCTTAAAGAGTCTGGCTGCAAAGAGACTGTCGATTCTGCTTGGTTTTATCCTGCTTCTGGCAGTCCTCCTAACGCTTTCTTAAAGAAGATTAATTGGTGCACTAAGAGCTTATCCTCTTGGAGTATTAATCGCAATGGAAATAGAAGAAAAAGAATTGGGCTTCTTCGCGATCAAATCAAATCCACCCAAGGGCTCGATCATGCACGCTATTGCAAATCTCTTGAAGCGACTATGAAGAAGGAATTGGATGTTTTGTTAGAAAAAGACAATCTACTGGGCTCAACACTCCCGTATCAACTGGCTTAAATGGGGTGACCGTAATACTTCTTTCTTCCATTTATCGGCTTCAATCCGTAAGAAGAATAATCTGATCCTTAAGCTTAAGGACCATGATGGTACTTGGACTTCCGACCACAAGGACCTCTGCAATCTTATTCAAGGCCATTTTACAGATCTCTATAAAGTACCCGTGCATGTCGACCCTACCCCTGTACTAAACTGCATTCTGTGTCTGATCACGGATGACATGGCTACTGCTTTACTTAGTCCTATCCTGGATGAGGAGGTAATTAGTGCGGCTTTTGGGATGGGTGGTAGAAAAGCTCCGGGACCTGATGGTTTTAGTGGCATTTTTTACCAACATTACTTGAGTTTGGTATCCTCTGACATTATCAAACTCGTTCGGAATCTTTTTGACAACTCCTTTGTTCCTGATGCCCTCAATAGGACTTTCATCTCACTTATTCCCAAAAAGGCAAATCCGGATGTTATTCATGGCTTTAGGCCAATTGCCCTGTACAACTACGCTTATAAGATTTATGCAAAAGTCCTTGCTAATAGACTCAAACCTTGGATGTCATCCATCATTTCAGAAAGTCAAGGGGCTTTTGTTAAAAATCGATGTATCCAGGATAATATTATGATGGCGCACGAAGCTTTCCACTTTCTAAGAATGTCTCACAAGAAGAAAGATTTATCTATGGCCATCAAGCTTGATCTTAAAAAAGCTTATGACCTTCTTAATTGGGACTTTTTGGAGAAAACTATGGAGAAACTTGGCTTCCCGCCTAAGTAGATTGCCTGTGTCATGAGTTGTGTCTCGTCCACTTCCTTTAGCATTCTCTTTAACGGTCAACCTCCACCTTGGTTTAAATATACAAGGGGCATTAGACAAGGCGATCCGCTATCTCCTTTTCTATTCCTTATGGTTTCCGATACTTTGGTGCATATTATGAATCGGGCTATTTCTAATGGTCTCTTTCATGGGCTTAATTTCAACAGATATACCCCTCCCCTCAATCAGATTCTTTTTGCTAATGATACACTAATTTTTGCCAAAGCCAACAGACCAAATATCACCAATCTTAAAGGCATCCTCTTATCCTTTTCTGATTGTTCGGGGCAAGAAATCAATTTCTCCAAATCTTGCACTTACTTTTCGAATTGGGAAAGCGAGATCAACATTCAGGAGTTGTCTAGCATTCTTGGTATTGGAAATTGCTAACCAAATGATAAGTACTTGGAACTTCCTACCATGTGGGGACGTTCCAAAAAAGATGATTTGAATTTTATCTTGGATCGCATACAAAATCAAGCTCTTAGCTGGAAACAAAAGCTCCTCTCTTTGGCTGGAAGAGAAACCCTTATTAAGGCTGTTCTTTCAGCTATTCCCACCTATGCGATGCAATGTTTCCTCTTCTCGACCACTTTTTGCAACAAGATAAATAGCATCATTGCTAACTTTTGGTGGTCGGGGGATCCGGAGGCCCGTAACCTGCACTGGGTTAGTTGGTCTAAGTTAACCTCCCCAAAAGATCAAGGAGGCCTCGGTTTCAAAGATTTCAAACTCTTTAATCAGGCCTTGCTTGTTAAACAAGCGTGGCACTTATTTACTAACCAATCTTCCCTATGTTTTAGAATTATGAAAGGTATCTATTTTCCGAGGGAAAATTTGTTTGAGGCACGTGTAGGCTGTCGCCCCTCGTGGTTATGGAATAGTATCAGAATGGGTGCTTGTTTCCTTTCGAAGGGCATCTTTTTGAGGGTTGGTAACGGTCTATCTACTAACATTTGGATTGATAATTGGTTACCAAATTTCGGAACTTGCAGAATTGTTTCTCTTCCTCCTGATTCGAATCCCATCATGCTTGTCTCTGATCTTATCCTGCCCGAAAGCAGGTCTTGGTATTGGAATTTGGCCAATTTACTTTTCTCCTCGGATGAGTGTTCTGCCATTGCTCTGATTTCTATTGCTCCTCCTAACTGTCCTGATAAAAGCATTTGGTCTAGGTCTAAGGATGGTGTTTATTCTGTGAAAATGGGTTACTACCACCTTAAACTTGCAGAAACTAATAGTCTTAATTCTATTACTTCTAGTTCCAGCAACACTGCTTTGGACAACCGTGTTTGGAAATACATTTGGAAGTTACCTGTGGTGCCAAAAATTAAGATGTTATTATGGCGAATCCTTTGCAAGGCTATTCCTACTTCCTCGGGTTTAGCTAAGCGGTTACCTTTTGCTTCCCCTATCTGCTCTCTCTGTTCGTATGCTAATGAGGATATCTTTCATTGCTTGTTTATTTGTTCTCATGCCTGGGCCACGTGGCTTGCTAGTTCGTTGAATTTTCATGCTAATATGAATGCTTATAGTAATTTTTCTGATTGGTTGCTTGATATTTGTAGCTTGTTGCATGGCCCTACTAACGTTCTTTTATTGTCTACTGCTATATATACTTGCTGGTGCATTTGGTTGGCTAGAAACAAATGTATTTTTGAAGGTGTTATGATTGACCCTCTTGCCACTACCAATCATGCTTCAAATCTCAGCCGTGAGTTTTTACAGGTTATGTAACAGGAAAGACCTAGACCTAGCAACTCTTCTTCATGGACTCCTCCTTGTGCGGGATCCGTGAAGCTCAACGTTGATGCTTCGTGGAAGGACTCACATCCTCAAGCGAGCTTAGCATTCATCGTTCAAGACTCTCAAGGCCTTGTTTTAGAAGGTCAGACTTTTGCGGATCATTCCGCGTCTCCTCTCCATGCGGAACTCCTAGCTATCTCCAAAGCTATCTCTTGGGTGTTTTTGGCTCGTGCGACTTCCCTTTCGATCATTGAATCTGACTGTAATCTAGTTGTTACTTTCATTAATGATCCTTTTACTACTATTGATTGGGATGTTGAACAACTTGTAATAGGGATTAGGAGGGACCTAGCCCTTTTACCATTTTGTTCGGTTTCCTTTATTCCTAGACTTCACAATTTGGATGCGGATTGGCTCTGTCGCCAAGCCCGCTTGAATTTGCTTTCACCCGATTGGATGGTCTGTCATCCTCCGGAACTCGTTAATCTGCTTAATGCAGATGCTCCTACTTAATTTCTATATACTGGTGTGTTTTCTGTCAAAAAAAAAATATTTAAGCGGTAAATGAGTCTAAGAATTTCGTAGGTGGCTCATGACTTTACCTTTTCTTTTTGTGCATCGTGGTATAACCTTATTCAATTATATAATTGATACTACATGGGAGTATTGTGGCCTGCAATATTTTGGTTCAAACCATAGCACATTAAATCGGCTGAAGCCTGCAAATCTATTTTGGCTCACTCTGGCCCACTTCGGCCCATGTAAAAAAAATAAAGAAACGGCGGGTACGCTTCCCACCCGTTTTTTAAAATTTGAAGAATATGGAAAATGTATATATATTTTTTAAGATTTAATTTTAATTTATAAGTTAATTAATTTGTTTGTGGGATCAATTTTTAATTTTAATGGGGACATACATTAAAAAACATACCTAGTATTCATACAAAATACAAATTAAGTGGAGTCAATTGACAAATGTGACTACGCCACTGATGGTGGTATTTGTTGTTCTTAGAAGCTTGTACAATTTTACTCTCTCTAAACTTTCTTCTATTTGATAAGTAGCTGTGCTTCTTCTTCAGTAACTAGTTTTAAAAGGCTTGTAAGTCTTGAGGTCAAGAACAACACCAGCAATTGATCCAACGGCAGCAGCCACTGTGATGAAAAAACAAGTCATACTAAGAATCTGCAGCCCGATCCACTTCTTCGTCCAGCGTCCGATCCGTCTCTGGGAGATATACATCTCCACCGGGAAATAGATGGTCAATGGCCAAAATCCCAACGCACCAAGTAACCCGACCACGTCGTTGAAGAACGGCAGGAGCATGGCAATGAGGGTGGTCAAACAAACGAACATAGTTCTCCATACCACCCGGAACAAGTTGAGCTGGTATATGCCACAGAAAGGAACGGGAATCTCGTACTCTGCTGTCACAAAGTGGCTCTTCGGCCATTTTCGTGCACTCCATTTCTCGACGAATGCGAACAGAGGCTGGCAATATACCTGATAGGCACCGATCAGGTGCACGACGATTGCCAAGTTAGCAATGTCTACAAGCCAGTAAGGGTTATAGAACCCGAAGCTAGTCAAGAGATTCGAAGGAGCCTTGTCGCCGAAAGCTGCGTATCCCATGCATCCGCAGAGCAGGTAGAATATCGTTGTTACCGAAATACTGAACAAAGTTGCCTTCTTCATGGTTTTGTGCTCTGCAGGCGGCGACTTCAACGTATCCTGCCAAATTGAGCAAGCTAGTTAGCCTCGTTTTCGACAAACAAGTAGTCAAATTGTACCATTTCTACCTGAATCTCTATGAGGATAACCGAGTAAGAGTACGCAAAGGCTATAGCTCCAAGTGCTTGCAGGCTTCTCCACGTTTTCTGCGTAGCTGTAACTTCTCCAGCCTTGGTCATTGTCCCAATTGCGATGCCGGTTAAACTACCTTTGAAGCTGGCATTCTCTGCAACCTTGCTAATCCCGAGGCCTAGACCGACGGTCGAGTATGTGAAAGACATAACAGCTGCAACTACCGAGAGCCACCACAGCTGATCGAAGTCGGGAATCTGAGACAGCATTATCTCTACGATCCCGAATGTTATCATAAACCCGTTGCTCGACATGTGGCACGGATCGTCGTGTCCGTTCTTCTGAAAACAGTTGGAACGCTTAACTGCCCTGTAATGATCATCATAAGTTCAAAATGATCACCTGCATCATTTGTGTCCGAATTCGAACATACTATTAGGAAACAACTTACAGCATGCTAACTGATGCTGCAATCGTGTAACCGACCGCGACACCGAACAAGTTCAAGTACTGTATGAATCCACACAGCTTCACCTTCGCGCCTCCTGTCAGAAATGTCAACGTGCATTTAACAAGATGAGTTCAAAAGGTCAAACCAAGCGGGCTCGGGCTCGGATTCGAACTCGGGTTGGGTCGTACCTAAATTGGCCTTGACGGCGTCCATGTAAGTGTAGTTTCTCGGGCCGGTGATGGGATCTCCGGCCCGGTAACATTCGGCCAACAAGTTGGAAGTGTAGAGATTCACGAAGGCGAAAAGTACCAAAACTGCAGGCCCAGCAAACCAGCCCAGCTGCCCTATGGCCCACGCCAACGACAAAACTCCGGACCCAATAACAGCTGTCACGATATGCGATGCTGCCGTCCAGAAAGTCCCTACAAAAATAATAGCAAGTGTAATTGGATACCATTAATTAAAGTTTGAACTATAGTTGTGAAAAATGAAAATGAAAAAGGTAGGAAGATTGTTTCTATGGACTGAGCTCTTTTAGCCTGATAAGAGAGATTATTGTAGGCAGCTCCGGAAGCTAAAAGTTAGGTATTATTTGAGTACCAACTAATGTAAAATCCAACTCAATTATTCTAGCTAAAAAAACTTAATTTCGGTGAATAAAGGAGGACAGCTAATCGGATAATTTTGCTAGCTCCATATAAAAATAGGCAGACAGTCTCAGATCGTATGAATTTCCCCTAATTGAGAAAAAAAAAATTCAAATTTCAGATTCTGTCTATTACATTTTATGTTTTCTCGTCCGAATTAGTTCCAAGATCAATTTGGAGTAAATATATATTTTTTATTTTTTAAAATAGATGGGTAAATGATACGAATTGGCCCCACTTCAAAAATTCTGAATTTTTTCAGAGCACATTTTTGTTGTTTCTCGTCACTAACTTAACCTGCTAATCAGCTTCAATGGCATAAACGACCTTAATTAGGCCCACTTTCTTACAACTAACTTAACTTGGTTATAAGCTCCTGATAAAACATGGGAAACCCATTTTCTGGCCGGAGAACATTTTCCGACGAAGCAGACATGGTTAAGTAAATCAACAAGTAAGGTAAGTACCAAATAGTGCATGAGAGGAGAGTAGAACGAGGAGGGACCAAGAGTTTAAATAAGACCATAAAAACTATTTATTAAAAGAAAAGTAAACTAACTATTAATTAATGTGAACCTGTTCGTTTCAAGCGACCGTCATCATCAAAACACTTGGAGTAGTTGGCTTCAGGGTTTATGGATTCGCTCTCAACGATGACTTTTGGATGGGCTTCCACCTCCAAGTAGTGCCTAATATCGTGTCTTTCTTCCACCTGGAATGTAACAATAGAGCTCCATACATTAATCAGTTTTTTTTTTTCAAATGGACGAGAAAATATACAAAAACATAATTAACCATTTCACTTGTCAATAAAAAAATTAACAATTTCACTGATTTGTGCTACGGGGTCTTACTGCTCCGTGGTGGATTCTGCTAGGCATGGTTCGACTCCTTGGCAACATATTTCAAAATAAAATAAAATAAAATAAAATTGTGGGTTCTTGTCTTAAGAGCTAATTAAATGGGAATATTGTTGGTGGGTATCACGGGGTAATAGAAAGGAATGAAGAGAGATAAATGAGACGTGAGCACTGAAAATAGAGACAGCTAACGTGGTTTTATAGGCCAAGATAATGACTTGTCACTGCAGTGGAAACAAATATTAATGATTGACGGTAAAATTCAGTTCATTGTTTTTCTATTTTCAACGTAAATACAACGTTTAATTATAATGTCAGAAATTAAATTCATGACCTCTTTATTTTGAAGCAGCACCTATGCTGTTAGAGCCGACATAGGATTGTTGATACGAGATTTGTTTTCTTCTGGCATATTTGAAATTTCAACAATTTAATGTGCATACTGATATAATCTTAAAATACACCGTCTCCTTGGAAAAAAAAAAATACATCGTCTCAAATATTGTAAAACAGGAGGCCGTGCAATCATTGATCAAATTATTTTATTATCAGCATTATTTTTTAATATTATTTTATCCTTAATTTTAACATAATTAGACTAATGTATAACTTATGAGATACTTACCTCAACATCCAATACCCGTCAGCGTGTGACACATTTACTAACAGTTACTAGTCACGACAGGCGTCATTTTCTTAAAGGTATTATTTCTGATCAAAAGCACCCTGAATTATCTAAAGTGAGTATTTTTTTAGAAAAAGTTGTCCAAGTAATTAAGTCTAAGCCGTGTTTGCTCAAACTAGCTAGTAGCTCATGCTTTTTCGGTCTCAGTTTGTCATAAGTCATATGGGTCTCAGATTGGATTGGGTGCCAAAGATTAAAACTCTTCCTATATAGGAACTACGATTTGGGTCATTAGATCGGAATATATTCTTAAATATTCTGATCTAATGGCTATTAATTACCAAGGGTAGTTAAGACTTTTGCTCAAAACTAATAAATCTTAATAATTAATGTTTCCTACTTTTTAGGTAGTAGTTTCTACTTTTTAAGTAATGATTGCTACTTTGTAGAGATTTTTAAATTTTGAACCAGCAATTAATTAGCAAAAGAAGATTTGAAAAAAAACTGTTCACATTCCCCCGGCCTCGTCGGTCTCGTGAAACCAGCAATGCAACCAAAAAAACCAGTAACTCAATCCCTTAAACCAACAATGCAACCCGTCAAACCAGCATTGGAACCAATAAAACCAGCAATACAACCAACAAACCAGCAATGCAACCAACTGAACCAACAGTGCAACCAAATAAACCACCAATGCAACAAAACAAACGAGTAATACAACTGGACAAACCATTAATGCAACCAAAAAAACCAGTAATTCAATCATTTAAACCAGCAATGCAATCCCTCAAACCAGCATTAGAATCAATGAAACCAGCAATACAACCAAACAAATCAGCAATGCAACTAACAGAACAAGCAATGCAACCAAATAACCACCAATGCAACAAAGCAAACCAGTAATACAATTGAACAAACCATTAATGCAACCAAAAAAACCAGTAATTCAATCCCTTAAACCAGCAATGCAACTCCTCAAACCACTATTGGAACTAATAAAACCAGCAATACAACCAAACAAACCAGCAATGCAACCAACTGAACCAGTAATGCAACCAAATAAACTAGTAATGCAACCAACTGAACCAGCAATGCAACCAAATAAACCACCAATGCAACAAAACAAACCAGTAATGCAACTAGGAGTGAGCAAAAAACCGCACATATCGCAATACCGTACCGCACCGTACCGAACTTTAACATACCGCGCATATACCGTACCGCACATACCGCATACCGCAAATTACCACGATAAAACGGTACGGGTGCGGTATTGCGCACCATACCGAATACATGGATAATACCGCAAAATACCGTACCGCACCACGGTATACCGCATACCGCACCATTTCCAACACCGCAACATACCGCACCGCGCGGTTTCGCACAATACCGAATACCGCACGGTTTCAAATTTTTTTAAAAAAAATGCGGTACGGTATGGATTTTCGCCTATACCGTACCGTACCGCGCCGAACTCACCCCTAAATGCAACTGAAGATATTGTTGGAAGATGAAAAGTCAAAAAAGTAGAAGAAACGTGGAAGGAGAGAGAAAAAGTGATTGAGTAATGGGTAATTTACACATTTAGCCTCCTTCCTATATAGGGAGGATATCAATCCTTGGCAGGGTATCCACTCCTGTCTGAGATTAGTAGAATTAGACAATTTTAAATCGCATAAATTTATCTAAGTATTATGTAATTTTTAATAATCATTTGATTACTTTGTATATTTTTTTTGACATGCGAAATTCAATTTATTTTAATTTTTATTACCCGAAATTTCATTAGCCTGATTCGAATTTTTGACAAAACGCAGTATTTCGATGAACATGTGTTTTGATCACCTCCAAGGTCCTTATTTCAGGCAATTTTATTTTTATCTCATCTCCTCCAAATTATAGAGTTCTTCAATAATTACCATGCCAAGTGCGAAGCGTCTCGACGATTACCAAACCAATTACATCCAGACCAATTTGATCACCTCGTTCCTCCATGTCTGCTATGGAGAAATGATCTTCTCTTACCTCGTCGTTCTCCTGAGGAGCCTCATAGCTTCGGGCACAAGCAACACATCTGGGTCTCTTCGAGCTCCCCATGAAAAGATCAATAGGAACCTTCACCATGTCGAAAGGGGGAAGGAGACAAGGCGTTCTTTCCGGTCAAAAGCATCCACCTCGAAGACAACAATGTCACGCGTCATTAGTCAATCTCCTCTAGCTTTGCCTCCTCCAGATCAGGCGGTGGATAGAGCTTCTCTGAGGAATTGCTGAGAATCTTCTGAGCCGACTTTCCTTCGATGCTTTTTTTTCTATTTTTTCCCTTTCTTCT
>SOPF01028395.1:289542-384256 GCA_012979155.1 Hypericum perforatum | reverse complement strand
TTTCTATTTTTTCCCTTTCTTCTGGTTATATAATTTTCTTTGTACTATGGTTTTTTTTTTATTTTTTCTTTTTAAGTTGAACTAATTTTTATTTTTTTCCTCCTTTGTTATCCTTTAGTTTAAATGGAGAATTAGTATTTATTTATTTATTTCTGGAAGTGTTTATTTGGGTTCTATTGTTGTTGTTTGGAAGTTCAGGGTTCGATTCCTGGCAAAGTTGTAATAGAGTAAGTTCTAAAAAAAAAAGTTAAAGATTGGAGTTGAAGATAAATGTGGTAGGAAGAAGAGAGAATGAGAGAGTAGAGGTTAAGAAATTTTTACAAAATAATTTAATAATTTATCAATTCATCAACAACAAATTTAAGTCAAAATGTTGTGGCGTTATAAGTAGGTGCCAAAAAATCATGAATAAAAGTAATGGATGTTCGAATGATAAAATTAAAATAAAATTGATTTCATAAATAAAAAAATCTCAAAATACTCAATTGATAATTGAAGAAATTACATGGTAATTAAGGTGAACTTAACCTTGTTAATTTTATGAGTAACGCATACGGAAAATAGGAAAGCATTTTTACATTATACATGCCACAATGTAAGGGAGATAAAAGAAATGGAAAACTGTGCCCCAGACAATTTTAAGAAAAATTTAGTGCCAGCGGAAATTTCGCCACAGTAAAGCAGTGGGGTTGAGCAAGTCATCATATAATGAGCGAATAATGCCACAATTGGCCAACTAATTTCAATTATTACTGGTTAAATCTGCACTATACCAATATGAGTTGGACGCTCAGTAATAAATTCAATTTCAAATATAGATCTTCAACAAAATATTACGAATACCATTGAAGTAAATAGCTCAAATTAGAATCTACTAGAAGTAATTTCAATTACTACTTAAACAAGTGTTTATTTAATGATCGACTTTCATATTTTTCTCTTTTTTAAAAATCATGCTAAAACAGCCACCTGTCGATACTATTTGGATATTTTCATACCATTTGCTTTCTTCGGACCAAATAGTGGATAATATGTAATTATCTAGATGCAGTCTGTCTCCCACTTAGCAATCGGAATTGAGACGGGCAACTTGACGTTTTGTCATTATTATATATATAACTTACGAGAAATTAATTATTTAGTATAAGACGATAACTTTTCGAAATTCCTGCTGCGAATGTTCTCACGATAACGCAATGTGGCTATATGATACATACATTAGTGTCTTTAGATAGCTTTTAGTAGTAATTTTTTGACATGAAGCTGATATGAACTCTTGTCGCAATTCTCATTAAATTTATATGCTCTATTTTTTTTATTAATCTCGCTAGAATTTTGGACACAAACTTCTTAAAACAAATTTTCAATTCGATTACAAAGTGCTTACCCCTTTTGACTTTGTCATTCATGCTATCTTCATTATTGTATATATAAGCTAACATTAGGACAATATCTTTTTTAACACTCCATGGCATTGCTTTTCTAGCTTTCTTCTGGGGGAACACATTACTAAATAAATCTGGAATAAAATGATTAATATCTTGTTGTGTATTTCGTGGGTAATAGTAAAACATTTTGTTTTGTACTTGGTGCATAATTATGAAAATTTTGTCGTGTGCTTTGTTGCTTTTGGTAGAAACATGAAATTGTGAAAGATTTCGACTAAGTTAGAAATAAAAAGAAGAATTATAAGTTAAAAATCGTCACTTGGACTAAATAATCCAAATATGTCAAAATTATCTTGATTAAATTCATTAGGATTTATATTTAACAACATAAAGCATATATGATTATAGAAAATGATAAGAGATTTTTAGAAATTAGTGTAGAAAATGAATTGACGTTGGTATCCATTTATAGAATTTTACAAATAATTTATAACCACATAAATTGTTTAATCTGTAATCACATAAATTAAAAAAAATAGCACATAAATTGAAAATTTTGTAAACTTTATCAATTGAATAATTTATAATAACATAATTAATAAATTTGTGCCAACATAAAAAAATAAGAAAAAGCAAGAAAATTAAAAATTACAACTTAGACAAATACTCACATGTCATACAGTTGGGAGCACAATATCATGGGCAAACTTTACGAATGCTTGATACTTCCAACAAAGACCAATCAACGAATGATAAACTCAAAGACCTTTGAAAACTTCTATCCAAGAACTTTAGGGCACAACTTATGATTATTAAGTAGATGTTAGGTGGTAGTTGATAAATGGTAGTTGCATTTATTACTTGGCTTTTTTTTAATGTTAAAAGTTTTTCACCCTCATTTGTAATCACCCAATAATTTATATAAGTATTCTCTCTCTAGAAACCTTATTTTATTTTTTTATCTCTCTAAGTGTGAGTATTTAGCGAAAGTGTTAGAAAATGATTATAAAGGCTTACAAGAAGTTTAAGATTGTACGAGAAACTTGCATAGGAAAAATTTGTTCGTGATAATTGGTATTAGAGATCAAAAGTTCCCATTATTCATGATGGTGGCAAGCAGAAATAGTTCCAAGAGAGAAATTGTTGACCATACTTCAAGAGCACTAGAGAAGCAAGCAAAAAAAGGTTCTCATCGGGATAAGTCAATATTAGATGAAGGTGCTGATTTTGTGGAAATGGCATTTAAAAGCTTTGGCACAGTGATCAAGGAGAGTGAGACCAAGTTGGTGGACTTGGCACTATGCATCAAAGAGTTAGAGTATAGGGATGCTTATCTTGAGGAGATGATGCAAGACACACTTAGAAACTCAAAGGTTAGATACAAAGGATGCTTGAGGCCAATTTAACCAAACTTTAAGCACAAATCAATGAGAGATTGACTATACTTACTTTGAAGAATCAACTTGTGTTAATGTGAATGCAGTCATAAGTGTAATAACAGTACCTTCAAGGGAGCACAGAGATGTTCCAAGGCTATAGAGTTTCAATGGCTTAAGAAATGTGAAAGAGCTCAAAACTTCCTTTGAGAACTCAAGCAATACTTTAAGGTGATGCATATTACGAATGAGGACGACAAAACATAAATTATACGCTCTATCTCACTAATTTTGCAATGCTTTAGTGAAGAAGAAACAAAAGTAAGATAGAGCGAGGGATGTGTGTGATGGTGACGTGGGATGATTTTAGGGGAAAATCAAGAAATAATTTTATCCAAAGAATATAGAGTACGAGGCACATACATATTTTTAAAGACTTATACACAAGGATAATATATACGGGCATGTGAAAGAGTTCTAAAAGTTCTTGTTAGAGATTTCTGACATGAGTAAGAATGAGTTGCTCTTTGCCTTTGTTGATGTATTACAACCATGGGCAAAGATAGAGTTGTATTAATGAGGGGTACAAGATGTCTCAATTGCTATCATATTTATCGAGTCTTTAATAGAGTTTTGGAGGTCTAAATCTCCAAAAAAAGGGAAGAAGGAGGATAAGAAAAAAGATGGAGAGAGTGCATCAAGTAAAGAATAAGAGTATCATAGTAGCTCTCATTAAAGAGGGGCAAACAGAGCAAGAGGAATAAGAAGTGCTATGGGGAGGAAACGAGAGTGGGAGGATTAAGGCTTCTAAGCACCATCAATGCTAAGACAAAAATATCAAAGTTGGAGAGGAAGGGGCAGATATATGTTATGATATGCATCAACATCCAAGAAATCAAGGCACTTCTTGATACTTAGGCTTCTCATAACTTTCTAGAAGTCAAAGAAGTAGCATAGTTAGTGATTAAGTTAGAGAAGTAGAAGGAGTCATTGAAGATGGTGAATGCTAACTTAATTCTAATCTTTAGGGTGATGAAGAAGATGAAAGTATAATTTGGAAAGTAGCGAGGAGAAGTGGATTTATCGATCATCAAAAGGGATGATTATCTGGTAAATCTTGATTGTGAGTTCATAAATAAGGTTAGAATTTTTATCCTTCCATTCACTAACATTATAGTGATTATAGCTGAGGTTTCTAAGCACCATTAGTGCTAAGATAAAAATATTAAAGTTGGAGAGGAATGTATAAATCTATGTTACAATATGCATCAACATCCAATAAACTCAAGAACTTCTCGACTTTAAGACTTCCCATAATTTTTTAGAAGTCAAAGAATCAGCATTGTTAAGGATTAAGTTTGAGAAAGAGAATGGGTCATTGAAGATGATAAATCCTAACATGAGTCCAATCTTTAGGGTGGTGAAGAAGGTAAAGGTACAACTTGGAGAGTGGCATAGACAGTCATCACAAAGAAGGATTATCTAGTAAGTTTTGGTATTAAGTTCATGGATAAGGTTAAAAAAATTCATTCTAATCTCTAACACTATAATGATTATTAGTGAGACTACTTATATAATGTCGATTACAAAAGAAAGAAAGTCACCATAGGACTTTGGTAATAGAAGTGAGGGAGGAAGAGTTAGGAAGAAAAGACAACTGAGTAGACCAAGTAAGCCGTAGTGAGTTTGGTGATAACAACTCTTTGCAACAAGATTAAATAAAGTATAAAATATGACCCACTGACAATATAATTAGTTACACATGTGAGCAAAGAAAAGACTTATTAATTTGAGGTCAAAGATAGACTGATCTATAGTAAGAACAATTTGTGAGAAGGTGATGAGGCTTTCAAAAGAGTATTATTCAAAGTGTTATGACTTCAAGTAGGCACGACATCTGAGAATAGATCATTTGCAAGATATAATAGAAGAGTCTTACTATTGACCATACATACGGAATGATATAGATCTTTACATGAAGACTTATCTTGTGTACCAACAAGATGAGGTTGATCATGCACACCCTTGAGAATTGTTAAAGTTGTTATTTACTTCCAAGAGACCATATAAGAGTGTCTTAATAGATGTTATTATGGCCATACCAAAAATTTGGCAATTATGGCCCATTTATTATAATAGTAGACTGATTCTCCAAGTATGGAGTCTTCATTAGTACAATGAAAGATTGTACTGTAGAAAAAATGAAAAAACTCTTCTTCTAGTACATGGTAAAATACCAGAGAGTGTCAAAATCAATTGTGAGTGTCATCATGATTCATTTTTCACTGACTAATGTTGGAAGAAATTTTCAAGATAATAAGATCAAATTTGAACTTCTTATTGGTTATGTATCTACAAATAAACTAACAAATAGAGAGAGTGAATGGACTAAAGATTTTTATGGCACTACATGAGTACCAGTAACTGCAAAAGTTTATTGGATGTAGCTTAATTCTCCTATAACCTTTATAGGATTGAGTCTATAAATGCAAGCATATTTGAGATTGCAATAGGGCAATAGCCACTTACTCTCTCTATAATTGCAACAAGCTATATAGGATTGAACGTGACAACTTGCCAACTTGCCAAAGGTTAGCATGAGAAGAGCAAGATGACAAAAATATATTTGGCCCAAGTTTAGAAGAGAATGAAGAAATGGCAAATTTGAAGTAGAGAGATGTGACGTACATGGAAGGCAATATTGTGTTTGTCAAAAATTTGGTCCATCAATCAAAAACTTTGTGCCAATTAAGCAAGAGCTTAATTTGATATTACAAAAGGTCTTTTTATAGTAGAATGGTTGGGAAGGTGGAATATTGACTTGCTTTATCAAATAACTTATGATTCTACCAAATATTTTCACATGAGTCTTTTGAAGTCTTATCACACAAATTAGGAAGATTCGAGCAGAGTAGAGTCAAAGTGTACTCTAACAAATATTCACTCGCAATACAACAAGGAGGTTGAGTCGATAGAGGCAAAGCGAGTGATTTGAAGAAGAAGGGTTAGAGTATTTAGTGCATTGAAGAGGTCATTTGGATAGCAAAATAAGTTGAAAATGCGAAGACGAGCTTTGACATTTCAAGAAGAAGATTGCTAATTATGAAGTTGCAATAAGAACATCGAGATTAGATGGGAGAAAATTATCACATACTAATTTTATGGAGATATGATTCTGCCAACAAATGACAATTAACAAAAGTTGACCCTCCTGATTATGTAGCTTAGTCCATCGTTATCAATCACTCTAAAAAGGGAAGCATACGCTTTCGCGATATACGATTTTTGAAGAAGAGCCCAGCTGATAGGGCGGCAAAAGGGGACGAATATGCCTTTGAAGACCTTACCGCATTCCGGCCCCGGGGCCTTCCATTGGTCTTTTCTCTGTCCTCTATCTTATCTAAGTACTGAGTTGATCGAGACCAAAGTCCATAGGATACCACATCGAACATAACTCGCACTGCGCTCTTCTCCCTTTGCCAATGATATCCTAGAAGTTTACCGGCTTTGAACTACACTTGCTTCTGGATAGATGTGTGGGACAGAGAGCTCGTGGTACCTTCGGACCACCTCTGCTATGAGAACCGTGTGAACAGAGAGTGGGCAGAAGGGAAGGAGGTCCTCATACGGAATCGCACACTTACCCTTGACCTAGTTGTCTGACTCGCAGGCCCTATAAATGGAAGAGAACCCCCCGGAATCGATAGAAAGGGCAAACAAACTCTCCCCTATATAAGGTAAGAGGAAGTTAGCCTCCTCGGCGTGATCGGCGGGGGGCTTCCACGAAAGAGCATAGTACTCTAAAACTTCCATCCAAAAATTTTAAAGACATAAATTATAATTACTAAGTAGTTGTTAAGTGATAGTTGGTGGATGTCAGTTATATTTATTACTTGCCTTCCTTTTTATGTATTTATAAGAGTTTGTCATTTGTAGTTACTCTATAATTTATGCAAGTATAAACTCTTTCAATTTGTATTTTTCTCTCTCTAATTATGAGTGTTTAGCAAGAGTGTTGACAGAAGAGTTACTTAGGTTTACAAAAAAGTTAAGATCGTATATCAAACTAACAAAAGGAAAATTTTTCTATGACAACGGAGTAACACCTGAGACCGAGCAATGCCTTTTTAACAAGCGGGCAATGCCATGTCATTTGTTCCTCCTCCCTCACATATCCTCTTGTCCTTGTTAATATATATATTACACATACCATAAGTGAGGGCGTGCCAGAATCTCCAATGTGCCTGAGCTACTGATCTAACTATATAAAGTACAATTTTCGTACCTGTGGTTTTGTACTTTTTGACATATGATCCTGTACTTCAAAAATGACCAAAAAATCATGAGTTTAGCTTTGGAGTTTCACTTTTAGGCTCGGGGGCCTTTCTGAGCCTAAATTTATCCCAAGCTTATGGATAATTACTTTTTCATCACATTTTTTTATATTTTAGTCCCAAATCCTAAATTCTCCAATTTCTGCCTCCAATCCCAAAATTAGAAGCAAAAAACACCTTCCCTAGTTTGAGTAACCACCATACGAACTCAAATAAAGCAAATCTATTGAGCCAATAATTATCTCGATGGAGAGGAAAACTGAGATCTTGTCGCAGTTAGCCGCAAACCACCTCTACCTGACCCAATTTGAGCTACTTCGGGCTGTCATCATCGTGCTTCAAGCAGTCAACCCAGAGCTATCATGCACGATCCTCCAAGTAGTGGTGGCCTGGTCTAGACAATTTGAGAGCATTCTATTTCTGGTTGAGCCTCCTGCTCTTCGCTTTTGATATTGGCTTATCTCTCTGCTGTGGAGCTGCTTCAGTTCCAGGACCCTACACCGGTACCTGGAGCTTTGATGTCGGAGAGTTGAAGGCTTGCACAAAGTTTCTGGTCCTTATCCATGAGCTAATTGACCAGTCTGAGGATGAAGGCGTGAGAGAAGAGCTGGGGAAGCTGATGTAGGTCGGGGCTGAGAGGTTGGGGCCTGATATGGCTGGGAGCGAGGGGGTGAGGCGGAGGTTGGGAGCGTAACTCTGCTCGAGGAGGAGGAGCTATCCAGGTTGAGGGCGTCGGTGATGGATAATTCGGATGTTTTTGACGCTTTGTGTTGGAATATGAGGTGGTAGATGAAGGGAGGGGTTGAAGGCGGCATGGGAGAAGTGGAGGGTTCCAGGCTAGCAATAACGGTACGGAAGGAGACTAAGGTGGAAGAAGAGGATGTTTTGGGATTTTGGGACTAAAATATTCGCTGGGATTTTGGGACTAAAATGTAATTAGGACTTTTGAAGGAGTTGACTGGAAGTTGTTCGAAAATTTGGAAACTTGGGATTTGGGACTAAAATGTAAAAAAATGGGATGAAAAAGTAATTATTCATAGGTTCGGGACGAATTTAAGCTCGGGAAGGCCTCCGAGCCTAAAAGGAAACTCTGAAGCTAAACTCATGACTTTTTTGATCATTTTTAAAATATAGGATCATATGTCAAAAAGCGTGAAACTACAAATACTAAAATTGTAATTTTTCCTATATTCTTTATTAATTGTTCCAAATCTTGCTCTGGGGAAAGTCTCCCAGCTCGCTGTCGGAAGATGGAACCTTAAATTCGCCGACCGATCACGACCATACTATTTTATAATATTTATCTACTTCTAAAAATATATGCCTCCTAACAATGGAAAGCTGTGTGTGTATTTATATAAATACTGGATTGACGTTGAGGATGAAACTTGCAGCACTAATCCATCTCGCCCACGTACACTAATTTTTACAGCACAAATAACAATAAATTAATTTATGGTTGATGAAAGAGGTAATAGATTTGAAGTTATTATAAACATATGTGGTTTTAAACCTTACAAATATTAAAGATTTACAAAATTAGTTAACAAATAAGATATGTTACTGCACAACTCTCAATAATAAAACTTTCAAAAAATTACATAGAGAAAAAAGCATATATGCCAAACCATATGTACCTTCCAAAAATGTGTGCATCACGAAAATTGAACCTAAGAACCGCTAATCCACTAATTCCCCTCGAGGGTGGTAGGTCTTGAACTCTCTTTCTTTCCTTCGCGTAATGTGGTGGGTAGCTCACCATACACCATATCCAATGGAAACTCCCAACTATCTTTTAATGCTATTTGCATCTTGTTTTGCGAGTTCTTTTTTTCTTATGTCCCCTAATCAAATTTGTTCGCATGATCCGAGTTTTGCTTTTCTACATGGTAAATGAATTTTTTTTTCTAAAGTACTTTATAATAGCATTTACATATGTATTAAAATAATCAATTACAGGTATATCACACATTTTTTACACACACGATAATACCACATTCGAGCGGGCGACTGTCACATTATATCACGCTAACGACTAGACGTTTCCAAAAGCTAATGCTCGCTGACTCCCCTTACATAATCAACAGTTCTAAACTTCTAAAACTCTTATCAGAATTCGACTAATCAGTTATTGATGTCAGAACATTCAAAAAAAAAATTCCTCCTACGAAAAAGGAAGAAAACAATTGTTTCTTGTGTTGCATGGCGTTTACTAGAAGTTGACCCATGTGAAGCGTCCTGGCTCCTTATTGGCCATCGATACATCAACGAGTAATTTTATTGTACTACAAAATATTAAGTGATAAAATTGAGATTCATGAACAATATTTTAATCGATTTATAAATTTTAGAGAACTATAGTTCAAAACGAAGTTGCCAACCTCTGGATTAAACAAGATGGGCAGACCCAGAGATTAAGTGGAGATTGGGTGCGAAAGGTGGAAGATCGGACGGACGAAAGGTTAGATATTTTTTGGGGTAGGTATATAACTTTATTAATACGAAAAAAGAAAAAAATCTTTGGAAATTTACAATGAGAATGGAAAAATATGGAAACCCCTTCTACCTGAATAATCCCGAATCCCCACCTAAGCGATAACCCTCCCATATAGTACGAGAGTTGTAATCGAAAGCCTCATTAAAAATTCTTTGTAATAACCTAGTGAAAAAATGCCAAAGGAAAAAGAGGTGCCTCGAGTACTGCTATATGCGTCAACGACAAAGGTTGAGAGATTATGGACCAAATATGTTCCGATATAAAATCGAGGGATTAAATTGGACACCCAAAACTGTAAACACGAGACTGTAGGCTTGTAATATATTAGCCCACAAAACATAAATGAAAAGCTCAAAACTGATGTTTGGGTCGGACCGTAAGGACGTGCAGTTTGATGTTATTGGATTGGGCCGAACATGGTCGGTCTTCAAATATGTTTTTTTGAAAAACAAAGCTTAAGAAGAGAAATTGGAGTACAAAAGTTTTTCGAGTTCCAAAGGGTGCGAAATAGCCCAATCACTTCGTAAAGCATCAGCCTGGTTTGCTTATAACACCAATCAGCCAAGTAATTACAAGCCTTAGGGATACATGATAGTGGACACGAGTACATAATCATTCAAAATAATTTTTAGTCATGTGGGTGGTTCTCAATTCAACTATCATAGCAAATTCAGCACAAATAATTTTAATTTGGTCAGATAAGAGTTGTCGGTCTTCAAATACTAATAAACCTTTTTGATCTTTGACCTTTTCGTTCGACACATAAAATATATATTTCAGTTATGTTAACTTATTATTTACACAGTACAGAGAAAAAAAATTGTATTGAATGATAGTGAACTTCACTTCGGCACAAAGAATTACAATGATAGTGGACTTAACTTGTACATAATCGTTCAGAACAATTTTCAGAGTCATATGGATGGCTCGTATTTCAACTATCATAGCGAACTGAGCACATATAATTTTAACTTGGTCAGACAAGAGTTGTTAATCTTCAAATGCTAATAAATCCTTTGCGTTTCGGCTTTTTCGTTCGACACATAAAATATGTTTTTCAGTTTTGTTAACATTTTATTTACATAGTGCAGATAGAAGGAAAAAAATTGTCTTAGGATATTTAATGTGTAAACTAATCTATTAAACATGGAGAGATCTAAGTTGCGTAAGGAAAGCATCAAGTTCATTTCAATCGGGCCAAAAGGCATAGAGGGATAAAAATGGGATGAAAAAGCCCGAGGGCGAAGGAAAAAATAAATGGGCCGACGAGCTATTTAGAGAATAGGTAGATTTCTGTGCTGAGTTTTGAAGATGATTTAGTCTGCTTACTTCGGCCCATCATACAACTCAAAGCCCATGAATGCTGCAACGGCTATAATTCCCGCGCAATAAACTGTTCATCGTCTCAAACAAGGAAGGCAAGCGCAACGGATACACCTTTTATGTGTATTCAATTCCTAGTTAGTTATCTCTCATTCCCTCTCTTGAATTTATGCTAGTGTGGTGAAACTAATAATAATCCAGCAGCACAAGGGTGAAAAGGAGTTTGAGAAGTCAACAGTTCGATTCCTGGCACGTTGTAATATAATAGATATTAGAATAGTTATTAGAATAGGATCTCAAAAAATAATAATCAAGTAAGTTTATCCATCCAATTGCTTAATCTTCAAGCGGGAGAAAATTTTTTGGGGCGAGGGGAGTTTTGGATTTTCTCAAAGTTGTCAATAATATCAAAATTCAATTTAATTTATAAAGTCGTTGATTATGATTTTGCAAGAGCGAAGGATAATGTAATGTGTGATTGTTAATGATTCACTTGGTGCAACTGGAGTCTAACTTTGTTGGGTGAAAAACGGTCGTGGGAGTCAAGGTCGATCTCGTGACGGCTCTAGAGACTCGCCCCAAGGTCGGCTTAACTATGCGTAACTACGTGTGGCCAGAGCCGGACTACTTCTACCTAAACTACGCCTAGACTACGACAAAAGCCGGATCTTGAGTTGATTTGTGTGTTTGATGATTGATTGATAGATGATCCTTCCCCCTCCTCGTCCGTCCTTTATATAGGCGTAGAACCCCGTCTTTTGCTTGCACTCGGACTCTATCTCCTCCTTATACTTGAACTCTCCTAACGCTTATCACCAGGGACGCTTATCCTTATCTTTAGCCGAAACACTTATCCTAAGTTCGCTCAGATTTATCATCTCCGGTAATTTCAGAACCCAAGTTGATCGCCTCTATCGGGAGACCAACTGCGTACGGTCTCTTGACACGGCTCTTCAAGCGAATGTGATTATCCGAAAATAACCTTCCGAAGTTTCTAGGTGTCATTAGGCGAAGGTGGTGGACCCTTTGCTTTTCGGGATTTCCAAGTGTCACCAGGCAAAGCTATGACACCCTTCGCATTTCGGGAGCTATAGGTGTCACCAGGTAAAGGTTATAATACCCTTTGCGTTTTGAAGCCTCGAAGTGGCGCTAGGTAAAGTGTTGACACCCTTCGCCTATCGGAGCCTCTAGGTGACGCTAGGCAAAGTGTTAACACCCTTCGCTTTTCGGAAGCTCTAGGTGTCACCAGGCGAAGGCTAGGACACTTTGCTTTTCGGAAGCTTTAAGCGTCACTAGGCGAAGGCCATAACACCTTTCACTTTTCGGAAGCTCTAGGTGTCTTTAGGCGAAGGCCATAACACCTTTTGCTTTTCGAAAGCTTCATGTGTCTCTAGGCGAAGGCCATAACACCTTTCACTTTTCGGAAGCTTTAGGTGTCTCTAGGCGAAGGCCATAACACCTTTCGCTTTTCGGAAGCTCTAGGTGTCTCTAGGCGAAGGCTAGGACACTTCGCATTTCAGAAGCTTTAAGTGTCTCTAGGCGAAGGCTAGGACACTTCGCGTTTTGGAAGCTTTAAGTGTCACTAGGCGAAGGCGATGACACTCTCCACTTTTCGGAAACTCTAGGTGTCACTAGGTAAAGACTAGGACACTTTTTGCTTTTCGGAAGCTTTAGGTGTCTCTAGGCGAAGGCCATAACACCTTTCGCTTTTCGGAAGCTCTAGGTGTCTCTAGGCGAAGGCCATAACACCTTTCGCTTTTCAGAAGCTATAGGTGTCTCTAGGCGAAGGCCATAACACCTTTCGCTTTTCGGAAGCTCTAGGTGTCTCTAGGCAAAGCCCATAACATCTTTCGCTTTTTGGAAGCTCTAGGTGTCTCTAGGCGAAGGCCATAACACCTTTCGTTCAATGAAAAGTCGAACGCTTCCCTTCGTGCTTTATCGAGGAGCCGAGGTACTTTACTCACCGAGATCGACCGAACACCCTCTTCGAACAAGGAAAAATGCGCGACACTTTTCCTCGGACAAGGCGAGAATGCGCGCGCTAAAGCCTCTTGGAAGGAATAAATATCACCTTAGTCACTCTCAACAGGGCAAATATTTGCGAGGGTCACTCCAAGGATGGTAAACTTATATCGGACAAGTCACTCTCAACAGGGAAAATATTTGCGAGGGTCACTCTTCGCAGGGCAAATATTTGCGAGGGTCACTCCAAGGAGGGTAAACTTATATCGGACAAGTCACTCTCAACAGGGGAAATATTTGCGAGGTTCACTCTTTGCAGGGCAAATATTTGCGAGGGTCACTCTTCACAGGGCAAATATTTGCGAGGGTCACTGTAAAGAGGGCAAATATCATTTTTAACCCTCAAAAGAGTATTTTTATTTTGGCTCCAACAAACTTATATCTAACATTTATTTTTAAATACTTTAGTACCCTGATATAATAAAAATAGGATCTTAAGTTATACAAATACTGGTGTTGAGATATTTCAAACGCTAGATTATTGTGTTGTAAAATTCATAATACCTATGAAAGTCATAAAGTTAAAAAAAAAAAAATCCGAGCCAAACTTTACGGGCTGGATTAGTGAAGCATCTTCTCCCTTTGACTCAATTCTCTTCCTCTTCTCATCGTTTTTCTTCTCCTTGGAGAAGTAGCAGAAGAGAGACACCAACACTAGGCCCAAAAATTAATTAACTTAACAATATAAAACGTTGTACATTTTGACCGAGATAACAGTGATTTTTATGTAAAAAAATTTACCATAAAAAATGTCGAAATATAAGAAAATCTCATATTACTGTGGCTACTATCACAATATGCTTAACTTGTCCTTTTTTTCGGTCGATCCGGTTAGCTTCCTTGGGTCGGTGTAGTTCATGTGTAGCAACCCAAAAAGGAGGAGACATTTAAGGCCGAAGTCGGAGCCGCTCTTACAGAAATTTTAATATTTTATTTTATTTTTCTCAAGAGTCAATTTAATTTTTGAAATAACCCATTATATCTTTCGGATAAGTGAAATTTATTAATATTTGTAATTTACTTAGTGTGTATTTCTTTTTGAGAGGTTACGATTGTCATGCTGTGAAAAAAATTGTGGTACAAAAATATTACCTTTGATAAAAGAAAGATACTATATTAACATTTATATCCCCAGGTAGATATTTTAACAACTCGACTTTTCAAATGTTTTTTTTAATAACTCAGATATCTATGCCTAAATAACTATAACAGACGCTGAAAGCGGCTGAATTGGGGGAGGTTGGGTTGGGCTGGTGAGTAATCTGCATGCATTGGACTTCCTTTCTCTCGATCTTCTTGGATTGATTCGGTTCTGGCCTGGGGAATTGGTCGCCTAGATCGGCTTCCTACTTCAATTAAAACAAACTTTCAATTTATTATAATAGTAGTTGCTCATTAATGTACTTGCTGTTATGCATGAACATATTTTAATATTGTTAGTGAATGATGTTGCACCAAATGGTATCCATCAATGTTTCCAAAACTATTCGTGTTTGAGCTCTAATATTACGAACTTGTTATTAATTACGCAATCAACTCATATTGTCCGAATCTTACTGCTAAAATCTGACACAACTAAATCATTCCCCATAATACGATTTGCTTGTTAATTTTTTTTAGGGAAATTAAAGGGTTTTTATGTTACTGTTCACAATTTAATAACGAAATAAGTGTTACAAATTTTTTAATTTAAATCTAAATTCGAGATTTTTTTCCGTGACTTAGACCATTTCACGGAAAAAAAAATATTCGAGGTAATCAACGATCGAAAAATTTTCGTGACAAAATTGTGTCTTTATCAAACGTCGATATAATTTCCGTAATTAGGTCAAAAATCATAGAAAATTAAATTAATAATTAATGATGATAATTGGCTACCCTATAATTACTCTAGTATCTGCTAGTTACAAGGTAAAATCATTAATTTTTGGTTAGGGTTTGTAGTACTAATTGCGTGCGGCATTCCTCTTTGTAAATAATATTTTTGTTGTAATAATCCTTCTAATTGATAACTATTGTGTGCTAATTCTGGGAGTTACAAAATAAAATAATTAGTTCCGACAGGTTGGTAGTGATGATTGGTGGCTTAGTAGGCATTCTGCTTGTAATTAATAGAATTTTTTGGTAATAGTTCATGTACTTAATATTTTTTGGTGATAATCCCTGTAATTAATAACGTTTTGGTGATAATCCATGGCGTTCCAATCATAAAATATTAAATAGTATTTTTTAATATTAACTTTGAGATCTTAACATGTATTCAAATTTTAGTGAACTAAATTAGTCTAATTAGTTACAAATTAATTAAGAATTTTTTTATCCATCCGTTGAAAAACATCATTTTTAACTTTTCAAACATTGCACCTCCTTAGAACAAAAATTATATTATAGATATTATCACCCAAAAAAGTTATCAATTATAGAGCATAATGCAACGAACTAGAGTCCTAACCAAAATTAATGATTTTGCTTTATAACTTCCAACATCATACACTAATTATTAATTGCAGGGATTATCACCAAAATAATGTAACTACAAGGAAGAAACACCCAATTGGCATTACTAGTCTTAATAAGAATTAATGATTAACATTTACAGTTTAACACACACTAATTATTAATTATGACTAAGGAAAAATTTGTAGTGTTTTATTCACGAAATTTTTTGTCGTTATCACGGATAAAATTCTCGTAACATGTTCTAAATTACAAAAAAAAATTAGATGTCGACCTGGACACCAGATGTATTATTAAAAAAATCCTATATTTTAATTAATGGTGAACAATAATAAAAAAAAACTCAAATTACATTGCTTCTTGGTCGTTTATTTGATGATCAAATCAATCACAGTCCTAATAGTACGGGACCACTGCCTATCGGCATGTCGACTTGCATGCATTATGCATAGCTCCACACGTTACTACATCAATCGAGACAGCCTATTAATTTTTCGTCAAATTGTTCGTCTTTACAAAAAGAACTATTTTTTTTTTCGGAAGGGACTCTAAGTGGTTACTTCTTTACTCTAAATAGTTTGACCTTTGAAAAAAAATCGGTTTCCATAATTCCAAAATCAAAGATCTAACCAGATTGCCCTTGACTTGACCAAGAAAAACTTGTCATGAATCTTGTTTTAAAAGGATAAAAAGTCATGAATCAGGCAACGAAACGACAAAAGAAATTTTGATTTTCAAAGTTATTTGGATTAATATTTAAAACGAAGAACAATTATCATTTGAAAGACAACAGTTTGAAATAGAATCCACAACAAAAAATAAAAAGCCAGAGGGAGACAAGGATATAATTAGACCAAGAGCACCCGCCAGCTTTGACATGCCCGGGGCTTGGCCCTGGCCCACACAGAAATTAATTAAATAAGGGGGGTTGTCTGACCTTATTTGGTTTTGATCGGCTGACCGATCGTGGGAGAGAGGGGGAGAGAGGTGGCTGGTGGGCCCCATCCTATTAGTTTATTGTTTTATTTTTATTTTTTTATATTAATAATAATTTTTTTTTTGATCATACGGTTTTTTATATTAATAATTGAGAGGGCTGGATTGGCGGGTGCACATGGTCTTATATAATCCCATGTTACGATTCAAAAGAGGGATTAATCCCACATTCAGACCCACGTGGCAAGAGTTTGAAGGAGAGAGGTGGTGAACTGTGTTTGGCATATGCGAGTGTGGGGCCCAGGTATGTGGTGACAGTGGGCTCCCCGCCGGAACCGCTCACATGTCCTAACGTCGGGCGGCAGCCAACTACCGCCCAGGAAGATAGGAGTTGTTAGCGTGTGGGTCACAGGGGTAACCCCCCGGAGGGTTTTTTACGCTACTGCTCCGTATATTTATACCGATTTACAATGCCACCCCTCATGACTACGCATAAAAGCAATTATAGGATAGACTTCTTTATTTTTTGAAATCCAGGATCCTCGGAAATCATAAGCAATTCGAGTGTTCGAGCCTCGGGCAACTTTAAAGTATGTAATAATATTAATTATTAACTACCTTATTGCACAAACAAAATAAATTATATTGTTTTCTTTGTATTGTAAGTATATGAACGTAACAACTTTTCAAATTTTTATTGAAAATTAATACAAACTTTATTTATAAAAAACTATATTTACATTGTTTTAACGAATCTATTTTATGTGATGGTGATGTTATTTTAACTATCACAAGGTGAATGTTTACGAGCATTCACACCCAGTATAGTAATAATGAAATCTTTATAAATTGATATTTTATAAAGTGATACTTTATTTAAATTGATAAATAATTTCAATTTCGAGTTGGGTTGGTATAAAAAAGTGCTAAGTTCTCTATCAGAATAACTGATATTTTTTCAAATTTTTTTTAAAATAAATATGGGTCACAATATTCGCATAAAATGATATTGTCTAATAAATATATATTTACATATTTTATAATTTTAAAAATATTTTAAAATACTATTTTGTGATTGTTGTAAAAAAAATATCTCTATCAAACTATAATATTGTAATAAGCAAAAAATTAGATAATTTGGATATAGAGAAAATATTTTTTATTTTGTATGCATTTATTATTATTTTTAAAAAAAATAAACATTTCTTGTGTGATAACTTTTCTAAAATGATATTTTTCTTTGATTGAAAAAATATTACTTTAGAGAAATTTAAGATGATACATATGTTTTTATTAATGGGTCAATCACATTATCCTCAAGCTATTTTTTTAGTAAAAACCAAATATCTACATATAAGTGTAAGTTGAATATGATACGTTTAACGTTAACTGAAAATTGCAATATCAATCAATGTGAACCCAGGATTTGCAACAATGTGATGTGCAGATTAAAATTTCCTTGATCTAGTACAAAATTATATATATATATATATAATTTTGTACTAGATCAAAGAAATTTTAATCTGCACATCACATTGAGACAGAATTGGAAATTTAGGTCGTTAAACAATTTGCCAATTTGGTACCCTTTTTCTCCGTGACAATGGAATCCTCAAAGAGAGAACGATATTATCTAATGAGAGTCGAACCACGCCTTTCCTTTCTCTGACTTGGTTCCCGTGCAAGTCATTTTTTTTCCACCGCCTTCAACCTTTCTCCCATCATTCCATATCTATCTCTTCATCTCCGGCTTTGTCCGGTTTTCTCTGGCTTCGTTCGGCACTCTACGGCTTTCTCCGGCTCCGTCCGGCTCTCTCCGGCTTTGTCCGGCACCTCCTCAGTCCTTGCCTTCACCACCCACCCTCCACCAGACCTCGCCTCACCACCCACCCTCCACCAGACCTCGTCTCTATCGTCCTTCAGCTGTCTAGTCCCTCCGCCGTCCAGGCCATCCACGACCTCGCCTCCGCCGTCCTTCAGCTGTCTAGTCCCTCTGTCGTCCTTCAGCCGTCTACCAGACCTCGCCTCCGCCTCGCCCAAACCATCCAGGCCATCCACGACCTCGCTTCCGCCTCGCCTCAGCCATCCAGTCGTCCACCAGACCTCGCCTCCGCCTCGCCTTAGCCGTCCAGGCCGTCCACGACCTCGCCTCCACCACCCAACCCATCTAGTCAGTCCCTAACCTCGCCTCCACTGTCCCTCAGCTCTAGGTTCTCGCCCTCTTTCTCCAGGTTTTCACCACCTTCGCGCTAGAGTCCATCGACATGCTGTTGAGGCAGGCGAAGCTGCTGGTGTCCGAGTTGAGACGCGGTGGCTCCGAGTTGGTTGAGGCGGTTATCAATCTGGGTGTGTGGTTCGAGGGGCTGGGGAGTTTGGGTGTGTGGGCCTTTTGCTTTTTGGTTGTTGGGCTTGGTTGTTTTATGTTTATTAGGCTAGTTTGCATTATGATTATTGGGCCTCTTTGTATTTTGCTTGTTAGGTCTCTTTGTTTTTCGCTTTCCCTTGGTTGTTGCTTGTTTCTGCTTTTGCCGGCTCTATTTTCCTTTAGAATTTTGTTGCTTGTCCAATGGGTGTGGGAGGAGAAATTTGTCTCGGTCGATTCACGTCGACCTTGGCTCTCTGCTGAGTGTATCTTGTATACACTCAGTTACCCTCTCGACTTTGTCTTGAGGTTTTCTTACCGAACTTTGTTTCGGCAGATTTCGCCTCGATCGATGGTCTTGGGACCTTTTCGATCGCCCTTCGTCCCCGTCTTGTGCCTTCTTGCACTTGTTGGATCGGTTTCAATTTTTTATCGGTTATCTTATCTTGTGCTTGCGATCTTTTTGTATCGCCTTGTAATCTCGTTTATAATATAATGTATGTGTTTTACCCCCTAAAAAACAAAAGAAAGAACGATATTTAAAGGGACCGACCCACTTCAAAGATGAAGCATGTGATGTTGGTAGAAGTTTATCTTATTTTAATTAGAAAAAATAAGGTAGCCTCAATAATGACATTACCGTTGATGAGGAGAAGGAACCGTTTTTAATAATAATAGTAATTATTCTATTGTTATTACATCATTAGATTAGGGTCAGGGACTTGTTTATGTACGTTGTTTTCTTTTGGAGCAAGACAGGAAAATAAAATATCTCATGGAAGGTTCTAATGTCTTCACCTAACACCTTTGAAAAAAGATAAATTATATATAAACGGGTAAATAGTTGAAAAGTGGAAACCTTTTCCAGTTGGGAATGGTCATCACACGCCCCTTGTATTGTTTCCTTTCGTGATATTTATTATCGGATCTACTAAATTATCTAATCTAGTTAGTTAACAATTTTTTTCACAAAAAGTTTATTTGTTGGCCGTTTTGTTTGAGCTTCATGTTTTATTTTCTATGACATGACGAAATAACCTTATTATTGTATGTCTGTTAGTTATTATTACGCTCATGTTGATCCAAATAGGTCATGATCTAAATAAGTCATGAATTGAAATATTAAGAAAAATGAATTATGGGGAACATGATACATCACGTTGCCCATGGTTCCCATATGCCACTTTGGTTGCATCCCTTGGGAAGGGAATGAAAAGATAAGCCTATGGCTACTAACGATATCATGATCAAATCTAAAAAATATTGGTATCGTATAAAAAATATTAATATTGAAAATGTTAGCACAATTTGCAAGAATTTCATACTATAAAAATTGGAATGGATTCTAAATCGTTTGTCAAATCATTCGTCTTTACAAAAAGAAATTTTTTTTTTGGAAGGGATTCTAAATGGTTACTTCTTTACTCTAAATAGTTTGATCATTGGAAACAAATCGGTTTCCATAATTCGAAAATCAAAGATCTAAACAGATTGTCCTTGACTTGACCAAGAAAAACTTGTCATGAGTCTTATTTTGAAAGGATAAAAAGTCACGAATCAGGCAAACGAAACGACAAATGAAATTTTGATTTTTAAAGTTATTTTGGATTAATATAACGAATAACAATTATCATTTGAAAGACAACAGTTTGAAATAGAATCCACAAAAAAAAAAAGCCAGAGGGAGACAAGGATATAATGATATAATCCCAATTCCCACGTTATAATTCTGTTGGGTGAAAAACGCTCGTGAGAGTCAAGGTCGATCTCGTGACGGCTCTAGAGGCTCGCCCCAAGATCGGCTTAACTAAGAGTAACAAAGGGTGGCTGGAGCTGGACTACTTCTACTCCTAAACTACTGCCTAAACTACGATAAAAGCCGAAGCTTGAGTTGATTTGTGTTTGGTGATTGATTGATAGATGATCCATGTGCCTTCCTCGGACTTCCTTTATATAAACGTAATACTCCGTCTTCTACTTGCACTCGAACTCCTTCAACACCTGTCCCGATGATGTTATCCTTATCCGCGCGGAGAACTTATCCTAAGTTCACTAGGATTTATCTTCTTCGGTTAATTCGGAATTCGCGTTTATCGCCTCCTCACTCGAGAATTCGACCGCGTACGGTCTCTTGACACGATTCGTCAAACAGATGTGATTACCCAAAAATAACCTTCCGCAGTTTCTGGGTATCACTAGGTAAAGGTTATGACACCCTTTGCTTTCCGAAACCTCCAAGTGTCACTAGGCAAAGTCATGACATCCTTCACTTTTTGGAAACTTTGGTGTCACTAGGCAAATGCTATGACACCCTTCGCGTTTCGGAGCCTTGAGGCATCACTAGCCAAGGTGTTAACACCCTTCGCCCTTCGGAGCCTCTAGGTGTCATTAGGCGAAGTGTTAACACCCTTCGCTTTTCAGAAGCTATATGTGTTGCCAGGCGAAGGCCATAACACCTTTCGCATTTCGGAGCCTTGAGCGTCGCTAGGCAAAGTGTTAACACCCTTTGTCCTTCGGAGCCTCTAGGTGTCATTAGGCAAAGTGTTAACACCCTTCGATTTTCGGAAGCTCTAGGTATCGCTAGGCAAAGGCCATAACACTTTTCGCTTTTCGGAAGCTCTAGGTGTCACTAGGCGAAGGCCATGACATCCTTTGCATTTCGGAGCTTCAAGGTGTCGCTAGGCGAAGTGTGAACACTCTTCTCTTTTCGGAAGCTCTAGGTGTCGCTAGGCGAAGGCTATGACACCTTTTGCGTTTTGGAAGCTCTAGGTGTCACCAAGCAGAGGCCATAACACCCTTTGCGTTTCGGAGGCTTTAGATGTCACTAGCCAAGGTGTTGACACCTTCCGTTTTTTGGAAGCTTTAGGTGTCACTAGGCAAGGCAATGACACTCTTCGATTTTCGAAAGCTCTAGGTGTCACTAGCCAAGGTGTTGACACCTTCCGCTTTTCGGAAGCTTCAGGTGTCACTAGGCGAAGCCTATGACATCCTTTGCATTTCGGAAGCTTGAAGTGTCTCTAGGCAAAATGACGATACGCTTTTGCCTTTCGGAGGCCGTAACACCTTGCCTTGCCGGGAAGCCGAAAACACTTTGTCCACCGAAAACTTATGCTCGGGTGAAACTCCTATGTCCGCTTACAACAAGTCACTCTCAAGGCAAATATTTGCGAGGGTCACTCCAAGGAGGGTAAATTTTATCGGACAAGTCACTCTCAACAGGGCAAATATTTGCGAGGGTCACTCCAAGGAGGGTAAACTTTTCTCGGACAAGCCACTCTCAACAGGGAAAATATTTGCAAGGGTCACTCCAAAGAGTGTAAATAACCAATTAAACCCTCGAAAGAGGGATTTTTATTCCAGCTCCAACAAATTCAAAAAGAGAGATTAATCCCACATTCGGACCCACGTGGCAAGAATTTGAAAGGAGACAGGTGGTGAACTGTGTTTGGCATATGCGAGTGTGGGGCCCAGTGATGTGGTGACAGTGGGCTCCCCGCCGGAACCGCTCACATGTCATAACGTCGGGCCGCAACCAACTACCGCCCAGGAAGATAGTTGTTAGCGTGTGGGTCACAGGCGTTTCCCCGAAGGGTTCTTACACTTCTGCTCTGTATATTTATACCGATTTACAATCCCGCCCCTCATGTTATGCATAAAAGCAATTATAGGATTGACTTTTTTATTTTTTGCAATCCAGGATGCTCGGAAATCGTAAGCAATTCGAGTGTTCGAGCCTAGGGCAACTTTAAAGTATGTAACAATATTAACTACCTGTGAGATTACACAAACAAAATAAATTATATTGTTTTTTTGTTTTGTAAGTATATGGACGTAACAACTTTTCGGATTTTTATTGAGAATTAATAAAAACGTTATTTATAAAAAACTGTATAATTACATTGCTTACCGAATCTATTTTACGGGATGGTGAAGTTATTTTAACAATCACAATGTGAATATTTACCTGCATTTACACCGAGAAGTTTTTAATGAAATCTTTGTACAGTAATTTTTTATAAAGTGATAATTTATCTAGATTGATAAAAAAAATTTGATTCTGATTTTATTTAGTATAAAAAAGTGATAATTTTTTTATCAGAATAATTGATATATTTAAAGAAAATTTTAAAATACATCTCGGTCACAATATTCGCATAAATGATATTTTGTAATAAATATATTTACATATTTTATAAATTGAAAATATTTTAAAATATTATTTTGTGATTGTTGTATAAGAATATCTTTATCAAATATAATATTTTAATATTGTAATAAGCCCAATTTTAAGTAATTTGAATATAGAAAAAATAGTTTTAGATAATTTGAATATAGAGAAGGTATTTTTATTTTTTATGCATTTATTATTTCAAAAAAAATATTTTTTATGTGATAACCTTTCTAAAATAATTTTTTTCCGGTTCAAAAAATATCACTTTATAAAAATTTAAGATAATGCATATGTTTTTATCAACGGGTCAATCACATTACCCTCTAGCTATCTTTTTTAGTAAAAATCAAATATCCACGTAAGTTGAATATGATGCGTTTAACATTAACTTAAAATTACAATATCAATCAACGTGAACCCAGGATTTGCAACAATGTGATGTGCAAATTAAAATTTCCTTGATATAGTAGAAAAATTATAGGACAAATTACCCCCTAATTCCTAGTCTTGATCGAATTTTCCTGTCGGGTCCCTTCTTTCTGATAAACGATTTAGTCGTCCCTGTATTTTGAAATAATATTGGTCTCGGCCTCTCGGGTCCCTGGTTGAGTTTAGGACCCATTTTTTTTTAACATGTGAAATGACCATTTTA
Source organism: Hypericum perforatum (assembly GCA_012979155.1). Classification (NCBI taxonomy): domain Eukaryota; kingdom Viridiplantae; phylum Streptophyta; class Magnoliopsida; order Malpighiales; family Hypericaceae; genus Hypericum; species Hypericum perforatum. The sequence continues at coordinate 360,738 of SOPF01028395.1, read as the reverse complement.
CTTGTTCACAAAAAGATAAAAAATAATGACTTTTTTGTCTCTTTGAGAAGGATAAAAAAGTATTTTACATGTTAAAAAAATAAAAAAGTAGATTTGGTCGGTGGGGACTCCCGACAAATATTTTCTCATAAAACATGGATGAATTACTCATTTATGAGAAAGGAGAAATCCGATAAGAGAATTATGTTAAGTGTAGGGACTAGAGAGTAATTTGCCCAAAATTATATATATTCCGTTGGCGGGATAGAATTGGAAATTTAGGTCGTTAAACAATTTGCCAATTTGGTACTCTTTTTCTCCATGACAGTGGAATCCTCAAAGAAAGAATCGATATTTATAGGGACCCACTCCAAAGGTGAAGCATGTTATGTTGTATGTTGGTAGAAGTTTATCTTATTTTAATTAGAAAAAAATAAGGTAGCCCCAATAATGACATTACCGTTGGTGAGGTGAAGGAACCGTTTTTAATAATAATAGTAATTATTCTATTGTTATTACATCATTAGATTAGGGTCAGGGCCTGGACTTGTTTATGTATGTTGTTTTCTTTTGGAGCAAGACAGGAAAATAAAATATCTCATGGAAGGTTCTAATGTCTTCACCTAACACCTTTGAAAAAAGATAAATTATATATAAACGGGTAGATAGTTGAAAAGTGGAAACCTTTTCCAGCTGGGAATGGTCATCACACGCCCCTTGCATTGTTTCCTTTCGTGATATTTATTATCGGATCTACTAAATTATCTAATCTAGTTAGTTAACAATTTTTTTCACAAAAAGTTGATTTGTTGGCCGTTTTGTTTGAGCTTCATGTTTTATTTTCTATGACATGACGAAATAACCTTATTATCGTATGTCTGTTAGTTATTATTACGCTCATGTTGATCCAAATAGGTCATGATCTAAATAAGTCATGAATTGAATTATTAAGAAAAATGAATTATGGGGAACATGATACATCACGTTGCCCATGGTTCCCATATGCCACTTTGGTTGCATCCCTTGGGAAGGGAATGAAAAGATAAGCGTATGGCTACTAACGATATCATTATCAAATATAAAAAATATTGGTATCGATATAAAAAATATTAATATAAAAAATGCTACCACAATTTGCTCGAATTTCATACTATAAAAATTGACGTAGAATAATTCATGAATTGAATTAAAAAAAAAAAGACCATTTGAACTAAGCGGTAGAGTGAGGCTCTTTACTTTAAAGGAGAAAGAAAATTTCAAACGTTGACAAAACGGCTTTCGTTCAGCTCAATCCGTTCTGGTCCAACAGAAAGAGGCTCACTTAAATTTGTATGATTTATATGTGATTCATTTTCTTTTTGGTTTACCTTCTCGATACTCAATCTTAAACCTTTTCGTTTTGTTTATCTAACCAACTAGCAATAATGAGGCAATTACATGTTCCTAAAAGCTCTGACCACTATTTTCAATCTACTGAATTATGATTGTTAGCTGCTGACTCTCTTAATTAGGATATCAAAATTTACTTCGTGGGAGATTACAATGGGATAATCATAAATGTGTAAAGTTAATATTTTCCTAAAATCTTCGGTATTATAATTACTGTCGTTAGTATTACCATATATTATTTTTTTCCGAAATAATTGTCTTCATCTCGTAATAATATAGAGAATTTTCAAAAGTAGGAATAAAAATCATCATCGTTGTGCACACATTCCGTACAAACAAGAGGAGATAAGTCAGAACATAAAAAACATATTGGGTAAATTACTCTGAAGTTCCTGACTTATGCTCATTTTTTTGATAGGGTCCCTACTTTATCAGAATTTGATATAGGATCTCTAATCTATAACGAAATATTGGTCTTGACTCCCTTGCTTACCTCAACAATCATTTTTCACTTTTTTGAAATATAAAATGACTAATATACCCTTATACACAAAAAATCTTCTTCTTCTCCGTTGAAATTATAAGAATAACCCAAGATTAAAATGTATAAACCAAAAATCTTCTTCATCTATGCCAGACAAACTAAACCCAGATTGGATCCATTAATTTCAAGTTCCTTTAACACTACACTATACAATTCCTTATAAATTCACAAAATCATCAATTTTCAACTGAAGATTCCAACTTTAAGCCACTCAAAGAAGAACCCACCAAGGGAATCCCAAAAAAAGCCCCCAACTCCCCCCAGCCACGAACCCCCTACCGGGAGGTGCTAGACAACCATCGCCTTCGCACAGGGTGATACCTCAGCCTGCTGATGTGGGTCAACCACCTTCCTACCCTGCAGCGACGCCCCCACGAGGAGGAAAGAAAGTGCGTATGACCATGGGCAATAGTAACACCAACTCGGCTTCTACCACGAATAGTCAGAAATAACAGACGATAACTCTGGGCCAACCATCTATTATAGAAGAAGGACGGCAAAAGATTTCTTTCAAAGATGTAACCATGGGTACCCCAGAGAAGCAACCCATGCACACTGAAAGCCAATACTTCAATTTCAACCCAGAGGAAGTAGTTTCAAGCGACTCAGAGGGCGAGGATGATGATGACTCAATCTACCCCACTATCAGGTTGACGAAGGAGGATAAAATCCTCATGAGGAAGCCATGGTAGCAAACCTTGATCATCAAAGTCCTCGACTACAAAGTCTCATACCCCTATTTGAAGCACAAGCTAGCTCAAATGTGGGGTTTGCCAGCTGATTTCTACATGATAGATTTGGGCTATGATTTCTATCTTGTCAAACTAGAATCAAAAGAGGAGTACAACCATATCCTCACAAATGGGCCTTGGATGATTGTTGATAGATATGTCACAGTTCAACGATAGATTCCCAAATTCAACCCAAAATTGAGTGGTATTACCAAGGTGGTGGCTTGGTCAGAATCCTGAACCTATGCATGGAATTTTCCCACCTGACTTTTCTTTAGAATTTGGCTTAAAGAATCAGGCACCCTATACAGATTGATACCACAATGGAGCAGTGCTAACGTGGTGGTTTTACTCGAGTTTGTGTTGAAATTGATCTTACTAAGCCACTCCTATCGCTCTTCAGGTCTTGTGGGCTAATTCTCTGCATGCAATATAAAGGCCTACATCAAGTGTGCTATAAATATGGAAGATACAGTCATATCCAAGAGGGTTGTAACTCTAGGAAAGAGGATGGGATCAAGCAATATGAATCACCACAGTAACCTACAGCAGAACTATTAACTTCACCTGAACTGCCGTTACAAAAGACGCATGAGAACCCTTTCGGTAAGCAGATGGTGGTCAATAAAAAGTAATGCAGGAAAAAAATGGTGGTCAACAGAAAAGTTTCTGCCCCTGCTAGCATAAATATGGAAAGAAATGAGACAAAAAAAGAGAAAAGAGGCATCAGAGGAAAGGGACTAGATGCCAATGACATGGATATGGCTAAAATCATGCCTGGCAAAGAGAAAGATAGCTCCGAGGAAAACCCTTTTGTTGCCTCTAGATTTGAAGTATTAGAAATGGCTATTATTGGGGAGTCTCGAGGTGAGCAAGACCTGCCCAACTCCCAGATAAAGACACACAGGTAAAGTTGAAGGAGCCAGGCCTGGGACAGCCTACAAATGGATAAGTTACATTGCACGAGTCAACATATTTTGAAAAGTCCAAAAGCAAGCACATAGCCGATGGTTCCCAACCTGGGCTTCAAAATCCTGAGCCCAACAAGAATAGAAGCCCCACGCAAAACAAGCCAAAAAGCCACCATAAACTAGCAAGCCCATCAAACCAAAAGGTAAGCTGAGATCATTTAGCCCCCTGGGAACTAAGTCACCATACAAAAAAACTACAGACAACTATCGTGTGTACACAACCCCACTACCAAAGGAACAAGACTACCGAAGAGGTAAAAACTGGGATTTACCACATCAGGTTACCACAATAGACATCGTACCAACCTCTTTCCCAACTTACCATCGACCCTGACTAGTGGACCAACCCTAAGGGACAAATGGTCTAGTTAGGGAGATTGTGGGCCAAATCAGGAGAGGACCATACCTCAAAGCCAGAAGATCTGGGGGGACACTATAATACGACCTACAGACCACTATTTGAACACTCCAGTGATCATACCTATGAGCACTGGAGATAGAAAAGACGTGAAGATTGACCTTTCAATGGACATCCATGAGGAACTTTTGACCTGGTATTTCACGACTGTTTACTAGCACCCCAAAGTGCACATCCACGAGGAACTTTTGACCCATCTCTGGATCATTGTTAATGATATGCGGGAACCATGGCTTTTGTTAGAGATTTTAATATTTTTTTACCACGGATGGGAAACTAGGCGGAGCTCCTATCCGTAGATCCAAGCACATCAAGTTCAAAGCTTAGATCGAGGAATGTTAGTTAATGGACCTGGGCTTCTTAGGCCCTAAATTCACCTGGGTTCAAGGATGAGTCCACGCACGTCTTGATAGAGGGTTAGCAAACACCCACTGGAGACTAAAATTCCCCGAGGCAAGAGTCGTTCATCTATCCAGGTATAAATTAGACCATTATCCCCTCCTCATCAAGACAGACTCAATACTATGCCTATCTCCGAACAAGCATCCTTCTGCTTCTAAGTAACATGGCAAGTAGATGACCATTTTCTTAGTTTTGTTAAAGACACCTAGGACCCGAGAGTGATACTTCTGGAGCTCTGTCGCTCTTTCACTCCACAAGTCAGGGAATGGAACTACTCAGTCTTCGAGAATATCCACAGAAGAAAGGATTAATTAGTGAGAAGGATTAGCAGAATCCAAAAGGCCCTTGAGCTTAGATACAACCCTTTCCTCTCATACCTTGACAAGGAGTTATGATTAGAACTGGAAAAAAATTTAGAAATAGAAGAGGTATTGTGGATGCAAAAAGCTAGATGGGACTTCATCAATAATAGCGACAAAAATACTAGATATTTTCATGCATTTATCGTTGTTCGGAGGAAATGCAACAGGATTGAAGGGATAATAGACGAGGCTGAATAGTGGATTACTAATGAAGAGGAGGTCAAAAAGATCATCCACAAGCATTTCATCCATTTATACACTGAGGATGTTGTGCCCCGTGGCCAAACAAAGTCCTAATGTCTTATACCAGTTAACTCCAGAAGAGCAAAGGACCCTCTAGATCACTCCTGGGGTGGAAAAAATTAAGTTAACTTTATATGCAATAGTCTCCCTCAAGGCACCAAGTCCTGATAGCCTACACACCTTCTTCTACCAAAAAAATTAGGAGGTGGTGATGGAATCCCTTACCAATTTTGTCAAGAGTACTTTTGACAGGTCTTCGTCTACTGAGGAGGTAAATGAGACTGACATTGCCCTGGTCCCTAAGATGCCAAACCCACAGTATTCTTCCCACTACTGGTCAATCAGTTTGTGCAACATCTCCTTTAAGATTGTTACCAAACTCATTGTGACTCAATTTCAACCGCTTATGTCAAAGTGGATTAGAATGAACCAAAACAGCTTTGTCCCAGGAAGATTAATTATTGGGAATATTATTGGGGCGCAAGAGGCTATCCACACAATGAAGAACAAGAGACATAAAAAAAGACTTATGGCCATGAAAGTTGATCTGGCCAAAGTCTACGACAGACTCCTTTGGGATTTTATCAAAGAAATCCTCTAACTCATCAACCTTCTTGACTCCTTGACTAGATTAATCATGACGTGTGTCTTTACAACCTCCCTGTAGGTCATGTGGAATAGAGAACGCACCTAACCTTTTTGATCGTCAAGAGGAATTCGACAAGGGGATCCACTCTCCCCATATCTATTTGTGTTGTGCTTAGAGCATCTTGGTCACATGATAAGTGCAAGTGTACAAAAAGGAGATAGGAAAAATGTTAAATTATCTAGGAATAGCCCTCCACTCTCACACCTCTTCTTTACGGATGACCTCATCCTTTTTGCCAAGGCTACCACACGCCAATCTGAGATTTTGGCTTTGATTCTTGAGAAGTTTTGTGACCTTTAAGGACAACAAATCAGCAAACCAAAGACCAAGCTTTTCATTTCTAAGAATGTCTCCGCCTCTCTTGCGAATGAACTAGCACAAGCTTTGGGGATTAAACTCACAAAGAACCTGGGTCAGTACTTAGGAATGCCCCTCCTCCATGATCGAGTCACAAGGGCAACTTACTTTTTCATTCTTAACAATGCCTATAACAGGCTACAAGGTTGGTGTGCGGATAAGCTCTCCTTTACTAGCTGAGCTACTCTAGTACAATTCGTGACTGGTTCCCCCTAACCTATGCGGTACAAACTGCCAAACTACCAGCAAGGATTTGCGATGAAATCAAGAAAGTCCAACAAAATTTCCTATGGGGCTCAGCTAAAAATAGTAAGAAGTCTCATTTGCTTGCTTAGGACAAGGTATGTAAGCCGAAGAAGGAAGGTGGCCTTGGCTTTAAATCTCTTCGAGACCAAAACACAGCCCTTCTTATGAAGCTCGCCTGGCTTTTGATCATCAATAAATCCTTTTTTTGGTCGCAGGTCCTTCGGGCTAAATATATATAATCAGATACAACCATCTCTAAAGTCTCCAGCAGTAGCTCAAGCTCCTCCCTTTGGAGAGCCCTAGAAACACTCTGGCTAACTATGATGGGAGGTATCTGATGGGTCATTGGGGATGGAAGACGTACCAAATTTTGGACAAAACACTGGTTGGATGATGCAAAAACTCTTCTACACTACTGTATTAGAACACCTCCTACATCCACAAAACATTAGTTGGAAGACACAAAACATTGGTTGAAAGACATGGCAAAAAATGGTCAGTGGAAGCGGGAGGCTATCACCCCATTCATACCTGAGTCTCAGATAGAGAAGATTACTGGTACACCACCCCCTAACTTTGGGCTAGGTCGAATAAGTTAAAATAGGCAAGGACCGCGAATGGCATCTTCACAACTAAGTCTGCCTATGAACTTATTCGGGAGGAAGATCTTACCAACATAACACAGAAACAGTAGAATATCCTCTAGAAATGGAGAGATCCTAAACGAATAAAAAAAATTAATTTGGCTAGCTAGACACGGTCGAGTGTTGACTAACACCATTCGCAAAAGTAGACACATGACCCAGGAGGCCACCTGCCCTTATTGCAAGAAGAAGGTTAAATCTATCCTCCATGCTCGTCGGGATTGTGAGGTAATCAATCATACTTAGGAGAAACTCTTACCTCGCACTAGATTGAACGACATGAATTCAAAAGCCTCAGAACTGTGGCTATCCACCTTCATAGTAGCCACAAACTGCTTATAAAGATGGAGAAACTCAAATGTTTGGGATGAAGGGGGAAAACGCCCTGTTAATCAAACGCATGCCATCTATATAAGGTGTAGAGAAATCAGCAAGGCTTGGGAAATAGCTAAAACTACGAAAGTGGCACATACCAGAGTGGAAACCCTCGTTGGATGGGAGAGGCCAGATGTGGATTGGGTTAAACTGAATACCGATGGAGCTATACGGGGCTCATCTGGACTGAACACCAATGGAGCTATGCGGGGGGTATCATCTAGATTGGTGTTGACATGTTAGCCAACATGGGTTTTGCTATCCCTATCGGCCTACAAGTGTATGACGAGCCACCTCCTGGAGTTAGGATAGTTATGCTTGAGGATATGGGGGATATTGCCCTGCCTCGAGCAGTTATTGATAATGGTTGGGATTTGAACATTACTTTAGATGACGGTGTAAGGCCAAATGATGCGATTATTGAAACGTCAAGGGAGGGATTTCTCTATCGAGGTAATCTTCTCATGCCACAGATTTTTTCCCAGGAATTTCCTGTGGCAGGGGTTTGACGAGATCGGCAGTCGCAACCTCGTCAGAGACCGAGAGGGGGCCTACACTAAGTAGACTGTATTAGGCCATTTTTCTTAACGTATATGGGCTTTGCTCCTCCTTTTCTACCAAAAAAAAAACTTAGGCAACATCGAACCCTACTTTGGATTCCAAAACTTCAACGAGAACTCAAACACTTCAAATCAAAGGCGCAGTTACATGTAAATGAGTGAGGGCTATTGCCCCCACTTAATTTTTTTTGATAATTAGATATATTTTTAATATATGTCCCCATTAAAATTTGAAATTGACCCTATTAAAAAATTAATATACTTATAAATTAAACCAAATTTTAATAAAAATTTAGGCATTTTGTATATTATCCCCACTCTTCAAACTCAAACCCAAGCACTTCGAAGTTCGAACCTAACCCCGACTTTAAACCCTAACTTAAACACCCCGACTTCACCCCAACCCAAAGTCACTCCTTTTACCCCGACTTCAAACTTCACCTCCGTCGATCAAAATTTTAGTGTATCTTTATCGCAGAGTGGGGAAGAAGATTCCAATTATGGTTTTCATTAATTAGGGGAAGAATTGAGAAATAAATCAGTGGATAGAGATATAAATGGATAAAATTCAAATTTTATTATCTCTGGTTAGTAGGAAAAAAATAAGTGAAAGGTAATCTGAATCTTTCAGATTTGTTTGATAAGAAAAAATCTCCGATGTAAGAGACGGGGATTAAAAATTGCTAGTTTGCCAAATTAGGAAGATCAGGAGAGATATTTTACAAGATTAGGAACTAAATCAGGGTTTGTTCAAAATACAAAGGTCTTATTTACCCAAAAATTGTTTATGAAATTAAAAACCCAGTTATGACTCACGAGGGATTTGCTCACGTAATGTTTGTTAGTTGGGTCATGGCATAGATAATTAATGTTAGGTTGGTAGAAGGGTACTGGTTCTGTGGGACACCTGTTGTTCATTTCCTTTATAATTATTGCAAGGAGAGAGAGAGAGCTTCTTTTGTTTTGTTCTAGTGGTGCTTTTATTGCATTTGAAGGGATAGGTTACCCACCCACCACTCCCATCGTCCTCATCTCTCCTCCTCTCGCAACTTATCCACTGCCCCTTAAATTGAATACTCTTTTAGTTATTGAAATGAATAAAGATAAGTTCAAGGTAGGATCTGAAATATTTTTTTTATCAAACCATTAAATTTTTTTGTGCAATTTTTTTACGCAATGTAGAGAGGGGAGATGCAACAAGAAAAACCTTTGATGTCACATGATTCGTACCATCCATTATATAAGAGGAAATATGCTTTTTTGGGGAGATCTTTATTAGTGGGATTAGGAAGGAAGTAATTCCGTGTTGAACATGCTAAGAATATTAATTATGGTGCTTCTCATTCTTTTTTTTTTTTATCGTCCATGTTTGCTGGTACTCATTTTTCCTCACTGACAGTGCGAAAGTTGAAAGTAATTTGATCAGGTCAACATGAGTAAATCTAGCTGCAATATTTGTTTTTCTCAAAACATGTCACATCTTCCAGAATTTGTTAGGTTGGCCCATCTATATTTGACGTAAAAATATTCACAATAAAATTTTATTATAGCTATATTTGTAATATATGAATTCAAAAACTAATTTAATAGGAGAACAATTTATCACCAATTATTTTACTTTATCAGTGATATTCGACATTAATTAATGTAAAAATTACCTTGTAGTTGCATTAGTTAAAGTCGAATATCACTAAGTAAGTAAAACAAATTGTGATATATGCTATTTCCTTTTTTTATACAGAAGAATATCTGCTATTTCTTCGAAAAATAGATTTAAGGCTATATGGGTCGGAGACATTTAAATCTGTCGTTGGGTCAAAATATAGGTAACGTGTCTTGTCAGTGAAGAGTCAATAAATAAACGTGAAATCCCCACCTAACTTATCATCCATTCCCTTTTTGGAAAAAATAGTGCCTAAAAATATCAGTTCAGTTTCAATAATTTCAAACTTTTTGAAGGGGCCTCAATTAGAAACTTCTTCATTGTGCTAAATCCAAAAAGTAACCTAAATCCACAATGAATAATCGTAGAGTAACCATGCGTGGATGATTTAATTGAAGATAGTATCCAAAATTGCCAATTGGGAAATTTCCATATTAGTACAAAACATTTCCATGCTATACCCAAAAAAGAAATTATGTTTAAAAAAATTCCCATCAACCAAAAATCAGAATGATCAAACCGGTGTACAAGAACAATAGAAATTACGTAAACCCTATAATAATAACATCTGATCATAATGAATCGCCTCATATTAATAACACCTTTAAACTCTAGCTAGCTACAAGATTATTATAATTATTATTACTATTTCATCTCCAATCCTCTGAAATCCAAGACACCACTCTTAAGGCATAAAAAGTCATAACCAGTAGAACCAATACCGTTGTTATTACTTGTGGTGCCCTTGATAGTGGCAGAAGAAGCAGCAGTAGCCATTAAGTTGCAGGTGCAATCCTTGCTATTGGGTGATAACCCCAAGCTGCAAGCAAAGCACAGGCTGCTCCTGCTCCTCATCCCTCCAGTTATTAATGGCTGATGATTTGTTTGGGAATAAGGAGGGCTCATCCTAAGCTCAAGGTTCAAGTCAGGGCATTTGGTGGTGGTGGTGGTGGTGATTTCTTCATCTGGGTTTTGCTCCTCTTCCTTGCATATTGTAATAAAAGGAGGAAGATGAAGAGGAAGAGGAGGAGGAGGGCTTCTCTTCTCTTTTTCTTCCTTGACACTACTAGTGGAGAAGGATATTGTTCTTGATGGTGGTGGTGGGGTTGTAGTTGATGTTGTTTTTGTGGTGGGAGGTGAAGATTCTTGGGGTGGTGGCTCATTGAGTGGCCTGTGAGTAGCTGGATCTATGCCTCTATTGACCAGCTTCCTCCTTATGTGCGTGTTCCAATAGTTTTTGATCTCATTGTCTGTCCTTCCGGGCAATCTCCCGGCTATAAGTGACCACCTATACAATTACAAGATTTGCCATCAATAATAGACTCACTGATCAACCTCAAAAAATAAAAAATAAAACCTCTAGCTCTCCACCACCACTCAACTTTAAGATTTTCTATGTTTATGGTATAATTTTAAATAATTCCATCTTTACTCTCTATGACCTTTTGCATTTTATTCCATCACAATTTAAATTGCATTTTAAGTACAAACTCAAAATTTTTACTACTCGAACTAAGTCAAACGGGTTCGTAAATACCTAGGACATATATAGGGATCACTTACTTGTTGCCAAGGAGGCTATGGAGTTTGATAATAAGCTCGTCTTCCTCTTCAGTGAAGTTGCCTCTCTTAAGGTCAGGCCTCAAGTAATTGATCCAACGAAGACGGCAACTCTTCCCGCACCTGAGGAGGCCGGCTGCCTTAGGGAGAGACCTCCAACAGCCCTCACCGTGGGCTCGAATATAGGCGATAAGCCGGTCGTCTTCTTCCTTAGTCCATGCACCTTTGTTGGTGTGAGCTTTCTCGCAGCAAGGGGACCTTCCCATTATTCTAGGAGTTAGTCCTCACTTAGCTATGGTTGGTGATTTGTAGGGGTTCAAATTTGTGTGTAAAAAGGAAAAATATTGTGTTGCAATAAGGTCCCTTTTCGTTTTTGTGTTGGTGGTACACTAATAATAAAGCCGGCCCTCGAGAAGACTTTGAGGATGTGGTTTAATAGGCTTTTGACCAGAGAGAGAGAGAGAGAGAGAGAGAGAGAGAGAGAAGTAGGTGATCCTAATGAGCTTCTAGATGCGAGTTGGTGAGGCAGGTTTGAGGGGTAGCGGCTGGTGGCCTCTCTATATTATGATATTACGCATCAATCATACAAAATACTTCTTACAAATATTTTAATTACAAATCTAGTGTTGAGGTAGATATTCAAAAACATTTCCTCTAACTTGAATATTGTCGTGAATTTTTTTTACTTAAAACCAAGACTGTACGAATTTACCGTGTCTTGGTCATAATTAATAAGTAATGTGTGCTAAATTGTGAAAAATACAAAGCTAACTCCTATTAGGACTAGTATTGCTAATTGGAGCGTACCTTCCTTGTCGTTAATTTTTGGGTGATAATCTGTGCAATTAATAATTAGTTTGTGATGGTGGGAAGAAGTTATAAAGCAAAATCATTTGGTTAAGGTTGGTAGTTCGTTGGATTATGCTCTATAATTAATAATTTTTTTTGGTGATAATCTCTATAATTAATAATTTTGATTCTAAGGAAGTGCAATTTTTGAAAGGTTTAAAAAATAATGACGTTTTTTTTCAACAGTTGTAATTGTGAAAATTCTTAGTTCAGCTTTAACTAATTAGATTAGATTAGTTTACTAAAATTTTAATACATATTATAATCTAAAAGTTAATACCAGAAAAATATTATGTAACCTTTTTTAGGATTTTTACTAAAATTATTCAAACTCAAATATATATTTTATAAATAAAAATGAGTTTTCGATTTTTCTCACCTAGATAAAATAATTATTGGGAACAATACATAATACTAAAATAGTCCACTATGGAAACCTGCAACAATTATTCACCGCTGCCTTGTTCTTTTTGATTGAAACGCCATGGATTATCACCAAAAATTATCAATGACAGGGATTATTACCAAAAATTTTATTAATTACGGAGATTATCACCCAAAAAATTATTAATTACAGGCAGAATGACAACTAAGCCACCAATAAGCACCACCAACCAATTAGAATTAATGACTTTGTTTTGTAACTGCACACAATAATTATTAATTGTAGGGATTGTTACAAAACAAAAATTAATTACAAGATGAAATGCCGATGTTAGCATTACCAACCCTAACTAAAATTAATGATTTTACCATGTGTAGCATACAATTTTCCACAATTTTTAACCCAATCACGGGAATTATATCGTGTTTAATCAAGTTGCATAATTTTTTTCCTTTTTTTTTATAAATATATTCTATGTCTTGATCTTTGCGGAAAAAAAATACCGTGATATGGTTTAAGTCATAACTTTTTATGTTAATATATTCATAATTAAAAAATTTATAACACTTATTTTATAATTAATAGTGAATAGTAATACTAAAAAACCCAGTACAATTTTTTTAAAGGATATTAAATATAGGTAACCTTCTGGTGGGTGTAGAGATAAAAGATATTATTATAGACAAAATAAAGTTACAAGATATTTTAAGTATATGCAAGAAATGAGTGATAGGTGTTTTATCAAGACGCAAAATAAGTTCTCGTGTTTTGGTCATGAATTTTCTTTTTCATATCTTGATTATCACATAAAAAATTAATCAAGTCACATAATTTTTTTTCTTATATCCACATAGACATCAAATTTATAATTAAAAAGACTGTAACATTTGTTTCATAATTAATGCTAAATAGTAACAACAAAAAAACCTAATATACAAGGTTTTTTTAAAGGACATTAAATATCGGTAACCTTCATGTGGGTGTAAAGATAAAAGGTATTATCATCACACACAAAAAAAAGTTACAGGATAGTTTTAGGTATATGCAAGAAATGAGTGATAGCCTGATAGGTGTTTACCTCATCTATCTCGATTATTTTATAGTTGAAATAATAATAATGAAGTTTTTATTGACTTGAACCATGTTCAAACTTTTTGGTTAATCATATTAAGTAGATAATTTTGTATTTGGATACTAACGTATGGATTTTTCAAATTCGAACATAATATAACTTTTGAAAAATAACTTGGGATTTCTTGATTAAATTATAATTCATATAATTAGTTAAATAGTATGTAATATGTTGTTTTTTAGAGTTATATTAAATAAGATGTTGTTGGAACTAACAAATTTGGAAGGTAGCTCAGACTTCTGTGTGTGGAGGACGACCACTTTCACGTATATAGCTAGGTATCAGAAACCCTCGTTCTCTCCTTGATATAACCTTACATTGTTCTTTTTTCCCTAATTCTACATATACGCGATCTCATTGAGTGTTTATTTACATATAAATTTTACTTGAAAATAAGTCTTACGAATATTTGCTTGTTTGCTTTTGGGTTATTTCCTTTTCAGTTCCTAATGATGCAAGAGGTAAAATTGCCAATTCTGACATTGTTATTGCACTTTTGGAGTGGTGCAACAAATATATGCCAAGAACGCATTTAAATCTACTATAATTAACAGGAGGAGCTTAATTGTAGTTATTATATACATATGTTTATACGGTTTGCGTATAGTTTCAGTAAGTATCTTGTAGTGGAGATGCAATTGCTAAAGAAATGCCCGTAGTGGACCCTCCTAGTGTAGTTTATTCTTGGTTGCGCCAATATGTATTTTCAGACGGTAGTTGTACTTTCTTTAGTATTCTATACGAAATATATATATTTCCATAGGGAGAGAAAAGAAAAAGAGACTGCTTCTAGAAGAGTTGGATGTTGGATTTCAGGATAGGATGACGAAAGAGAGAGGGTCTAGAATAGCAAAAAGTGTGGTGGTATGTGGGCTTTGGTTCACCTTCCACTTTTCTCGTTTTGTCCCAACCTTTTCATGCAAGTATTTATAATCTCAAGATTAACAGTCCAACACTCTAGATTTTTTAAAACATTCTTTCAAATCTAAATTTTAACTTCTATTAATTTTTTTTTACAAGAATCAATTCGATCATTGTGTTGCAAAGTTTGGGACACACCAATATATTATGGTTAGCATGGAACTTGGAAGGCTCATTTACCTTTCTGTTGCTAGATTATCTCTTCTCCTCCCATTTTGCCCTATTATTTGTTACCCACCACCACACACGGCTCCTCCTCCTACTCCCTCTCTCTCATATCACGAAATTCAAGTGGATGGTAAGTGGCTATAGCCTATTATGTGAGGCAGTAGTAGTCACCACAACTCACAGGAGAGAGAGTGAGATTTGATGTGTCCTTTTGTGTAGTTATATTCCCTTGGTGTTTCACCTACCATTTCCCCTTTTTATGGCTCTCTTCTTTTTATGGGTTGTGGCCTACTGTGATTTTACAATACCAAGAGGATGAGGATGTTCCTTTTGCATGTAAGAACAAGTCAACACATATCCAACTTGTTAACTCATTTCTACTTGGATGTCATTAATGAATGCCTAGAGTAGACCACCTGCAAGAACAAGTACTTGGAAGAAAACCAAAACTAGATTAGGAGAATACAAGGCACTTGACCCAATAATATATTTTTGAACGAACACTCTTTTGAATACTTCATGAGTTCATCGATGGGAAGGGACTAGGAAAAGTTCGAACTCTCCAATTCCTCTCCAATTCCTACGGTAACGAAATATATATTCAACAAAACAAATCATAAATAAATTGACAAAAATATAAGATTCAATTTCTTACAAGTGTAACGCGTGAGCATACGCTCCCATGTTCTCAGAAATCTGTTGGTGTCACGAAGGCAGAAGCCGAACAATTATAATTGGTGCCTCCAAAGCATGTTTGATTCATGTTCCAATCGAAACGCAACTTACTCAGCGAACCAGTTAGGTCGTACTAAACCCTATTAAATGCCCAAGGACATTCCTGTCTTATCCCCACCTACTACCTGATTCTTCCGACAAATTGCAAAACGCTCGCACATGAATTCGCCCGTGGAGGGTAAGGGAAATTACAGTTTCCAACAAATTAGGTGATAATTGTAATCACCCTGAATCAACTAGTTAAAAATTCCTAAAGCGAACGTTAAATGTGAAAAGTTGACAGAGACAAAAATACAGTTAATAAAAGCAATTAGGTTTGGCGGGAGAGTGGTGACTTAAGGGTATACACGTGGATGCCATGTGCTTAGGTATTGGACAGGACTCGTGGGACAGCCCCAAAAGATAACCATTTTACCTAACTCTATTTGGTTGTCTTCCCTTCCCATGTGAGAATCCTTAACCTTAGCACAAGGGTCAGTTTCCATGACCCACACTTAAGATAATAAACCCCTTCTGATTATTCTCCCAGACCCCAGCTTTATTGACATTTGAGAGATCCATCTCAACCTTTATCATCCACACGATATACTTCAGAGGTGCATCTTCTTCCTGGGGAAAAAAAGTCACGTCAATTCTGAGCCTCATATCCAAATGGAAGATTGTTTTGGAGGGACAATTAAAGTAAGAGAAAAGTATACACCAGTTATATTTGTAACTATCAAGATCATAACAAACTATCTGTTAAAGAAATTAATGTTCTAATTAAAATTTTCAATCGCCAAAGGAAATTTAGTCTGACAATATAAACATAACATGATTTTTTTTTGTTACACTTAGTGTAACAAGGTGAAAACAATTTACATTTAAAAAATTAAAAATTTCAATACTTACGACTCAAAATGTTAAAATAATGGGTAGACAAATTCTATTTTCCTATGGACACTCAATTATCAAAACAAATATTTATGAGATTGAATATTTTGCGTCACATGCTATACAATGATTAAATTTCTATAACCTACCAAAAACGTGAGTTGTGTAATGCCAACTCCACACAGGCAATGTGACGATATGAGATTCGTAATAAGCTGGTAATTCATTTTATCGAAGTATGTTTGAGGGGGATTGGCATTGCAACAAAGATCACCATGCAACGGAAGATTTACCCAGAGAAATACTAAGTGCAGCTTAACGGCAACGGTGCATTCGTGCACGAATCATCGACCTTTAAATTTGATAGATAATAACGAGTTTTACGTATAAAAAAGTCAAATGCAGAGTTTGATCTGGTCTGGCATATGCTATCACGCCACAAGTTGGATAATGTCCACAGATCCACAATTGGTGTCATGCAGTCGTAACATGATTGATTGGAGTTGTTTTCTTTTCAACCGAACACTATTCTTATTCTAGTCTCTGGAACGTCTTTGTTTCTGTAATTTCTTTTCGCTTATGTTAGTCTCGTCCATACATTCAATTTTTCTTGTGCACTCATTCACATTTTACATATTCGTCTTTGTGTTCATATCTAGTCCAGATTCAGTAAAGATTATGTATATTTAATCAGTGAGATAATATGTCATATTCTAATGGTGTAGCTCACTTTTGGTACTAAGCCTACAAATACGTTAATAAAAATAGAAGAGCTTTCTCGTACGTTGATATCATTGTTTGTGCATTGTGTTCTAAAAAAAGGGTTTCATATACACAGGTCATATGAAGCAATCACTTCCAATATGATTGTTGTCCTCCTACTTATTTAAACTAAATGTCCAGCCTATGCTGTTGGACAATTTTTCCATTCCCAATGCATTCAATCAATGTTGCTTATAATGCTTGAAAATCTATGTTTTCCCCCCGATGTAGAGCAGTCTTGCTAGATTTTGAGAATTATGCTTTCTCAGATACTCCTTACCAAAGCAAGACATGATTGACGCCTTCTACAAATTTTTTGAGAGCTTTCGTTATTGTATACACCTTACCGTAGACAAGAAGTCTCATAGCTGCAGTACATTTTTACAATGCCGACAACCCAATTTTACTAGTAGCATCTCATTTATATTGCATCACTCATTGCATAACTATTTGAAGTAACAATGATATTTGTACGCAAAACTTGCGTCAGAAAATATCATCTCCATATGTATGCATGTCAGCAAAATAGTCTTTCACCAAGCGCTCATGACCAACTTTTCGTTTATTATTAATAGTATGCCTTGGTCGTGAAGTAGAGCGCTCTTGCTCAATACGATTGATGTGCGTTTTCTCAATAATGCCCTTATGAACGAGAATCATCACAACTGTGCTTGCTAATGATTCATAAATTTGATTCATAAATTATTATAACTAGAATATGAACTAGAATGAAAATTATATTGAGAACTCTGGGAAATACGATCATTTGGATCCATATTTAGAAAGAAAAAAATAAAAATTTGTATGAAAAAAACAAGAGGCTTCGAGAAATTGGTGTGGAAAGATAAGATGATGGTTTGTGAATTAGTGAGAAAAATGAAATAAAATTGATCTCTATTTATAGAGTTTTGAAAAGATTTGTTACCATTTATTTTTTTATAATTTAAAAAAAATATAAACAAATCATTAGATTTTTCAATATAAAAAAATTTATAAAATGATTAACAACATAAAATTTATTTGAATAGAATGGTGCAAATTAAAAAGATTATTTAAATTTTTTCAGGAAAATATTTTGTTAAAAAAAAAAGAACATTGTGGATAATCGAGGCGTGACACGCAAGCAGGGATACTACGTAGCACAAGAGCTTAAATGTCTTGCTGACATGCAAGAACGTGCTGCATGTCAACCCTGTCTGAAGCCTTCGCATCCTGATTGGCACATACGTTTGCACGCGCTCGTGACGAAGACATCACACCATCACATGTGTGCCAAGTCTAATGGCAAGGTTCGTGGCATCTACAGCCATTTTTTCCTGATTTATTAAGTAGGGATTACACAAAGTGAATGATTTCCCAGTTTAATGGCGAAGTTAACCACGTGCATATGTTTGCTGTACACACATCTGATAATAATTTTATGTGCCGCCATGGCACCAATAAGGATCACAGAAAACTCGAGAAACAAAGCTAACTCAAATCCATTCAATAATTCCCAAGATGCATTAATGCTTACAAAAGATAGCCTGGTGGTAATAAGCTTTGCATAGCGAAATGCACAAGTGCAAACTTAACAAGTTATAATAAGAATATAATCTGGCATGCATATCAATAGACATTTGCTCAGCATTACCTTGGCATACAACTCAACAAATGGACTAAATGCTGAACAGCTCTCTAAACAGGGCAGCAATAGGAATGAATTCAGGTCTAAATGGGCTTAACGATGAACTTATGAGATGTATAGTAAAAGGTAGGAACTGAATTTACACGAAGTAGGAATTGTCCAACTGTGGAGGGTCTTCGGTCCAAGGACCTTCAAAACCTGTCTCTCTGGATGTGCCCTACCCTAAATTATTATACCCATCAATAGTTCTAATCTAACTCTTCTGGAAAACATTGTTGGAATAGATTTAATATAAATGACTAGAGAGAGATTTAATTATAGCTTGCACCACTCTCTTTAAGAAATAAAACTTTATTTTACTAAAAGCTTTGATTTACAACAACTCACGGCAACTTTACCTTTTATATCACCTCACCCTCTCTTTTCTTCTTCTCTCGGTTACACATCATTTAATTGCCCAACCTCCTTATTTATAAGGAGTGTACACCGACCTTATAACACCGACTTAGACAACTTCTAAGTTATTCTAGATAGTTTATTTTACAACACCCACTCATGAATATTCTAGTAGCCCAGACCAACTTTTACACGGCAACTTGTCCTAGACTTTTCTAGATTTACAAATTGCTTTAGACTTTTCTTCCAAGCTCTTTTACTCTTGAAATTCTTAGAAAAATCTAGACAAATCAAGTTTAATTTTCAACATCCTCCTTTAAACTTGATTTGCTGATAACTCCAAGTCGTTCTCGCAAAAGTGATGAAAATTTCGTACTTTAGTGGCTTCGTGAATATGTCCGCAAGTTGGTCTTGAGACTTTGCGTACTTTAGCTGTACTTTATTCTCTGATATGCACTCTCTGATAAAATGATATGTTGTGTCGATGTGTTTGCTGCGATTGTGGAACACCGGATTCTTTGCAAGAGCTATTGCCGACTTATTATCCACAAATATCGTAGTCGGTTCTTCCTGCTCCATTTTTAGCTCATTCATTAAATTCCTTAACCATATTGCATGACAGACACATGATGCTGCTGCAACGTACTCCGCTTTGCAGGTAGAGAGTGTCATGATTGGTTGCTTCTTAGAACTCCATGTAAAGCCCGTATCTCCAAGAAAGAAAATAAACCCCGTAGTACTTTTTCATTCATCCAAGTCTCCGGCCCAATCGCTATCGCTATATACAACAAGCTTATACTTCTCAGATGATGAGTAAAATAGACCAAAGTCAAGCGTACCTTTTATATAGCGCAAAATTCTCTTGGTAACCTTCATGTGAGTAGTTGTTGGTGCCTCCATATAGCGACTAACTAGTCCTACTGCATAGAGAATATCTGGCCTTGTGCATTTTAAGTACCTTAGGCTTCCAACAAGACTTTTGTAAAGAGTTGGATTGACCTTCTCGCCTGTGTCGGTCCTTGATAGCTTAATTCTGCATTCCATAGGAGTAATCGCCGGATTACACTCATCTATTTTAAATCTCTTTAGGATTTCTCTTGCATATCCTTCTTGAGATATGAATATCCCATTTTTCATTTGTTTCACTTCAAGCCCCAGATAGTAGGACATAAGCCCGATGTCTGTCATCTCAAATTCTCTCATCATCGCCTTCTTGAATTCTTCGAACATTGTTGGATTGTTGCCTGTAAAAATCAAATCATCCACATACAGGCATACACGTAGCATGTCTCTTTTTTCGTTCACCTTCACGTAGAGAGCATGTTCATGTGGGCACTTGCTGAAATTATTTTCTTGAAAGTACTTATCAATTTTGTTGTACCATACCCTCGGTGCTTGTTTTAGGCCATATAAAGCCTTCTTCAACTTTAGGACTTTATCTTCATATCCTTTGATTTCATACCCCGGTGGCTGCTCAACATAAACTATCTCTTCAAGATGTCCATTTAGAAATGTAGACTTCACGTCCATTTGATAGACTTTCCATTTATTTTGAGCAATGAGAGAAATAATTAATCTGATAGTTTCAAGACGACCAATCATAGTCGATGCCTGCTCTTTGGTTGTACCCTTTGACAACCAATCTTGCTTTATATCTTTCAACTTCTTCGTTGGCATTTTTCTTGACTTTGTACACCCACTTGACTTCTATTGCTTTTTGCCCTTTCGGAAGTATTGCGAGCTCCCACGTGTTATTCTTCTCTATAGCCTCGATCTCTTCATTCATTGCCTTTCTCCATTTTTCACTTTTTATAGCTTCTTCAAAGGCTATTGGATCACTAACTGCAAAGAGACAAAAGAGTGATACGTTATCTATATAGATGTCAGCTAAACTCCTTATCTGTAAGGGCCTTTCGCTTGAACTTTCATCTGATGATGTTGGATCCTGATGTTGTGCTAGAGGTGATGGAGGTGGTGAAGTAGCTGGAGCAACTGGTTCTGATGGTTCTTCTTCTTCTAAAATAGGGAGAAAATTATGATCATTTTCTTTAGATGAAGATTTTCAGTAAAAGTAATTTTTATCTAGGGTAGGCACAAAACTGCATTATTTATGTGCTTGCAATTTTGCACAAAACCGCACGATAGAGTGCAGCTTTGCACAATAACGCATGGGAGGGACGATTTTATGTAGTTTTGCATAAAAATATATGGGAAAAAATGATTTTGTGCAAACTCGCAACTAGCTTCATTGCTCTCCCACAAATATATTTTCTTGAAGACCTTTGTTTGTCTGAATGCGCTGAAGTTGTAGTAGTCGAATTCTATGGCTCTTCGTCATCCACAAAGAAGTATTTTGGATCCCTAAAGTTTTCAAAGATTGAACGGATGCCAAAATGGCGCTAGTGGACTACTTATCCGAATAAAAGCAAAGACAGAGCTTTCCCCCTCCTTCAGGAGCTTTGTCTCAAAGAATGTCCTAACTTGTCTACCGCATTTGATGGTAATCTTCCATCATTAATTACATTGGAGATCCAAGGGAGTCCACGGCTCGTAGACTAACTTCCAAATTCTCTGCTCCTCGTTAAGATGAAGTTGAAGGACAAAACTCACGATGTCTAGCTAGTGAAACAACCATCATGTCCATTTTCTCATCGCGAGTTCTCCTTTTCAGACACCCTCCTCGACTAAATCAAACAATACAGTTGCATTTTCTATTTTAACTTGCACGCATTTTGGCTTTATGTTGATGACCCATGCAAAACTATCCTCTCCTGTGCATTTTTGTGCAAACTCACATAAAATCACCCCATCCCACGCAGTTTTGTGAAAATCTGCACAAAAAATACCCCATTCCGACAATTTTGGGCAAATTGCACTCTCCTATATAATTTTGTGCAAAACTGCAAACGCCTGCTCATGTACAATTTTGTGTCAACCCCAAACAGAGAATACTTTCCCAAAAAACCTCCACCCGATATTCGGAGGGTGGGGAGTCAGTTTGAATGGTCTTGGTTATGAAATGGCATATTTTGATTATTGAAAGTAGCCGCATGTGTTCTTTTCCTTTCAATGCGGCCGTTTTGATTCGTCACTCAACCCAAGCCTGAGAAAATGGGACCAAACGTGGATTCGGCTACCTCATATGCTACCGTCGATCATCCAATCATTGACAATCGAGGTGCGTTAAAATTTAGGGAAAATTAGACTAAGGCCCTTGTATTTTGGGGATTCAACCGATTTCGTCCATACTATTTGAAAACTACTATTTCAATCCTTAGTATGCAAAATAACTAAGCTTTTTAGTCCTTAAAAGTCAGCATACATTTTTGGGCAAATTACCCTATAGTCCCTAGTATTAATTACAATCTCCTATGGGGTCTCTATTTTTTGAAATATTATTTAGTCATCCCTATATTTTAAAAAACTATTGGTCTTGGGTCGTTGGTTGACTTCAACACCCGTTTTTTTATTTTTTTGTCATGTGAAATGACTATTTCATCCTTCACAAAATGACCAATTTCATCTTATTTTTTCTTTCTATGAAGGGTAAAACAGTCATTTCACATGACAAAAAATTAAAAAAATAGGTACTGAAGTCAACTAGGGATCGAGGCAAATAATTTTTCAAAATACAGGGACGGCTACATCATTTATGAGAAAGGAGGGACCTGATAGGAGAATTTGACTAAGATTAAGGACTAGCGGGTAATTTGTCTTAATTTTTTTTATAATCACTATACCCTTATTTTGAAAACCAACCCTAACCCAAACAAAAAAAACCAGATCAAGTAAAATTAAACATAAATAAAATACCAAGAAGATTATTAATTAACTAATTAATTAATTAACCGATACTGCCATCTGGGTCCATGCCATCTTTGGCAAGTACAGACCAGTCCAATGGCAACTTCCCTACGACTCTCTTCCACGAAGAGGACTCCATTGGATGACAATTCCAACATTGATTTTGATGATTACTTTGATTCTGATTAACACATCCACCTATCAAAGATTGATCAGTAAACTCTTATAGAATCTCATCCCGACAATCATCTTCAATCAGCTTTCCAGGTTCTCATGTATCTCAAACAAGCACATGATGATGCATAGTTATTAAAGCGAGCCACTCCGACTGTAATCGCGGTGCAGAGCAGTTTTTTCCAATTTTCCACTTTGAGGTGCTCTGAGTCGATGACGATGGACGGAATGGCTGAAGTGGCTGTCGTAGAGCAGCTGGAGTAGCCCGAGTTAGGGCTGACACGGCTGCTTTTGGATGAAACCCTTATATTTACCTTTTTACCCTCGAAAAAAATTAAAAATAGGGGGCAAAAAGGTAAAGTTTACAAAATCTTACCTTTTCTCTTCTTACCTCTTCTCTCTGCCTGACTCTCTTCCTCTTCTAACACACAAAACCTAAAAAATCAAAACAGCCATCTGACCTCCACTCCTCTAGCCGTCCGACCTCCATTCCTCCAGCCATCTGACCTCTAGCCTTCTGACCTCCAGCGAGCTCCATCTGACCTCCAGTAGGCTCTGTCCTCCAACGAGCTCTAAAAGTCTGAACTGAGGTTGGTTTTCTCTGGGTTTAGATTTCTGGGTTTTCTTTTTGTGTTTAGATTGGTGAAATTGTTGGTTTGAGTTTGATTGAAATCGTTGGGTTGGGACTTGGGAGGTTTGCAGTTTGCACAGGGAGTTTTTGGCTTAAGTTTGATTGAGTTTGATTGAAATTGGGAGCTTTAGTTGTTGGCTTAAATTTGATTGAAGGAAGTTGTTGGCTTAAGAGATGATGACTTTATTGGGAGATTTACACAAGGAGTTGTTGGCTTGAATTACACTATTTTTTTTGCTGTCCCTGTGATTGAATTTATGGGAGTTATATATTATTATTTCTTTGAACAGAGATGACGACTCCTAATGCTAATGCTGAGCCACCCTTATCGGTTTTGATTTCTGAGTTATTCAAACCAAATGGTGACATTGGATGGAAGTATAATAGTTTGAAGGACAAAAAAAATAAGAAAAGAGTAACATGTGATTTTTGTAAGCTTGAAACTAATAGAGGAATTACTCGAGCCAAACAACATCAAATGGGAGTCAAAAAAAATGTCATCTGTTACACTTTGATACCGGAAGATGTGAGATTAGAGCTAAAGGAGAGTAAAGAAAAGAGATTAGCTACAAAGGATGCTATGTCAGGTGGGTTATCCCAATTGCATATAGATGATGACGAGGAATCAGATATTCAAGAAATATCAAAGATCCAAAATGGAAAAAGGCCAATTGAAGAGAGCAATGTGCAGCCTACCAAGAAGAATGTGAAAGGCCCATTAGATGCAATATTTCATCAAAAGCTGGAGGTGACAAAAAGCAAAGCAAACAAGTTTGAATGATGCTTGGGAAAAGGAAGCTAGAGATAAGGCTCGCCAATATATAGCTCAATTCTTTTATCGGAATGACATTGTTTTCAATATTGCAAACTCAACAAGTTTCAAGAATATGGTCAAAGCAATTGGTCAATTTGGTCCTAATTTGAAGCCTCCAAGCTATCATGAATTAAGAGTTCCAATGTTGAAAAAGGAATTGGAATATACTCAGGAATTGTTGAAGTTTAACAAGGAGCATCAAGCAAAATATGGATGCTCCATAATGTCAGATGGTTGGACCAATACAAGGAGCAGAACCTTGATCAATTTTTTGGTCAAAATTCTCCTATGGGAACAATGTTTGTTAGGAGCATTGATGCTTTTGACTACGTGAAAGATGGAAACATGCTTTCTCAGCTTTTGGATAAGTTTGTTGAGGAGATTGGTGAAAGCAATGTTGTGCAGCTAGTTATCGACAATAGAAGTAATTATAAATTGGCTGGTAAGTATCTAGTAGCCAAGAGACCCATATTGTTTTGGACTCCATATGCTATATATTGCCTAGACTTAATATTAGAAGATATTGAAAAAGATTCCAAGAGTGAAAAAGACTATACAACAAGGAATTACTCTTGTGAGCTTCATTTATAACTATTCATTGGTTTTAAGTCTAATAAGAAAGATGACAGAAAAAGAGTTAGTTAGAGCTGGAGTCACAAGGTTTGCTACAACATTTCTCACTTTGAAAAGATTGGACATCCTCAAAGCAAAAAATTGCAAGATATTCACGTCTGAATAATGGGCAAATTTGAAGGCAAGTAAGGAACCTAAGGTAAGGAATGCAACTAAAATTGTTCTCCAAACTACTTTTTGGGAAGATGTTGGTTATGTTTTTAGAGCTATGAGGCCTCTTGTGAAAGTACTCTGATTAGTTGACAATGAAAAGAAACCTGCAATGGGTTACATATATCAAGCAATAGAGAATACGAAAGAGTTTATCAAAGAGGGCTTTAAGAATAATGAAAGCAGGTACAGAGATATACTTGCAATTATTGATAGTAGATGGTCGGAAGAACTTTATCATCCATTGTATGCAGCTAGACATCATCTAAATCTAGCACACTTTTATAGCAATCCGATAATTGAGAATGACAGATTATTGTTGAAGGGAATGTATGAGTGCATGTAGAAGCTTTGTATAAGTAATGAAGCATTCAACACAGTCATGAAAGAATTGACAAGCTATAAGAGGGCTGAAGGCTTCTTTGGAATAGATTATGCAATAAGACAAAGAGACAAGACAGCTCTTGGTAAGTTAAATTTATTTGACTCTTTCGTAATTTAATGCATAACAACTAAGAGTTCCATTGCATTTGCAGCTAAGTGGTGGAAGAGGTATGGATCAGAGATACCAAATTTGCAACTCTTTGCCATTAAGATCCTAAGTTTGACTTGTAGTTCATCGGGGTGTGAGCGCATCAGAGTACTTTTAAGCACATAAGTAGTCGATATTAAGTTCTTCAAATCTAGATTTTCATAATATAAATTTATTAACTAAACTAACATTTAGATTTTTATATTGTAGATTCATTCCATGAAAAGAAATAAGTTTGAACATAAGATGTTAGAAGACTTGGTTATCATTAAGTATAACCAAAATTTGAAAGAACGCTATGATTCCAAAATTGAGATAGATCTTGTGGAGTTGGATGTTGTTGATGTTTGTAATGAATGGTTAGTGGGAGATGAAGGTCGTGAAGATGATCATGATTTGGTGCATGATGATTTGTCTTGGTTAGATATTGAACGTGCATCTGGGACTGCTAAATTTGTATTCAATACTATGAGACAAACAATATTGCAAAATGTGGCTGCAGCTGCACCTACTCCACAAAGCCCACCACCTTCTTCATCTAGATCAAAGCTATGAGATTGGGAAGTAGACAATAAAGATGAAGATGATTACAGATCTAGTCGCTGAGGAAGTGATGATAAAAACTTTGATTATCATGATTTGTAAACTCTTAAACTCTTATATGTTTATTTCCTTGAAAACTTGAAGTCATTAACATTTGCAAGTATATTTTGGTTTGATGTACTTGACTATTGGTTTTAATTATGAACCTTTGCAAGTTTTTACTTCTAATTATGATATTTATACATATTCATTTTATATTATGAATAATAGTAATATTATCAGTGTCAATGTATATAGCGCCCACTCCGCACCGCGCCGGTCTTCGCGTCATGTTTTGGTTGGCCGCGTCACACCACGTCGCTCGCTTTGACAATTATATGATGACATCAACCAGCTGCAAACCAACTCCATACGATGCTCTCCGAGTCCATGGATGGTTACAATCATCTTCCTTCCCCCGAAATTTGATGACTGCTGATTCTTCCTCCGAGAACACTTCGCCTCTCGATTCTGACGTCCGATTCGACACCCACCCTCTCCTCTTTAGTCTTTTCCCGATTGCCTTTTTCTCCCCTCTGGTAGGTCCCAAGTTTGCTGGCCACCGGCCGTAGTGCCTGGAGCTTCGATTCGGGCCCATCCAGCGATGACCCGCCCAAAGTTAGCGAGGACTCCTCACACGGGTTCTCCAAATTCGACCAAATATACCTAAGGGCCTCCCAGGCGAGGAAGCGGGAGGAGGACTTCAAGAAGCACCAGGACACCATCCTCAAGGTCCTTTCCGAGTCTGATGAGCCATCCCCGCACACCGTTGGGGACGACGAGTTCAGCCAGATCTATCAGGCCTCAAGAGGGAGGAGTTCGTCAAGCAGGGGTTAATACATCCAAGGGTTAAGGAGGAGGAGGAGGAGGCTATTGTTGAGGATTTGCAACCCGAGGAGGTTGTCGATTGGGAGGAGCCGATAGGCTTCGCGGGCTAGTTCGTTGATTTTTTGGTTGATTAATTAATTTAGGGTTGATATTTTTGGGTTTGGTTTTGGTTTGATTTTTTTGGATTTTGGTTAGGGTTGATTTTCAAAATAAGGGCATAATGGTCATAAAAAGATTATGTTGATTTTTAGGGACTAAAAAATTATTTTGTATAGTAAGGATTGAAAGAGTAGTTTTTAAACAGTAGGGACGAAATCGATTGAATCTCCAAAGTGGAGCGGTCTTAGCCTAATTTTTCCTAAAATTTAATTAGGAGTTATGTTGATATATTTTGTCCAATGAATACAGAGACTAAAAAAACATTAACCGAAAAAATAAATTATCATAACAGTGAAAGTGGTTCTTCTAGTACGGAGTCAACTTGACAATGAAATAACACAGTGACAAAATGTAGGAAAAAAAAATGGATTCCTGTGATTTCTGACTCGGACGGTCCCCGTTGTTCTTGTATGCAAAACCCATTATCGATTATATTTTATCGGGAATGAACTTGCTAGTGTTTCGTATACATTCCAAGTAAATAAATTGAAGCGAGCATGTACAACCCAAGTGAAGGGTGGATCAGTCGAAGGAATTGGGAAGAGATGTGAACCAAAGTGAGAGAAATTTGATATCCAAGCTCATGAAGCTGTTCTCCACTGCATTTCGATATGAATCTTCCCGTGCTTCGAATCTATAAGATGGTACTTCTCGTTCATCCTTTTGTTGGTCACCACATCCCCAAGGCTGATGTCCACATACCCCAGGGATTCCTGAGCAAGAAGAAGAAAGAAGATGAATGAGGATCAGTTTAGACTTTAGAGGGTTCTGCCACCAGACTTGGTCGTGTATAGTTCATAGGAAAGGCGCAATTTTCGCTAGCGTACAGCTGATTCGAAAAGAAATCAATACCTTCGGATGCAGCAGTCCCATCCTTGACGTGGTGCTAACGACTTCCACGTGCATCTTATCGTTGGTTGGAGGATCCTCTAGCATGAACTGGAACCGTTCCTCCCATCTTGGATCTCGGTTCTTCTTCAAAGCCTGAAAAATTGATCCGAAGAGTTAAAAATCACGACTGCCTGATTCCCTGACGATTTCGCTAAATTTCGCTGTTTCAGAATCCGGAACACCCTACCTTAGTTCTCCTTTCCTCCCCTCTGAAAAGGATCCTAGCAGATGGATTTGTGTGGTGCTTTCCTTCAAGATCCTGAGCTTCGTGGACAATAACTACCAGCAAACCTCCACTAGGAGGAGTTCCTTCAGGAGCATTCTGCACATTCTGTGTCTCTTCGAAGCCTTGAGGCAGGTCCTCTTCCTTGAGCGGCTTATATGTTAGCTCCACCACAATTTCTCCGCGCGACTTATCATTTTGTGGATCATTCGGGTCCATAGTTTTGAGAAGGTTGAGGGTCATAACTTTTGGCTCCTCTGGAGTTAGTTCTTTGAGAGGGACAGCATTCATTCCCATCTTATCGTGTTTCCCGACCTAAAAGAAGACATTCGGCTTTGAGTTACACCACATCATAGAATTAAAGACTGACAAAAAATCATCATTACCTGCTCCCAATCGTAAACACGAATCTCCAATGCCTGAGATTGAGGATCTTTAACAACCATATTGAATTCTTCATTCCATTCTGGATTCAAATTCTTGTGCTTAACTGTGGTCTTCTTTGATGGAAGCTTATCCTCGGTGATCTTCAATTTTACATAAGGGTCTGATGCACCCAGTAGATCTTTCTTATTAAGCTTCATTGCCCTCAGAATCTTCACATTAAGTACTCCAACTGGCCTCCTGAAGGCTCTGCATCAGATTAAATGAAATAGTAAGCCAAAACATTTTCCCTACCATTGGCGATGAGACGACGGTAAGACAGACTCCTGAGGTCCATTGACATACTTTGCAGGATCCAGGATTGGCACTTCCAATGTTTTTGGCCACAAATACATGTTGGCAACCTGATCTTTGATAAGCTCCTGAGAAAACAAATACTTTCTTCAGTAAAAACAAGAGCAATGATACGGATGCGTGAAAAGAAAGGATGGGAGATGAAGAACTCTTGGTTGGAAAAAGATGACGCAAAATGTAGACCACTCGACAAAATGATCCAGTTCGGTCTTTGTTTCTGGCTTATTCATGAAAGATCTTCAAAATATTTTACAGAGGCTGGCAAACAATATAAAAGGAGATGGTTCATTAGAGTACCTGGACAACTCTGTAAAGACCAGGTATTGACATAAGATCAGCTCCAATAAGTTTGAGTCCAAAATCAACATGCGGCTGGAAGATAAAAGTACACAGAACGAGAAGTGGGTATGAAGAAACAAAAATGATTCCCCCAATCCAAAACCAGTTGAAAAAAGGCAGTATCCAAAATGACCATAAAATATGGGCCAACAAAAATTAGATTCTAAAAGATATTCGTTTAAAAAGAAAAATAACCAACCTTCTCCATGAGAGAAACAAAGATTTTCGCAAAACAAGGAAAACTGGGGACCAACGGCTTCAAAGTTATACGGGGTGAAGCAAAAACTTGCAGATCAACCACCTGCAACGATTCAACACACAAACACACCCAAACAAGAAAGAAAAAGTTAATAGAGTACATATCTACAGAACAGAAGGCCGAACCGATTCGAAGAGAAGATGTAATCACCTGTGCAGTTGCTTTCATCCCAAATGCTTTAACTGCAACCATGATATTAGGATTTCCTGCCCACTTCAACGATGGCTCCATAATCAACTCCTTCTCCTCAGTGGCATAAACTTTCATTCCTTCAATTACAACACGAGAAAACACAGAGTCAAAGAAAGCAATGGTATAAAACAGTGAAGGGAAAACATCGCAGTTGGTGGAAATATACCAATCAAGAATCAAATTGTTCATTCATTGTTCTGACAACCAAATCGCCAAGAAATAGAATGCAAAATAAAAAGAGGTTGCTATGTCCACATACCTGAGAATATCGGTGGCAGGGTTCCCAACGTAAGCATTTCAAAATCGACGGAGTCGATTTTATATTTGGGAATCTGCTCAGCAATAATGGGGGTGGCGATATTTCTGACCGTCTTGCAGATAGCCTGTACAAAGACGAGTCCAAAAACGTGATACCAACACCGATCAAAGAAGAACCAATGCGATATTCGGTTCGGAACTAGCAAACCTTGTCCAAGTAAGGCCACATGTACTGTATAAGCTTGTTCAACCAATCAACCTAGCAATCAAACGGCAGCGATCACGACAATTTAGTTAGTCCAACTTAAAAACACATCACATTCGTCACTACATCCAGAAATGGAAACGCTTACACGATCGTAATCAGGATTCTTCACCCAGAGTGGTATCTCTGGAAGCATCCGCTGCAATGTATCGGAGTCGTGGTCAACCAACGGCCGAATCTTCGGATCCTGATTACTCATTCAATCAAGAGAGCATCAGAACTCGGCAAGTAAAAATGAATGACACGATGTGCGAGAGAATACCACGTCGAAAAAAACAAGTTAGTTGGAAAAGTTTATAAGTATGGATGATCTACCTAACTATTGCATTAAAGTTTTTGGTTGGATACGGAGATTCTAATACATGCAACGAGAGCTACAACTCGGCGAGCGAGGAGATAAATACGAAAATGCAAAGCGAATGTAGATCGAATCAGAAGTTGGCGAAAGCGGAAGAACCTTGACATCGCTGGGCTGGGAATAGATGAACATGAAATAGCCGACGGCGAGACCGACGGAAATTCCGACACCGAATCCAAAGAATCCGAATATCGTACTAATGATCCCCATCCTCTCTGCCTCTTTCAATATCGTCCTTCTGTACGATGATTTATGTTTGTTATTTTGATTAATCTTTAATATGTGTGTGTGTGTGTGTGTGTATATATATATATATTTTTTTTTTCCTATTCTTTCGGATATATATATATATATATATTTTTTCCTATTCTTTCGGATCGTATTAGCTTCGGGGAGTGTTTTCTACGCGAATCCAAGAGTGAGGGAGACAGGCTTGAGGGAGGGAGACAGGCTCGTTTCTTGGCTTCGGGCGAATCCCAAGGTGGAAAGTGATGGGTCCGTTACGGTTACATTGTTTTTTTTATTGTTTACTGTATTCAACATAATTACTTAGCATCAAGACATCTAATTAATCCTCTTAAATTTAATTTTCAATCAAACATCGTCGAGTAATCTTATTTTTAGACTCTAGAATTAATAGTTATAATATTATTTGGTGGTGAAAGGGAAAAGGAAAAAAAGTTACGTGCCTTTATGGAGTGGAGCTTCTTTTTTTTGTATGTTTTAATTTGTTTGATTCGTTTTTGTATTCCTTGTCCCCGCCTGTTGTTCAGTTTTTTTCAGTCCAACCCGTAAAAGTTGACAGGTTCATGTACAAGTAGCAAATCAAAATCACATTTATATTTCTGAGTTTTTACTGTTATAATCTTATAATAAAATATAGGACAAAACCTCAAAAGAATTACATAAAAAGATTTATCAATCGAGTTAAATCACAACTAACTAATATCACTTAAGTTTACATAAAGCTGCTCGGATCCTCTCCAACCTGCCCGAACTTTGTCTAGGCATTTGGACTAGCCATATCAGCATGTGTTGACGGCGTGGTGCCATATGGATATCACTTCTCTCCTTCTCGAAACGCCTTGTGATCTTCAACCAATTTTGTGCTTCAATATAATTTACAGGAGTAAGCGCTATAGCTTGTTTCCAATACTCGGCGGCTTGATCGAGCGGCGAATGACTCATCAAGAAAGAGACTTGGGGTTAAGACGTATTTTTTAAGAACATTAGAAAGTGAGATCAGAATGAGTTCATCTTCCAGTTACGGATGCAGGGGAAGTTCTCCTATCCTCGAGGAACTTTCGCGTCAATAAGGAGCAGAATCTTAATAGAGAAAGATGTTTTTTGCAGTGCCAATCAAGAAGCTGGGAAAAGAGTACGTTCGCGTGTCACGATTGGTAATGGGTAGAAAAAAAGGATGGGGCAGACAATTCGATGAGGAAGATTTCTTTCAGAAAGATAAAAGGGAGAAAGGGATACCAGACGATTGGGGATTGATTAGATGCAGACGATGATTTGGCTTTTAAAGTTCCCTCTCTCTTCTCACTCTCCTCTTTTCCCTCTCCTCTTCTTCTTCCCCTCATCACCCATTGTGAAAAAAGAAGAAGCAAGCCAACAAACTCAAAGAACCAGTGGCCAAGCAGCAATAAATAATCTCCATTCCATATAAAGATTAAGACTTTATAGATGGTTTCCCATCTATCCATATTTGCTTTATTTCAAGAATGAGCTTGTTTGTTGATTGGTTTTTAAGATGCAGAATTGGTATTCTTTAGGACTGTTCTGTATGTTAGGTATTTCTTTCAATAAGGGATGCATCCATCTTAGTGGGCGGTCCAGATAGATGATGTGGCATCGTGGGGGAGTCGGGGAAGAGGGAGGTGACAAGGAAGGAAGGAGGGGTTGGGTGGAAGAGGTCAAGGAGGGAACAAAAGAGGAGGGAGCCATCATCAGGGTTGGAGATGAGAGGATGAAGAAGAAGAGAGGGGAAGGAGGAGAGATAGGAGAGAGAAGGAAAGACTACCTCGTACCACGTTATTAACCAATATTGATGTTGTTAGTCCATATAGTCGAATAAGATTTAGGCATGTTAGATCCAATAGTGGATGCAATCATTGTAGTGGGCAATCTAAATAGATGACGTGGCATCGTAAGGGGCATTGGGAAGGAAGGAGATGATAGGGGAGACAGAAGGGGGTAGGGTGGAAGAGGTGGAGGAGGGGACAAGAGAGGAGGGAGCTATCGTCGAGGTCGGAGATGAGAGGAAGAGAGGGGAATAAGGAGAGAGAGAGAGAGAAGAGAGAGGGAAGGAGAGAAAGAAAGTTCATATATCGCCACATCGTAAACAAATATTAATATGGCTAATCTAGATTGCCAGATTTAGTTTAGATAGGTTAGAGAGGATCGAGGCACTAAATAATGCTAAATAACTATGATTTGACTTGATTAATAATTTTTTTATCACAAGATACTAAAATGATATTTTGAAAATCACGAAGTACTTAAAATTTCTTTACCTAAAATATATTTATGTTGGGTTATATACAATCTTTTTATGTTTTCTCAAAAGTTATTCATTACAATATAAAATATATGTTACCTCTTTACTTTATTAAAAAATAGTTTGTTGTATTATATAAATATTGAGTTATGGAGCCTGAGGTAAATTGAGTTTCGAGTGGTAGAGTCGCGTGAAGATGACGCAAAGCATAGATGATTAAAGGTGATAATCAATTTGAGTAAAGAGCTGTAAGTACGATCAGGGCAATGATCGAATGGGTTTGGAGCTTAGAGGGTACACAGAATATTCCAAAGATTAAGAAAACAAAAGATGAAAAGATGAGGGAGCCAGCAACCTCTGGCCACCCATCGACTACTAGGGGGGAAACAAAGAGAATATGTTTCTTGGCCCATCGATTATTGGACCCCTAGTGGGAATGAAAGTTTTGATTGATAGTTTTGCCCTTGCTAGCTCAACAATCCTAGTTTTGAGTGTGCCTCTATACACATCCATGTAAGCCTCTTTGAGAGATGTCTTGAGCCCTTGGGCATTGAGAGAAGTGAGTGAAGCTCCATAAGGTTAGGTCTTTTTCTTATACAAGAGAGGACTGAGTGAAGCTCCAAAGGGTTGTTCTTTACTTGAGTAAAGAGTAGAGGGAGAAGAATGAATGGGTAGAGTGAGAGAGCTTCCTGAGTAACTGAAGGAGCCTTGTGTAAGGCATTCATTATAACGAGCAGTGTCACTCGAGATTATAGTATAATCTCCTAGCTTGGAAGCCTCCGACATAGATTAGTGATGATCAAACTAGATACCAAATATTTGTGTCCTTATTTTTCTTTGTTATTTTGTTCTTCGATGTATGTTTGCTTCCTCTAGGTTGTGTTGATTTTGTGTTGTTCGGGATTGCTTGTGGGTGTGCACGTGTAGCAGTAGAAGACGGAGAGTGTTGATTTCCTTAACAATATATAATATATATTGTGATAACTAAAATTTTCAAATAAATGTTGTTAATTGTGTAATGATAACTGATTACTCATTCATAATTTTTAAGCTAGTTCACTGTCGCGCTTAAGATGGTCTAGATCCCATGGAAGTGCTTGCCGGGAGTTCTCTAGTGACGGTATTGAACTTGAAGATAGTGTTGTTGAAGAGCACGATGTAGTCAATTATAACTTATCTCTTGAATGATTCGAGTGTACTTCGTTAGTGCTTAAACTAGTTAAGATGTGGGAGGAGGCCCTGACTTGGTCAATGGTGAGGCTGATGGTTCGAGAGATGAAAAGGAAGTTGGGGATGGACTTTGAATTGCGGTTCTAGAAGGAGAGGAGGTTAGTGAACGAAGGCCGAGGACGAGGAAAAGTTATAACGCAAAACTTTCGATGATTTTTTGATTGGAAAATTAATAACCATTCGACACATTTCATTGATTTATCCATATATTAAATTGTGGAACAATTGACATAATACTATTGCAATCATATATCACACGCAAATAAGATATTTTGACAGTTTTTCATGTGTGATAAATTAAAAAAAAACTAAATTCATTTTTTTAAATTACGAGTCTTAACTCTTAAATGCAAGAGAAGACAAAATTCAGACAAAAAAAAGAATGAATTCTAAATACTCTTAAGCTCAAGGAGATTTTGCAACATCTTTATGAGAGTCATTACATAGTGATTCAATATACAATCTAATATCTTATTTCAGAAAATTATTCATCAAATTTGATATCTACACCATTATTGAACTTGTAGAAGATGAGCTAGACAAAAAATACGTGATCACTCTAACCATCCTCAAATATCATTCGATTTTTAAAGAGCCAAATCCCCCACAATGCAAACTGGACCTTCAAGAATATGCTTCCATTCACCAATCCTATTCGAACATCCAAAAAGATTATAACTCTTTCCTTTCACCCCATAATTTTCTCCCTATATAATTGTCATAGGAACATGTGTATTATGCTTTGGTCTTCAAGTTTTTCTGTAATACTTAAATTTTATAAGAG
The DNA here is from genome assembly GCA_012979155.1 of Hypericum perforatum. Taxonomy (NCBI): domain Eukaryota; kingdom Viridiplantae; phylum Streptophyta; class Magnoliopsida; order Malpighiales; family Hypericaceae; genus Hypericum; species Hypericum perforatum. Next base: position 325,450 of record SOPF01028395.1, on the reverse strand, counting down.
CTTCAAATAGGCGATGTATTAAAAATGTACAAAAAATAGTGAGAAAATAAAATTTTATTAAAAAATTAAATAACATCTAATAGAATACATCAAAAACAAATTTATTAATAACAGAAAAGGGGAAAGTTCATTTCGGTACCAGACAATTTTACCAATTTCATTCAAAACCTTATAATTTAAAAATGACAAAATTAGTCCAACTTTTTCCAATAATTCTCAATTGAGTCCCCATCAAATTCAAGATTTTTAATCGAAACACTCCATTTATAGCTAATATGGATTGCCATGTAGATTTTCTTTCCAAGTGTCTACTCTGATGTGGTCGAAGGTATATTATGTTTTTATTACTTAAATTTTTAATTATTTATTTAAGAACCCTTTAAATCCCTTTTATATGCCTTCCTTCTTCGTTGCCTTCTTCCTCACTGCCTTCCTCCTCATCTCTACCCCCAAAATTTTCAATACTATTAAAATAAGCAATGCCTTAAGATCATTGTTGCTTTTTTCCAATAGTGGTAGCCTTTGTGACGATACTCTACTCATGACGATTGTAGCAAACGTTTGGCATAGAGGTGTGCATTCAGGATATCCCAATTCTCAAATCTCGGATCCCAGATATCCCGAATACCAAAAAACCAGAAAAAGTTATCCTGATCCCATAATGAAAAAAATTTCAGAATAATCCAGATTCTGAATTAAAATTTCGGGATAATTCCGAAGTTCTAAAAAATACCAAAATTTCAATCCTAGGAAATGTTGTGGGGAGAGCCTAGAGGAGAGGTTGTAGGCTATCCTTGTGAGGCACTAAAACAACGATGATGACAGGAAATAAATAGAGGAAAACAAGTTCCTATCTTCTACATTAGTGCTTGGCGAATCCAGATTCGATCTTCTCGATTGTGCCAACATCAATCTTGAACGCCTTGGCAAGGATTTGCTCACTGATTCCGGTGCCAAAGACAGTCGAAGGCACTAACTCTGTCCTTGCACTCGCGCTTCCGAAGGCCGATAAGGTAGTCGCGTAGACTTTCGGCGTAGGGTTGTACTGGAGGTGGAAAGAATTAGGAAGTAGGCTTTATTGTAGTAAATAGGAATATTCGTGGGCTGTAAGTAAGCCTATAACTTATATATGGAAAATTATGATTTAGTACTCGATATTTTGGTAAAATATTGCAATATCCCAAAATAATACTGAATATCATATTTCCCAAAATTTTTGAAAGACCCATGTCGAATAAAATCCTGATTCTGAAAATTCCGATCCCAAAAACCCGAATACCAAAAAAAATCGGGATTCCCAAAATCCCGATCCCATTTGCGCACCCCCAGTTTGGTAGCCAAATGACGAAAATTCAAGACCGATAAAGTTGCTGGAGATAGTAGAACACATAAACTACAAAATTCCAGATATTTCGACAAAGTTGGATTGATTTTGTTTTTCTAAACTATAAAATTCCGAAATAAAAATTAATGAAACTATATGATAGCTAAAAGAAATTATTCCAAAGAAAAATGAGACGCACTACAAAATAGTAAATAACCGCCTCGTGGCTTTTGCCTCCTCCAGAAAATACAATAATAAATTAAAAAATTCTCATCATATAAATACAATAACCCATTTTTACCTCCTCATGTACAAGCAGCACGTATAAAAATTGCGAGCTCGTCTTTTCTTGTGCCTCTCTCTCTCTCTCTCTCACGACCTTTACAATATTCTCTCCCTTGCTAGGGTTTTCCTCCCTCTTCACCCTTCAGATTTTATCCCCAAATTCCGAAACTCGCTTAATCGAATCCCCTTCCGGTAACCGTCGCCGAGCTCGATTAATCGGCTAACTGCGAGCTCCCAACTCCGATATTAGGTACTGTCGTGACCTAGATTTTTCTGTATATATTTAGTAGTGGAATGAATTGAGGATTATATTTTTTTTTAATTGGATAAAATATTATTTTAAGTGGTGATTTAATTAGTCTGAGACTTAATGAGCAGATGCTGGTGAGAATTGAGGCCCGATCGTGGTGATCGGACTCAAATCCGCGGCGGTTTATTTTGTTGTATGGAAACTCGTAGCCGTAAGCGGGCGGAGGTCTCCTCAACTGCCCCTCCTACTTCCCAACCATCCACGGTAAACTCGGCTGCTCCCCCTGCTTCTCAACCCTCCGCAGCAACTGCCTCATCGTCCGGCCCCATCACCCGCTCCAACAAGCGATCGCGCACTGCTGTCCCCTCCGCGACTACCCGCCCTTCCACTCGTGCTAGTCAACAGAGAGCCTCCATGGACCCCAACGCTACTGCACCTGCTTCTGCGCCGACTGCTACTGGCGTAGAGTCGTCATCCTCCCGTGCTCGTAGAGGAAGGAAACACAATGGTGGTGGGGAGCCGTCGTCTTCGGACAAGGGTAAGGAAAAGGAGCCTGATGTTAGGGTTCAGGAAAGTACCAAAGACGTGGAAGCTGGAAATAATGACAACAACAATGCTGGTAACCCTCACGATGATGACGAGGATAATGATTCCGATGGAGGTGGAGTTGGTGCTTTCCACCAGAATTTGACCTCTGCAAGCAGTGCGCTTCAGGGTTTATTGAGGAAGCTTGGGGCAGGTCTGGATGATCTCCTTCCTTCTCATGCGTTGGCGTCTGCCTCCTCTTCCCATCAGTCCGGGAGGCTGAAGAAGATACTGTCCGGGTTGAGGGCCGATGGGGAGGAAGGGAAGCAGGTGGAGGCTTTGACTCAGTTGTGTGAGATGTTATCAATCGGGACCGAGGAGTCATTGAGTACTTTCTCAGTGGATTCTTTTGTGCCAGTGCTTGTTGGGTTGCTGAACTATGAGAGCAACCCAGATATTATGCTACTTGCTGCCAGGGCTATCACTCATTTGTGTGACGTGTTGCCTTCTTCTTGTGCCACTGTTGTGCACTACGGTGCTATTTCTTGCTTCGTTGCTAGGTTGCTGACTATTGAATATATGGACTTGGCTGAACAGGTCAGTATTTTTACTTCTAATTTTTTTTTATTGCTGTATGGTATTTTGGTTGGCTGGCTATTTACTGGTTGTTTAGAAGGACTGACTATAAAATTGGTGCAAACAGTCTCTGCAAGCGCTAAAAAAAATATCCCAGGAGCACCCAACTGCTTGTTTGAGAGCTGGTGCACTAATGGCGGTGCTTTCTTTCCTGGATTTCTTCTCAACTGGAGTTCAGGTTACCCACTTTCTTGTCTTTCCGGCTACCAAGTTGATCTCTTTTAGTCGACCATCTGGTTATTGAAGTTTATGGAATTAACTTTTGGTTACCTTCCAGAGGGTGGCATTATCTACTGCTGCAAACATCTGTAAGAAGCTCCCTTCTGATGCATCGGATTTTGTGATGGAAGCTGTTCCGCTTTTAACTAACCTGCTTCAATATCATGATGCAAAGGTGATTGATCTTATGGTTCTGGTTGGCCGTAATAAGGTGCATCATGTATCGTGAAGAGAATTTAATATTTAATTTCCATCCTTTATAGGTCCTGGAACACACTTCAGTGTGCTTGACCAGAATCGCTGATGCTTTTGCATCATCTCCTGACAAGTTGGATGAACTATGCGACCACGGATTGGTCGCACAAGCAACTTCTCTTATTTCTACCAGCAGTTCTGGTGGGGGACAGGCATCCCTCAGCTCACCGACTTATACGGTACATCATCTTTTTTCTGTTTTGGGATTCTCTATTCCAATATTTTATAGTGGTGCTTAATTTGGTGGATGATATCTAGGGTTTGATTCGGCTGCTATCCACTTGTGCCAGTGGGTCCCCTCTGGGATCCAAAACTTTACTGCTTCTTGGCATCAGTGGGATTCTTAAGGATATACTCGCGGGTTCAGGTGTTTCTGCTAATTCATCAGTGTCTCCAGCTTTGAGTAGACCAGCAGATCAGGTAATTATTGACACAAGCTAATCTTTTGTTGGAATGTTCTATGTTTGTGTTGTGTGGGCCAGATGATCAGATAGTTCTTGAAGAGCTCACAGATGTAAGCAAATGGCATCGATAACTTGATCATTGATTTACTTCATTTCTCTCCTCTTCCAGATATTTTAAATTCCTAGGGATTTTGTATTTGCAATGTGCTGATACTCAGGTCTCATTTGTTGAAATTCCTTTGTAGCTTGTTTAGGATCTTGCTTTATTGTTAGAATGGATGCTAATGGTTTCGCGTGTTCTTAGGACATCTTTTTTACCGCTCTTTCAGAAAACAACTAATCTGGTCTTTCTTTCCGCATAGATTTTTGAGATTGTTAACCTTGCAAATGAGCTTCTGCCTCCGCTTCCACAAGGAACAATTTCCCTTCCTGCCAGCTCCAATATGTTTGTTAAAGGATCCATGGTGAAGAAGTCAGCTACTGAGAAACAAGATGATTCGAATGGAAATACTCCTGAGGTTTCAGCTCGAGAGAAACTCTTAAATGATCAGCCAGAGGTTTTACAGCAATTTGGAATGGACCTCCTCCCTGTTATGATACAGGTCGCATTTTGGGAGCATCTTTGCAAATTCTCATATTCATACTGAGGGCTTCTTAAGATCTTGTTACTGATAGATTCCCTTGCTTGTGGAGCAGATTTATGGTTCAAGTGTTAACAGCCCCGTCCGCCACAAATGCCTGTCAGTAATTGGGAAGTTGATGTACTTTAGCAATGCCGAGATGATCCAGTCTTTATTAGGTGTGACTAACATATCAAGGTACCAGATTTTCTTGTGTGCGGTTGAAGTTTTCCTTGCACTCTTTGTTCTTTATTTTGTGAAGTAACACTTGCTTCTTGTGCTTTTAGCTTCTTAGCTGGCGTATTGTCTTGGAAGGATCCGTTTGTTTTGGTTCCTTCTCTTCAAGTTGCTGAGATTTTAATGGATAAACTTCCTGGGACATTCTCTAAGGTCTTCATCCGAGAAGGAGTTGTTCATGCTATTGACCAACTTATATTGGTTGGAAACTCGACTACAACTTCTGCCCAAGCCTCTAATGAGAGGGATGGTGACCCTGCATCTGGTACATCATCACGGTCTAGGAGGTATAAACGTCGCAATAGTCACCCAAATCCAGAAGCAAATCCATCAGAAGGAACAAAAATTCCAGCATCAGTAGATGCAGGTTCTCCTCCAGGCTCTATAGAAATCCCATCTGGAAACTCCAATCTCCGCATGCACGTCAGCGCAAGTGCGAAAGCCTTTAAAGACAAGTATTTCCCATCAGATCCTGGCGCCAGTGATGTTGGAGTTACTGATGATCTTTTACATTTAAGAAACCTTTGCACCAAGTTAAATGCTGGTGTTGATGACCAGAAGACAAAAGGAAAAGGAAAGTCAAAAGCTTCTGCAGCACGTCTTTTTGAGATTTCTAACAGTAAGGAAGACTACTTGATTGAGGTTGTGTCGGAGATGCTGGATGAACTTGGCAAAGGTGATGGTGTCTCCACCTTTGAGTTTATTGGTAGTGGTGTTGTGGCTGCATTGTTGAATTATTTCTCTTGTGGCCACTTCTCCAAGGAGAGGATTTCAGAAGCTAACCTTCCCAAACTTCGTCACTTAGCACTAAGAAGATTCAAATCATTTATTGCTCTTGCCCTTCCACTTCATCAAGAAGGGAGTACAACTTCCATGACCGTCTTAGTACAGAAACTTCAGAATGCTTTGTCATCGTTGGAACGTTTTCCTGTTATCTTGAGTCATTCATCGAGATCATCCAGTGGAGGTGCACGTCTCTCTTCTGGATTAAATGCCCTGGCTCAACCTTTTAAGCTACGTCTCTGTCGTGCCCAAGGGGAGAAGTCCCTGAGAGATTATTCTTCCAATGTCGTACTTATTGATCCTTTAGCAAGTCTGGCAGCTGTGGAAGAATTTTTATGGCCGCGGGTGCAGCGAAGTGAATCTGGTCAGAATTCTACAGCATCAGGCGCTAACTCGGAGTCCGGTGCCACACCTGGTGCAGCTGTTGCATCTTCTCCATCCACCTCTACTCCTGCTACCACCGCACGCCGTCAATCTTCAAGATCAAGGGCAGCTGTGAACATCGGAGATGCACCTAAAAAAGAAGCATCAGATGATAAAAGTGCAAGTGCATCAAAAGGAAAGGGCAAGGCTATTTTGAAGCCTGCACAAGAGGGGGGGAAAGGACCTCAAACTAGAAATGCTACTCGTAAAATAGCTTCCATGGATAAAGATGCTCAGATGAAGCCCATGAAAAGTGATTCCAGTTCTGATGTAAGTATGCAATTATATGGCTATATCTTTTTCTGGTACTACAAATTCAAATCTGTAGTTGGAGTCTTTTTCTTCCAGTTTTTCTATGTCGTAAGGATCTGCTTCACATTTATCCATTGCAATTTTTAATTGGGAATTATCCTCTTACTGATTGGTGGTGCAATTTTCTTGGGTAAAATAGCAGGACTCACTGTGTTTCATGAACTAATAATACAAGTGCTAACTGATAGAATCTTATGTTATAAAAGAGAACGTTGACAGTGTATTGGATCTATAACCTGAAAAGTATTAATGCTGACTTGTTATTGAAGCTGATACATGTTTTGATAATAGCTGGCCCAAAGTGTTGTTTCCATCTTTTTCCCTTCCATCATTTTTTTTGCATTGTTTTGGGCACTGTGTTCTGAAATCCTACTCATGGGCAAAGTATTGGGAACCTGATCTTCATTTGGGCAAAACTACCCTTAAAATCGGTGTCATGTTTGTGGTCAGGCTATCATTAATATCTGGAGAAAAAACATTTTGATCATGTTTATAGGACATCAAGATTTCTTCCGATTTTTGGTTTTGCTGAGCAAAATTTCCTTTTGTCATTTCATTTTCCCTATGGTAGGATGAGGATTTGGAGATGTCTCCTGTGGACTTTGATGATGCCTTGGTGATTGAAGATGAAGATATCTCTGACGATGAGGATGAAGATCATGAAGATGTATGTCCTCTATATTGTTACTTGATGATTGCTCTTACTTGATATCCCTGCTCTGTTTTCTATGCTTGTTATCTCTTACTCATATCGGTGATGCGGTTGTTGACAAGTATCTTTTCTTCTTCTGTAGGTGCTGAGAGATGATTCTCTTCCAGTTTGCATGCCTGAAAGAGTACATGACGTAAAGTTGGGAGATGCACCAGAGGAGAGTAATGCTGCTCCAACGACAAGCGACAGCCAGACAAATCCTGCTTCTGGTTCTAGCAGCAAGGCTGCTGCTGTTAGGGGTTCAGATTCTAGTGAATTTAGGGGCGGAAGCTCATACAGCTCAAGGGGCGCCATGTCTTTTGCTGCTGCTGCAATGGCTGGCCTTGGATCGGCTAATGTTAGAGGTATCAGAGGAGGTAGAGATCGACAAGGGAGATCCATCTTTGGTGGTTCTAATGATCCACCAAAGTTAGTGTTTACTGCTGGTGGAAAGCAGCTTAACAGGCACTTGACAATATATCAAGCTATCCAGCGGCAGCTTGTTCTAGATGAAGATGACGATGAGAGATATGCTGGCAATGATTTTGTTTCCAGCGAAGGAAGCAGGCTTTGGGGTGATATATACACCATCAACTACCAGCGAGCAGACAGCCAAACTGAAAGGACTTCTCTTGGGGGGTCAAGCTCTGCTTCTGCTGCAAAGTCCGGGAAACTGGGGTCTTCTAACAGTCCCAACTCTGATTCTCCACATAAGATGTCTCTTCTAGATAGCATCTTACAGGGTGAATTACCTTGCGAAATGGAAAAATCTAACCCTACATACAATATCTTGGCGCTTTTACGAGTATTGGAAGGCTTGAACCAGTTAGCACCTCGTCTGAGAGCCCAGCTGATTTCGGATAACTTTGCTGAAGGTAAGATCTCAAGTTTGGAGGAGCTGACTGCATCTGGGGCAAGGGTTTCTGCTGAAGAGTTTGTTAACAGCAAGCTCACTCCTAAGTTGGCTAGGCAGATTCAGGATGCCCTTGCCTTGTGCAGTGGCAGTGTTCCGTCGTGGTGTCATCAGTTGACAAAAGCATGCCCTTTCTTGTTCCCATTTGAAACTCGTCGGCAGTACTTCTACTCAACTGCATTTGGATTGTCACGTGCCCTTAATCGTCTGCAACAGCAGCAAGGTGCCGATGGCCATGGATCTGCCAATGAGAGAGAGGTGAGAGTTGGAAGGTTGCAACGGCAGAAGGTTCGTGTTTCACGCAACCGCATTTTGGATTCTGCTGCGAAAGTAATGGAGATGTATTCGAGCCAGAAGGCTGTCCTGGAAGTAGAATATTTTGGTGAAGTTGGTACAGGGTTAGGTCCAACTTTGGAGTTCTACACATTGTTAAGTCACGACCTGCAAAAAGTTTCACTTGGTATGTGGAGGTCAAATTCGTCATCTGACGGCTCATCGATGGAAATTGATGGAGGTGTCATGAAAAATGGAAAGTCCAATGACGGATTTGGTTCTGGTGGCAATGCGGAACTTGTGCTGGCTCCACTTGGTTTATTTCCTCGTCCTTGGACTCCAAATGCTGATAATACTGAGGGTAGCCAGTTCCATAAAGTCATTGAATACTTTCGGTTGGTGGGGCGGGTGATGGCCAAAGCTCTTCAAGATGGCCGACTGTTGGATTTGCCACTTTCAACAGCATTTTACAAGCTTGTTCTTGGCCAAGTATGCTATTTCCAATTCATATCATTGACTCTCTCCTTCCTATTTTATTTGCTGATATTTCATCTCTGGTGATATACTGCAGGAGCTTGATTTACATGACATTCTTTCATTTGATACTGAATTTGGGAAGATATTGCAAGAGTTGAATGTTCTTGTTTGCCGCAAACATTATTTGGAATCGACAGGCACTGACAATGATGAAGTAGTTGCTGACTTGCGTTTCCGTGGGGCCCCACTTGAAGATCTCTGCTTGGACTTTACTCTTCCGGGTTATCCAGACTATATTTTGAAGCCCGGAGATTGCATTGTGAGTAACAGTATCTAGACATGCGTTGTTTGATTGAATTTCACTGTTGCCTGCAAAACTCAATTACTGATATGATGGCATCTGGCTTCGATCCCCAGGTGGACATCAACAACCTCGAGGAATACATAAATCTGGTGGTTGATGCGACTGTTAAAACAGGGGTGGCTCGACAAGTAGAAGCCTTTATAGCTGGATTTAATCAGGTTAGCTGTATAATCTTAATTTTAATTTTGGAGAAGTTTTTGTTTCCTTGGATGCATGATGAATTTTTTTTAGAAGCAACGAATACTTAACTTTTCTCTAGAACAGACTAAGGTGCAACATGATACTTTTCTTTCTCAGATAGAGAGTATACAGTAAATGCAGATTCCGTATGCTTGTTGTTCAGCTGATTACTGTTTGTCATTTTTTTTGTCGTTGTATCTTAGTTGCACTGAACTGTTTTCGTTACTCAGTTTACTCGTTTTGCCCATTCATTTCCTGCATGACCATTGTTTTAACAAAATGATTTTTGCATAACCATAGGTGCTCGACATTTCATCTTTGCAAATATTTACGCCACAAGAGTTGGACTACCTGCTTTGCGGACGCAGGGAGCTGTGGGAGGTATTTTACTGTTCTATATTATGAATCGTTGTGCTATATCAATTTAATTTTATTGGATTTTAAACTGCTTTTTTCTTCTATGCAGCCTGAGACTCTAGTTGATCATATAAAATTTGACCATGGATACACTGCCAAGAGTCCTGCAGTTGTCAATGTATGCTACTGAATTCATCTCGAAAAATGTGGCTTGCTTCTAATTACTTTTGGTTGCTCAATGATGCAATTTTTCTCTTTTGATTTTGCAGTTGCTGGAGATTATGGGGGAATTCACACCAGAGCAGCAGCGTGCCTTCTGCCAATTTGTTACTGGTGCACCCAGGCTTCCTCCTGGTGGCCTGGCTGTGCTAAATCCAAAGTTAACCATCGTAAGAAAGGTATGGCTACTATCTCATCGCTCTCATCTCGGGGCCTCATACTCTGGCAGTTGCATACGCTTGCAGGCTTTAGTCTCACTGGAAATGCAACATAGTTTCATGCTTCATGTTTATAAGTTTTACCGAATTTTCTTTATTATATCTGTGTTGCAGCATTCATCAACAATGGCGAATACTGCTGCAAATGGTAATGGGCCTTCAGAATCGGCAGACGAAGATTTGCCCAGTGTTATGACCTGCGCAAATTACCTAAAGCTTCCTCCTTACTCAACCAAGGTACGTAATTGGTTACGACTGGAGTTTGCTAATCATCGTTAAGTGACCTCTTGGCTGTTTTTGACCATCTCCCATCATTTATTGCTGCTTGAACAGGAAATTATGTACAAGAAGCTACTCTATGCAATCAATGAAGGGCAGGGATCTTTCGATCTGTCGTAAGGCATGATCATCTACGGGCCATACTCTATATCCTCGCACAAGGCTCCTCTGATCATCTACGAGCCACAATCTGAATAATGGCGTCTTTCTGGCGAACAAATGGCGCTATCCAGGTCATTTTCTGCATTCCTTTTCGCCTTTGCAGTTCACGCGTAGGATCATTGAGTTCCATGTCCTTGGTAGTATTTACTTGGGGACCCAATCTGAAGAAGTTTGCCAATTTTTGATCAGGTGGGTCGCCGGATCTTCAGCTGTAAAGAGAGATCAAGAGCAGAGTTGTTCATTCTTGTAAATAAATAGGAAAATTTCTATTTCTCAATTGCCCAAATCATATCATATTGTCTGGTGGGGACAAATCTCCGAGCATGATGGATGGATGAAATAAAAAAGTTTTGTTGACATTTTCTGCCCCCTTTGAAATTTCGATTATATTTGCTCCCAAGCTTCTGGTTCTTTTATTTCGTTTGGAGATTTTGATGTTCTCCTGAGATGAATTTTAACTGTGACCTTCTCAAGCACGTGCTAATGGGTTCACCTTGTTTCAACGGGTTGTATAATTTATGGTGTTTCGTCCGTACCTGCATCCAGCAATCCCCTAGTAAATTCAATCTTTGGAATAAACAATTAGTTTTTCATTAATTTACATCAGTTTAATTTACTTATTCAATTTTTTATTCACTCATATTCTTACTCTAATTTATCCCCAACCAATAAACAATAATATCTCTCATTTACATCATCAATCAAGTTTATCTTAATTAAACTTGTAAATTTGTTATAAATATACTAAATTTTGGAATTGGTAATAAAAATTTATTTATAGAGAATAAAAAATGACTATTTGTGCATTATTTTTAAAAAAGTTCATAAATTTTTTGAAGTTATAGTAATTCTGCAATATAACTTTGTGATTCTAAAATAACTTATCTAAGGGTCTCTCCACTTATAAAGTGTGTCTCCACTAATACTACTACTAATAATAATAAAAATAAATAATAGAGCTTCGACACAAGTCACATTTGAAATTGATGTTTAAAGTTGTATACAAATACATATGAGCTCAAGACCGGTCCTCCAAACAATAAAAAAAATTAATGGGAAAAAGATTAGGTTGCCTAACTCATGTTTGTCACAGATTAATATGCATGATTAATTTATTTGGTCAACTCCGGAACACGACGTCGTCTTGATTTGATATCCCTACACTTCACTGGCACTGCACTTGGACAGCAAGCTCCTTGAGCAAGTTCGGGCACCCGTCCTTACTACCCTTGTACAATATGCTTGTGTCGATCGGGATGCTGCAGCTCGACTTCCCCAGACACATCTGCACTCGGACCGAACTCGTTAAGAACGACTCGAACTTCGATTAGTTATATAAAACCGAAGCAAAGCAGTGGTTAGTGAGTTAATTACCTGCTCGACAACCTGTTTAGTATGAGGAGAATTGCAGGTCCCAAGCTCAAAGTTACCGCAGGAACCAAGAGGATCACCGAAGCTTGCGAAATCGACCTGAGTGATCTTCTTGTGATCCTGGCATTTGAGGTGAGCTGATGTCGTGGCCTCGTCCACCACGGACACCAACTGATTGTCCTTCTTCGCCCACGACTTGACGCTTGGGGGGTGATTCTCTGATATGATGCTGCAGATCGTGTCCCTGTTGACCGTCACCAGCTTGACGCTGTCGACTCGGGCTCCTTCCTCCTCGAATATTACCAACAAGTTGTCCTTCGGCTTCAAGTAGGATCTCGGGATGTGGTACTCGGATTGCGTAGGCTGTCCGAGTGGGGAAAGGTACGACATCCAGTAACGGCCGATGCTCTGACCGTTGACCCAAATCATACCCTTTTTCATTCCGTTCATCCTGATCGCAACTGGCTCGGTTCCTTCAGGTGCGTCGAAGTGAGTCTGCAGGAAAAAAAAGACATCAGTACAACAGAAAGAAATATGTCTTCTTAATTACAATTATGAAAGAACACGTTTATATTACCTTGTACCAAGTGAGTGGAGGTCCAGCGTTAGTGACTCTGGTCCATTTCACCTTCTTGGATCCTTCCTCGGTGAAAACTTGGTCCTTTTCTCCGGTCATCCCAACCTTATGGCCCCAACCGTTGAATGTCAGGTCGAGGGTTCCGGTGTTGAGACCGAGGAGGGTGACACCTTTTGGACCAGCAAACCTGTGCTCCATGTAGGCTCCGCTATCCTACATTGCCCAAATACAGATCTTCATGAGTTTCGGTTTTATGAGATTTCGAGTTTGAGAATTGGTTGTGGGATTAATCTCTTACTGGTAACCCAACAAGAGTGCCCAACAGGGTAATGTGGTTCACTCCAGGCTTCAGGTTTGTGGAATGCTGGAGGACGAAACTCTTCTCGATCTGGCTCCCGTGTGCAGATCCTGAAGGGATTTCATGGTCTTAGAAGATAGCTCAGAGAATGGTAAAACCGTACGAGTTGTTGTAATGACTTACCGATGAACTCGCCATTGACAAAAGCCAACATTGCATGACCAAGACTTGCAACTCTCAAGACTGGCTTGATGCTCTTCTTAAATGGCAAGTCGCGTGGTTGGAGAATGATGCTGCAACAACGATTCAAACAGTTTACAAGTTAGGCTGGCAATTGATACGGTTGTCATTTGATTGGAATGAGAACGATAGTGGCACGAGCACTTACGTTGTGGTGTACCAGCCGTAGTCGGTGGTATCTTTTGTGAGGGAGTAGAGCTCCCTGGGGGTCTTGGCTGTTACTTTTAGCTGAGCTGGAACCACTTCTGAGAACTTCTCCCACACAAGCTTGTTGTTCACTTTCCTTGCGTTGACAAAGTTTCTTGCATTGTGTTGGGACACAATCTGTTTCAACAATTACCAAATCAATCTAAGTATCTCATTGATTAGTGTTGGAGTATCAATCAAGAGGAGGCGTGTAGGAGAATTACGTTCATGGTGTTGTAAACAACGGTCTTGCAATCGGGGAGGATGCTGATGGACTTAGGAGGCAAGTAGAATTGCTTGCCCCTGAAGGTCACAGTTTGAGCTTCTTTGGTGTTGTTGTTCGCCAAGAAGGCCGCGCAGCTTTTGGATGCTGCGTCTTCATAGAAACGCGCCTGCGAATCGTAACGTCATAGTCAGGTCAATGATCATCTCATCATAATTGGGTCGTCAATTCCCTTATTTCAGTAGTGTACATACCTCAACATTAGTAGAAAGTCTCTGAGAACTAGGAGATCCCCAAAGGAGAGGCTTCTTGCATAGGTTTAGAGCCCTGTGCAGGTCCCTGAGGTGACCCCATTTTGGCTGCCTCTGCAAACCTTGAGGATACGAAAGGAATGATCGATAAGTTGACTCAGCGGATATCAGGTTCTCGTATCAACATTTTAGTCTGCGTTTTAAACCCTACCAAACTCATCAAGAGGTGCTTCGTCGTAGTAGCGAGTTGTGACAAAAGAAGCAGCGGTCCTGGCAAAGTTTGTCCCGCCGTGATACTGCAGACACAAAGCCATTAGTCAGGCTTATTACATCCCGTGATATAAAGATTCTGACAAAGGAGGCTCACCATGTAGTAGTTGACGAGGCTTCCATTCTTGGAGAACCAGCGTGCAACCGAGAATGCGGCATCTTCTGCTGCTCTTTGGGATGGAGGGTCTCCAAAAACTCTAAACCTGTAGCTCCGAAACCACATATCAGATTAAAGTTCCCGTCGTATGAACTGAAAAAATCGAAATTGAATGCATATACTCACTGAGCAGTCCAATTCTCGGTCCAAATAGCAGGCTTGTAAGGCTTGTTAGGCCCTGTGAAGGTATCTCCACAATGCCTTCCATTGCAGGAGTTGATCTGAAAAAACAAAACGACATACTTTCTCAATGGTTTGGAACAAGAAAGTCATGAATCGAAGCCGAAACTTTTATTGATGGAATAACAATCATACCACTGGGTCAGGAGCATCCCTCTGCTTGCACATGACCCATGGGACACCAACATTCTTCGACACGGCCATGTTGCCTGCCCACTGGACATAACTGTCTCCCTTGTGCCTGTAAGCCAATTGGACTGTGTTGTACTCATTCTCAATCTGAATTTGACCATAATTAACAAAGATTAATTAGCTAGCTGAGATAATTAGAGGCCCCGTATGGGACATAGAGCCATCGTGGTAAAAAGCATTGTACTTGAGCCAAGATGATGGGGCCTCCCTGTGATGCAAACAACTTCTCTTGTTTCAACATATCGAGGATCTTCGTAACGAACCTCTCCATGTACATCTACAAAAAAAAAATTACAATGTAATCACCACCAGGTTGATTAGTTCCAGCTATCAATCTGGACTCGGGAAAGAAAACCTAGGTGAAAGTGTTTAGTAGACCTTGAATGGCTCGTTATCGGATCGGAAAATGATGTCAGGGACCTCTCTTAACCAATATGGGAGTCCTCTGGAGATGTCCAAGAACAGAAGTCAGATTGTAAGAAACTATAATAACCATTTATTCACAGGCTCGACGAACACGTACCCGTGGTTCCATTCAGCCTGGATGAATGGCCCCAGCCTGATGGTGCAATAAAGGCCATGCTTCTGGATCAACTTGACGAACTTGACCAAGTCGAATCTCCCGGAGAAATCAAACTGCGAAGAAAAAATGGAAGACAAAGTTCCAATTCAGACCAAACCCGCCAACAATAGCTTCTACTAGACCAGGTTCAAAGTAACTACCTGACCATGGACAGGCTCATGGATGTTCCAGAATACATAGGTCTGGATCACATTCAATCCTCCTTTCCTGGCCCTGTCCAAAAGGTGTGGCCACATCTGCACACCATATAAACCGGTTCGGATCAATTAAATTCACGCTCGATCATACATTAATAACACGTCATAATGTATAAAGATAAATTACATCCGGGGTGCTGCGAGGATAATGGATGGATCCAGAGAACAGAAGCTCTCTTTTCCCATTAATGATAAGCGACCTCCCGTCATAAGTAACATTTCCTGAGACACTCTTTTGCGCGCCTCGACCACGAGCGCTAGCCGAAGAGACGAACGACGAAACGAAGAGGGTAGATACCAACAACAGCGACAACAAATGTCGATGGCTCTTGGAAACCATCGTAACGACTCGTTGAAAGGATCCCGAAACAGAATTATATCATGCAGATTTAAAAAATAAACACAAGTTAAGGCAACAAAAAAGAATGGAGCCCAACTAGGGGTCTCTCTCTCTCTCCTCTTTGAAGAGCAAGGAGGAGGAGGAGGAGGATACCGAAGCTCGGTGAAATTAGGAAGAGGAAGAAAGGGTCATATAGGAGAAAGGGAGAAGGTTATTTTGGGGATTTTGTTTACTAATTTGTGGGTTCTCCGGTGCAACGCGTTTCTCGACGGGAGAAATGGGCGGGGGGCTCGTGTCGAGTAACGACATTTTTTTTGTATGTGGCCGTTGGTGTAACCGAAATTTGAAATTGGCGGGTCAATGTGTGACAGTGGAGTTTCTAAAACTTTATGATTATTTTAGACTTTTGGGCTTTTAAAGCGACTTTCTTTGGTCTAAATTTAGGAGGATTAAATAGACCAAGGCCAGTATGATTTCAGGTTAACACTTCTAAAGTATTTTTTATACTAGTATTCAAATATCTATAAATGGACTATTCTATATTTAATTCAGATATAAATTTTTAAAAATTGATAAGAAAATCTTCTAACTAGAAGTATTTCAGTTTGAGGTTTTAATATATTTCTTGTTCAAACTATTTTGTCACAGGATGTTAATCTTTGAAAATCGTATTTCATTTCTTTAGTTTATGGTGTGTTTGAAGCTATTCTTTTTAAAAGAAGTATATTTTTACTAAAGTGTAGGAACCGGTTTTCTTTACAAAATATGTAAAATTTGTAGCAACTAAAAAGGTAAATGCCACAAAAAATATTATTGGGGCAACCGCTGTCCTCCTTTACCAACGATCAATGTGAAACTCAGTAAATATAATCGAGAATTTAAGAGATATAATGGTGGCAACACAAAGAATATTATAACTAAAATAGAATTTTCCAGCCAATGAGGGAGGGGATTAATAATTTAATATCCCAAAACTTCCGAGAAGTAAGCTGAATAATTTAGTAATTGGAAATAAATAGTATTGACCCAAATGTGGCCCAATCCGATTCACCTTTATAGAAAGGCCGGCGTTTGGCCTAATCCAAAATAAATTGTGACCCAAACTTAAACAGCCTAATAATAAGGCCGATGTTTGGCCCAGAGCTCCATAAACGGTAGGGTTCTTAAAAAGGATCCGGAGGTCGACCCAGAATTAAGTCCTGATCTCTGGGTCATTTGGTTCGACCAGTCTAATAATTGGTCAGATCAGATTTTTTTTCTTCTTATTTTTATATAATTTGTTGAAGTATATATGGGTATAGAAGTAAATATAAACTAATAATAATAAAAAGAGTAAATTATCCTCAGGTCTCTGACTTATAGTCGTTTTTGTAATATAGTCCCTGAATAATTTGAATTAGATATAAGGTCCTTATTTTTTGAATTAATATTGGTTTAGGGTCCCTAATATGACTGAGGATGATGTCAGCAACTTTTTTTTTGTTTTTGTATTGACCAAAATACCCTTAAACAATAAAATAAAGAAAATCATATTTTCTCCTAAATTATCTCCTTCTCTCTCCCCTCCTCTCACCGTCCCAGGTCTGTCTCCTCTTCTCTCTCTCTCCTTCTCCATCGTCCTCACCATTCCAACAGCCTCCTCGATCCTATTCTCCAAGCACAACCCTAGGATTATAAACCCGCCTCGGGAATTCTTCAAACTATAAAACCCATTCACCAAAATGTTCAATGTGATGAAATCCGGAAGCAATTAAAGGAGATTCCACTGAGTATGTAATTAAAGGAGGAAATTGGGGGAGTGGGTTGCTATTGATTACGGCTATTAATTAAAGGAGGAAATTGGGTGTTCGGGGAGATGTGGTTTGGAATTACCCTATTAATTACGCCTGGAAAAGATCATCGTTCTATAACTGCTCACCATTGATTACAGCTTTTGATAGCCTCTTCTTAATTTTCCCCTAAATTAACCCTAAAACTCGATCTTTTGAAGCCGTGGTCGAAGCTGGAGGAGCGGTTCTAGGAGGGGACGAAGAAGAAGTCTTTCGTACGGGTCGAGGGTCCTCAAGACGTGGTCGTTTAAGAAAGCGAGGAAGTAGAGGAAGGCAAAAAACCACTGATGGTCCGGCTTCAGATCGGCGATTACCCGATGGATCTCCGATTTCCAAACTGGAAAATAAAGTTGAAACCGGGAGGATTTCATACCAAAATTATCACTGAAGTTTCTTGAAGCTCGCATTTTTCATTTGGATGTGAAGCGAAGCCGGAGGAGGAGGAGAGAGAAAGGAGAGGTAGATCGAGATCTGAGGATGGCGGAGGTCACCGGGGAGGAGGGGACACCGGATGAGGAGAAGATGAAAGGATGAAGATGGTATTTTTTAATTTTTTAGTTTAAGGGTATAATAATAATTTTCATGTAAAGAAATTTAAAAAAAGGTGCTGACGTCGGACATGTAACCAATATTTCATTATAAATTAGGGATCTTATATCAAATTCTTATAAGATGGGGACCCTATCGCAAAAACGAGCATAATCTAGGGACTTGAGGATAATTTACCCTAATAAAAATATAAAAGATACTAAATTTCACTACAAACCATCCATTTGACCGAATTTTCTGAGTAAATTGTTTGGTCTAACTGGACTCCATTTTTACCTTGATAACAACCTGAACTTATGTCCAATTTACGGTCCGAATGCGTCTTTTAAGACCTTGATAAACGGTGCGTTTCACTTTTTGCTTTTCCCTCCAAGTGCCTCCCTCCAAAAATTTCATTTCATTGCTCCATTTTTAGAGCACCGGACCCAAAAGAAAAAAGGAACACAAAAACCTTGAAGAGAAGAGAAGCGAAAAAACCCTAAATCCCCAAAATGTCAAGCCAAGAAGAGGACCTAGAGCTCCTCCTCTCCCTCCAAGACCGTGTCTTGGAAACCCCTCCCGCCTCTCCCTCCAATTCTCCAGGTACATTTTCCCATCTCTCTTATTTTTATTGGCGATTGCTTTCTTCTGCGTTGATTCGGCTTTCGTTTGTACTGATTACGCGTTGAAGCTTCGATCTTTTTAAAGCGGGTTAGCTTGGTTTTGTTCCAATTGCTGGTTTGTTTTATTGTGTAATGGGTATTTAAATTATCCAACTTTGAGTTGGTTCTTACGGTTTGTCTAATTTGGTCAGCTGCATAATTTGTATAGGGTACTTATCTGATGATGGGTCCCCGAGGCAACGAAGAGAGCAAATCGACTTATCAGTTTTCAGAGATGTTGTTCAAGATTGCCTTGATTATGAACCTAAACCAGCTGAGAAGGCTGGAAAGAAAAGTTCGTCGAAGAGCTCTAATGAGCTCATTGTTGAGAAGTATTCTGGTTTACGGATCAGGTACCTTACAATTCCTTGGTTTTCGTGGTTAGCTGCACATAGAACTAGCAGTTACTTCAATAAATCAAATGTGGTAAATAGAATGGGTGTACGGTGAGAAAAATCAGTTAGATACGGGTTAGGATATGTTAACTCAAAAATTATGATTCACCAGAACCCCAACACTGGGCAGTTTCTCTTAAATGATTGATGTGCTTCTGTCTATTTCAGGAATCTATCGGTTACAACTGCAACACTCAGTGAGCGTTTTGCAGACATCCGCTTTGTTCGGCTGACTGCCATCAAGTAATCTTCTTGTGGTACAATTTATTGATTAAACAATAATTCATTGCACCCAGATAATAAAGATATTGTCTGTTGAAATTTTCCAGAAATATATTGGCAGGAGACTCTCTTTCGGGCTGTTGGGCTACTGTTGGAGTGTTATGTGAGAAGGGAACCCTGAGGACTAGCTCAGCTGGAAAGAGCTACTGCATCTGGAAAATTGGGTGTCTGGATGAAAACACTGTATCTTTATTCTTGTTTGGTGATGCTTATCAGCATAACTCCACAGAGCAAGTTGGAACAGTCTTTGGTCTCTTCGACTGTAATGTTCGTAAAGACAGCATGGTACGAGCTCATCAGATTTCTGTCATCTCACAGAATGTATCTTGCTGGTACTCCATAGAAGATCTAATAATTTCCTTTGCCATATCTTGCAGGGAGGCAGCTTTTCTCTGAGTGCCTACTCTCCAAATCAAATATTAAAGATGGGTACTTCAGCTGATTATGGGGTTTGCAAGGGTCAAAGAAAAGATGGAATGACTTGCACTCTTGCAATAAATAAGTATGCTATGTGGGAGGTTGTTATTGCTTTTATACAGATTGATATTTTTAGATGATGAATTCTTACTTCAGCATTGTATTAATTTCAGGCGTCAAGGAAAATATTGCAGATTTCACAAATTTGTATGTACGCCTGTTCCTTGTCAGTAACCTTTTTTTTGCATCATCCTTTGATGCCGATGAGTGTCTGTTTGTGCTGTTAAAGCGCTCATATTTAGCACTGTCTTTCAGAAAGCTTCGGAGAAATACTCTACTATCCGAGCGGAACTGAAAGGAGGGTAGGTAGAATCATTTCTTGAGATTATATACCAAACTGGGACTGTGATACATGTGTCAAAACATTGTATCTGAGTTTTATGGTTATTTCTTTGTCAGAAACTTGAGAACAGCCTTTGGAGGTGGATTGAATGCCGAAGGCATTTACTTTGTTGACCCTCTAGCCAACCGTACAAATTTGAAGAATCCCAAACAGCCAAAACAAGTACTATCTGTGGAAGGACTCAGAAGGGCTTTGAGGTCAGTGATGCTTCTACGTTGATGACTATCTCCAACGTTTTTTTGGGTGTTTAACCCATCTTTTGAACCAAGCTGACTTTGTTTTTGTTCGAGCAGCAAGGCCGATAAGGTAACAACAAATAGTAACTCGCAAGGGTTAAAGTGCCTTAATGAGATCATCACAGGTATAATCACTGTTCCCTTTTCTAAATTTCCAGCAGCGATTCTAGTTATGTTCTGAGCTTTTTCAACCTGCATCTGTTTCAGGAAAAATAAAATCCGAGAGTTCAAACAAGCGTTCAGCTAATCCAAACCAAGAACCAGCTAGCTTGGGCAAGAGGTAAGGTTCTGAAATCTGAATGCATCTTCGGTCATTTTATGGTAGTTTCTAATATTCGCCAGTTTTTTTTTTTCAGGCCATCGTCTACTACAAGAACCGATCAATCTTCGTCCCGAAGCAATCCTCCGAAAAGAACGAAAACGGGCCAACAACAACCTTCAGCAGAAACGGCGAAGGAGGAAACTGGCAAGATGATAGAACTAGAAATCTATGATTCTGACGAAGAGATCTAAGCCTGTTCTAGTTGTCCATCTCTCGTGCACAAGTTATCGGCCAGCAGGAGGATGCTACACTTGCCCGTCGGGTATGTTTTCCATTTATTCAAGGCCTTGCATCTCATCTGGTGGTTTTGCATCTTACATAATCCCTGAAACAGGTGAGAGTTCATATACCAATGACCCTGAAAATGGATCTCCCTAATCCTGAACAATAATTTGGTTAAGATTTTCCCAAAGCGATGCATATTTTTGTAATGAAAAAGGGCATTTGTAAAGGTCAAGGGATTGGCCAAACTGTACACATGATTGCTAATAGAAACAATTCCAAAATGGTCCCTTATTTATTTAGGACATTGTTATCCCCTACGTGGAACGGACATGACATTCTATTTTCCCTGTCATCTTTCATGTGGCTATAGCGGAAATGTTATTGTACACATGGTTCTGTTGTGTGTACGTGATCTGATGGTCTGATCTGGACCGTAGATCTAAGGCAATTTGAACCGTAGATTTAGGGAGGAGATCTAGATTGTCAGTTCTATTTTGTGCATACGATTTGACATTTGTGTATTGCGTGCACACGTACATATGGTTTTGCCAAGTGTAGTCCAAATTTTTTGCTGGCTATAGACTCCAATCTACATAAGAGCTTCCGCAATGATGTTGTCTCAAACAAATGATTTTTCTCTAAACACACGCTTGGATGTTGCTTGTACTATATAGGTTCTCATTAACATCAATGATACATTTTCAACGGCTCCTAAACTTTAGATTGCGATTTTAACCTGTCCAGTTGAAATTTGTTCCAATGGAATTAGCTGTTTGTAGTCCAATTTGAAGTTGGGTTAATTAAATCACAAAGTTGGTTGGGTGGGTAGGTCGATATATACACCGAAATGTGAATTGTGATAATAAGTTGGTGGTGGGCTATGCGTCCAGGTTGTGACCTATAAGATAATGCCTAATACTACGTAGCCGTTGGAATGTCGTCGACATGAAAATTACTCGATTACTATTATATGCTGTGCCACTGGCCGAAAAGCATGCCGCTAACAACTCACAACAACCAACTTTTTAATTATAAAAAACAACATTTCCATGTCAAATTGGCTAAGTTTGGTTATGGAAGTTAAATGGTCATCAAAGGCCATGACAGTCTCACCCAATTTTGTTCATGATTGATATATAATGAAGTTAGAACGAATCAAATGTTGAGTTTGATTAGATTTTGTAATTTTATTATGGCTTTAGTCAAATTGAAAGAAAGTCAATACGTAGTCATTGACAATACTATTGATTGAGCTATATATATAATTTAATTCACATAACAAGAAGCATTATATGGTGAACAAAGTGCAAACAAAGAACTTGGACAGCTAAAATAAAGAATAAACCGCGGAGACCTTTTTGGGTGCACATGCAAAAATGAAACAGTACAAGAAATGGTGGATGCCCATCCCAAGCATGTTCCTTCAATTTGGCCGCATCCTGGATAAGACAAAGCCCCAATTCCCATCCAAAGAAAAAACCTCAAGGCGATCTCTCTATCATTTGGAAAGAGACCACATTCCTTTTGTTTCAGTTTGGCTTTTATTATTAATTTGCAACAATTCCTGAGACTGTTTTTATCAGCAATCCATCTATATTAGGTCACCAAATAAATAAATAATTTTTGGATAAATTACATCTGAGCTCATCTGGTTTGGTGTATTTAACGTTAGCCCCATGTCATTCGCAAATTGATAAAAAAAAAACTTCCTCAGTTTGGAGAATTTATACCATTCAGTTCCTCATGACGGAACCGACGTATTTCTCCGGCCTCCTTGCCATAAAAAAAATGGGTTTGGTTTAGGGTTAATTTTTCAAAAGAAGGGTAAAATAGTCATTAAAAAGTTATTTTGACTTTTAGGGACTAAAAAGTTCGGTTATTATGCATAGTAAAGATCCAAAGAATAGTTTTTAAATAGTAGGACTAAAATGATTGAATCCCCAAAGTACAGAGACCTTAGCTTAATTTTCCCATTTTTTTTATCATGTTACAGTCAAGATCGTAAATTACTTTATAATCTACAACATGTTTCTCTTTGTCCTTTCGCATTATTCTACATTAAGTGAATATACAATAAAGCAATAGAAGATCAATATAAAGAAATGTCTCACTCAATACTATATTAACATTACCCTCTCTCAAATGCATCTTATTAAACTAATCAAACTAAAAGATTTTAAATCAACATCAAAATTATGAAAACAATAATACTCAAAAAATCCATTTCTCATACACTTCTATTTGTGGTTTTAAAGTAAATTCTGATTTTAAAGTAAATTCTGACAATTTCTTACGGTCAGTATTGTTAAATAGCATTTTCTGAAAATAAGAGAACACTAAAAACTCAATATATGAAATAGCAGATAACATAACAGATAAATAACGAAAGTTGCAAAGAAGTAAAAATAAACATATTTTTTTATAAAATAAAAGAACATCGATAATTGCAAAGCAATAAAAATAAATATAATTTTTTAGTAATATCGGTTATACTCTTATCGCAAAATCATCGATATTTTGAAACGTAGCAGAATTGATACATGGGTAAATTATATTCAGTTCCTTTTAGTTTGGCGTATTTAACACAAATTTCTCTTTAATTTGAAAATCGATTAAAAATCCTCGTAGTATGGCAAATTTACACTATTTGGTCCCTAAAGTCGGAACCGGCGTATTTCTTCGACGAGATACCACACAAAATTATAAATATACTTCTAGCTTAAAAAAAATACTCTCTTTCCTCTCTTTTTCCTCTGTCCTTCCCTTTTTCCTCCTCCCTCCTCCCCTCTACTTCTTTGCCCTCCTCCTCTACTTTCCTCCTCCTTTTCTTCCTCCCTCCTCCTCCTTCTCCCCCCCCCCCCCCCTTTTCTCCTCTCTTCTCCGCCCTCCCTCCTTTCCTCCTCCTCCTCCTCTGCCCTCCTCCTCCCCTCTCCTCATCTGCCCTCCTCCTTTACCCTCCTCCTTCTTCTTCCTCCTTCTCCTCCTCCCAATTCCTCCGGACTTCCTCTTTCTCTTCCTCCTCCTCCTCCTCCTTCTCTTCCTCCTCCTCTTCCTCCCTCTTCCTGTCACGACCCAAACTCGGATCGCTAACCGGCGCTAGTCTATGCTTACCTGCTAATTATTCCATTATCTAGCAAACCTCGACAAACACACATAATAAACATCTTATCTAGAGCGCAAATACAATTTACATCAATATATTACAAATATGCATAATTCTAGTCATAAGTCTAGGACCACAATATGTACAATGGAGCGACCTAGATTACAAAGAAGAAGTACTATCTGGAGACCTTCAAAAGTAACCCAGAATGAAGACAATGGGTTAGACTAGAAGAACGGACAAAAGACACTCTCCAGATGCCAAATAACACCTAGACTTCTTCTTCACTTGTGGAGTGGGGGGTAAGTATTTTGGAATACTTAGCAAGTAGATATTATAGGTAATATTTGTTTAACCAAACACACAGTCACATCATACACATGCATTACCAACATAAAGTCAAAATATCAAAGTAACACTTCATAAGTAAGGTCACCAAAGTTCCACATATCAACATGATCAGATTTCAGATACACATAAACAGACACGTCACATAATCGGATGTACTTCAAATAGATTCTAGATATTCACAAACAAACATATCACATAATCAGATGAACTTCAGATAAGCCTAGATTGTGTCACACCCACACCGATACGAGAATACCATATCTTAAAGCGCCATTAGAACAAACTCCGTCGGCCAAACATAGCGCCATCATCACTTAAGTGACTCACCAAACATACATTTTGAATACGACTTATCGACCACACACACACACAATTGGGCAAACAACCACAAATCGGACAATTACCTAAACAACGTCAAAAAGTACATAGACAAGATCCAAACATACGACATATTTTGAACCAATACAAATATATCAAACCAATCACATAAGCACTTATAGTTGGTTAAAATAAATGTTACTCATAATATCCACTTACAAAACACAAATCGCATAAAGAGAAGTTCCGTGCTTTACTTCATGTCTCTCAATGCTCGGATTCTAATTATCGGTCAACTAGTCAAAAGAACAAACTCACTATCCTTACCAACCTCTCAAGCTTATTGGAAATATCAAAACTCAACCTAAAACTCCACATTCGGATTCCTACAAGGCAAACCTCAAATCATGCTAAAATCCACAAATCACACCCTCTAAGCTTAACTCTTCATCCATCTTTCACTCAACTTCAAATTTTACCTTCAAACTCGCATAAATTTCTATCATCTAGGCCCATAAAAGCTTATTCAAATACTCACACACTAGCTTCTCTAAGGTAAGGAAAGGATCTCTACACAAGCAAAGCAAAACTTTACAAAAAAACCTTACATAAGCCTCCAAGTTGTCAAGATCTTCACCCTTTCCTTCCTCTTCTTTTTCTCACGTTTCTCTTCTTCTTCTACTCACCCTCTTTCTAATTTTCTAGTGGATAAGAGCAAATGGGTCAAAGCTTAAGTCTCCCCAAGATATTTCTCCAAAAGGATGGGCAAAAAAGACCAAAAACAAAATTTTTTAGGTAGCCTAGCAATCGCTAGGTCCTTGACCAAACAGATGCTAATTCTAATTAGAAATCACAAAACTCTAATCAGCAAAGTTATAGATTAAGGTGTTACGGATCTACTTGTCTTGGAATCACCTAATTCGAAGTTTGTATGAGGAAGTTATGACTATTTTACTAAAGGTCGACGAACTAAGCCTAAACATTCCTAAAACTAACCGCAACAGAATCACTCAAAGATTGAGGGTCTTCTGACCTAGCGACCAATACAAGTATAACAATAATAGGGGTCACGACACCTCCTCTCCTCCCTCTGGACTCCCCCCCTCCTCCTTATCCTCCTCCTCCATTCTCTTCCTCCGCCCTCTTGCTCCACTTTCCTCCTCCTCCTCCGCCGTCCTCCTCCTCTTCCTCCCTCTTCCTCCGGATTTCCTCTTTCTTTTCCTTCTCCTCCTCCTCCGCCCTCCTCCTCCTCTCACCTTTTGGATTCCCGCCTCTCCTCCTCCCTCTTCCTCCATATTTTCCCCTTCTCCTCCTCCTCTTCTCTCCTCCTCCGCCCTCCTCTTTCTCCCCTTTCCTCCTCCGCCCTTATCCTTCTCGTCCGGAGTATTTTTGTCACACATTCCCCTTTTTTTGGCTAGGATATATTTGTCATTTCACATGACAAAATACGCCAATTCCGGCTCCAAGGACCAAATAGTATAAATTTGTCATATTAGGGGATTTTTTTTATCGATTTGGGAATTATAAGAGTTCAGTATTAAATACGCCAAATTAAAAGGGGTGAATGTAATTTTCCTTGATATATTGTATTGAATTTTGTAATTACAATCCTAATTTTTGATACACTTGTTACTGTAATTGCATTGTAATACCAAATATTTAACAACACTGCTTATTGTATTATGAAAACGATAATTTTAAAAAAATTACCCTAAGCTAATCACTTGCTTCTCAAAATCCGGTTCTATCCCAACCTCTAAAATTAATAAATTTTGTTTCAAATTTTGTAATCCTTGCCTGATTTGGAGGACTTGAAGTTTTTTCGTCGGCTTGGTGGTCGCTGGCTTGGTTGCCCGTGGTGGTGGCCGCTCCTATAACCTGTAGGTTTTCAAAGAAATATAAAAAGCAAATACCAAAAAAGTTTCAACTTTTTTAATTCGAGCATTGGTTTAGGGTGTATTACCCGTTTTAAGCAAAGTGGTTACTATTTGTCACTAACTGGTAAGATTAGCTACAAAATTGTTAATCATGATAGTTTTCAAATCTGCTCGACTGGAAAACGATAATTTTTTGGCTATTTTAACGTCAGAATGGTCATTAGTGGACATTTTCTTTGCACGCACAACGACATTTGCTAGTAAATTTAACCTCAACACAAAATTAGTAAAACCCTTTTTCGAGAACTCTATTATGATAATTCATCAAATTTTGAACCTTATATCAAAAAATCATCCGACCGCTATGCTCCTAGTCTTAATTCCTTCTGCCCACGGAGTTCTATTTGTGCCAAAATCTGTGGAAAGAAATTTAAATTATAAAAAAAATGTATTACATTTTAAATGGATTCGAGGGAAAGTGAAATATACCTGTCAACTTTGAAAAATAACCTTCCCCCAAAAAAAAAAAAATTCACCTGCAAAATGCACTAGTTCAGGACTCACCCTCCTCCACCCCACCAGTAGGCATTTTTGGAAACACCCACCTGCTGACATTAATACCACGGCATTTAACTTTTGGACTACGTAACATTACAATAACAATTAATAAATACAATTTTTAAAGTAATAAGCAATTCAATTAAATAGCTGGCAAGCGCTGTCCTCTCTTTCCCCAAACTTCGTCGCTCCCTTGTTTTAATTGGGTTTCAGACAAGATTCTCTCTCTCTCTCTCTCTCTCTCTCTCTCTCTACAGAAGAAAGAAGAAGAGGGGAAAGAAACCAAGCGCCATGAGTGCTTCGAGGTTCATAAAGTGTGTAACGGTCGGAGACGGCGCCGTTGGGAAGACTTGCATGCTCATTTCCTACACAAGCAATACTTTCCCCACTGTTAAGTTTCCCCTCTTACTCTCTTTGTCCGGAGTTGAGCTTAAAGATTGGGTTTTTAATTTAATTTAATTGAAAGTGGGTGTAAAGCTTTGAGCTTTTTTTGTCTCTTTTGTTGGGTTTTTGTGCTTGGTTCCTTTGGATCTTTCTTCTCTAGGTCATTTGGAAGTCAACTAAGCTCCAATTGTAGCAATTGGCTTAGCTGAATCATGGGTTTTGTGGTCAACTTGGACTGAGCTCTTGAAAGCTGCTCATAAAGATTGGTTTTTCAACTGAATGAGGCAGTTGGTCTTAGGTAGAAGGCATGGAAGTGCGTGTAAAGCTTGGGAGTTTTTTTTTTTTGGCTTGTTTCATATGGAGGTGTGTGTCCCTTGATGGCTAGTTGTTAGATGGATTTGAACTCCAGCCCTCTTTACATCTTGTGGAAGTCAACCAAGCCCCATTGTAGTAATTAGCTTAGCTGAATTGTGGGTTTTGGGGTCAACTTCTTCCCTGATCTGGAGGGTACTTAGAGTTTCAATCTTGGAAGGCGCTGGGCTGTTTTAATGGCGAGTTGAGGAAACCCGTTAAGCCAAATAGATTACCCTTTTGGTATGAAGTTGTGTTTTGAGAAGAATTTGGGGAAACCCCCTTTTTCGAAGGGGAGAGTTTTCTGATCCTTGAGTCCACTTGCCTTTTTTTGCATCAATTTGTTGTCTTCTAAGGTGAAAAATGTACGACAGAGGAAGGAGGCTGACTTTTTGCATTGATGTAATTGCCAATCAGGACTATGTGCCAACAGTGTTCGACAACTTCAGCGCAAATGTGGTTGTGGATGGGAATACAGTTAATCTGGGGCTGTGGGATACCGCGGGTAAGTTGATGAGCTGCAACTTCGCTGGTTTTGAACTGCTTCACGCATGTTTATACATTGTTGAGTTCTTCCATTTCTGCGTCAGGCCAAGAGGATTATAATCGTCTCAGGCCGTTGAGCTACCGTGGGGCAGATGTTTTCCTGCTTGCTTTTTCCCTAATAAGCAAGGCCAGCTACGAAAATGTTGCTAAAAAGGTAAGAATGATGGCACAGTCTCATGGAGTTTTTGTCTGTCATTGACTAGTGAGATGATGTGGGATAGATAAGCTGATGGAATTCTTACTCTATCATGTGACCAGTGGATTCCTGAATTGAGGCATTATGCACCCGGCGTTCCTATTATCCTTGTTGGGACAAAGCTTGGTTAGATTCATCCCCCAACTCCAATCTTTTATGTTGTTAAGTGTGTTTTGCAGTCTGGGGAAAAGTAATGTGCTATGAACCTGCTCTTTGTTCTTTACTTATCAAGTGTCTTTTCCAACAGTATTTCTAAGCTATGAGTTTATATGGCTACTTTATGGCTGTCCGGTGAGCCTAGTTAGTTACACTTGTTTAACTATATAGTATATAAGAGCCAGTATGTGTAAGCAATCATTCCATGAGTAACTTTTCCGTGATTTGTAAATTGTAATTTGACACAAGTCTATCTCTATGAACGAAAAACTTGATCTCTGTGACAAGGTTCGTCTCTTTCTCCATTTTTTTATGATGAAGCTTAAATATTCTTCTTGCAGACCTGCGAGAAGATAAGAAATTCTTCGCAGATCACCCCAGTGCGGTTCCCATCACTACAGCTCAGGTATCAGACCAACTCTGTTCATGTCAATTTCCCTTCTGTGTGATTTTGTCATTAGTTGATTGCGAAATAGACCACCACCAGATTTATGGCTAGTACAATGAAGTGAAAGGAAATTTTGCACTTTTCTGTAGGGGGAAGAACTGAGGAAGCTGATTGGAGCTCCTGTCTACATCGAATGCAGTTCAAAGACACAACAGGTACATCAATAATTCTCTTGCGATGGTATCATTACTAGAGCAGCTGATGCTCCCCGATCATTGACAATATATTCAACACCCTCTGCAAATCACAGAATGTCAAGGCAGTCTTCGATGCGGCAATTAAGGTGGTACTACAGCCACCGAAGCAGAGAAAGAAGAAGAAGAGAAGGTCACAAAAGGCTTGCTCTATATTGTGATCATGCCAAGTTAACTGCATGGAGGAAAGCATGACAAATTAGGCATTCATTCTATTAGCCTCTCACCATCTATGTGATTTTTCCTACCTCGAGAAAGCGGCGGGATGTGTGTGGTCTTTGATCTCTACTGACAGCAATTAGTAGCAAATGAAAGCCTTCGTTACATGTTTGTGGCATTTGGGTTTGTCTCGTTTTATGTACATGAGTGATCTTCGTTGTGTTTAATAGCTCCAATCCAATGTATCCACTTTGTTTGTTCATGGACTTATTTTCTCCTGTATCTTCATTTGTAGCCAAGACTGTGTACTTGAATGAAGAAGAGATGTAATATGAATAGGATGATGTCCTGATATGATGTGTCGTTTGATTAAAATCGTGCAAATTAAACATATTGCTACTACTCAAATGGAGTGATTCTGTGGAGGTTTCGTTGTGTTCACGACTGGCAAAATTTGGACTGGCATAAGATTTTACAGAACTCAGGGGGAACTAGAACTTTACAAATAAATTTGGTGAAATTTCATTAGTTGAATGTATAAAATGAGGTTGTTAACTTGTTATCAAATGACATGTAGCTAGCAGTACAAGTTTATGTTTAAACTATGTGTAAAAATTTACTTTTTAGGTTTAAACTTTGTGTAAAAATTTATTTTTCAAAAAATAAAGTTGTCATATTTAGACATTGTCATTTCAGTTTTTTTAGAAAAAAGATTACGTGATTTCAAATTGTGAATTAGAGACCATGTAGAGAGCTTGATTGTGATGAAAGTATGTTTAAATTAAGTGTTTGATTGTGATGAAAGTATGTTTAAATTAATTTCACTTAATGAGTTCATTCAACTCACTTCAATTGTATGTGTTCAAATCGTTCGGACGAGGATCGAGATCGGAGTTAGAGAGAGGTTTTCGCTGCATTTCATCATCATATGGTTTATAAACTTTCAGTATTTCGATTTTAAAGACAATTACTATATTTGACATTATGTTTCAGATTTAGATTTTCCTTTGAAATAAAAGTCTGGTGCCTAGGGATATTTAATTCTTGAAATTTGTCACTTCCTTATTCGGGTTGTGACACCGACCACACATGATTCAAATGACACCATTTTTATTCTCACATGACTGATATCTAGCATAGAATTTACTTATTCTAAATAGTGGATCCATATGTGTCAAAAAAACATTGTGCTTGATCTTTTAAAGGAGATTAAAAAATAGGAATCTACTCTTGGTGATTCCCTTTGTTTATACTTCTCTAGAATTTGGTAAGAAATTCTCCCTAATTGATGGAAAGCTAATCTCCAAAATTAGTAGCTTTCAAAGACTTGTAGGAAAACTCATTTACTTGACTATTACTAGGCCTAAAATTTTCTTTATTGTGAGTTTGATTAATCAAGCTATGCATAAACCTAAGATTAGCCATGTGCTTGTTATTGAGAGAATCTTACATTAACTTAAAATTAGTCATGGTCAAGGTTTTCTTATGAGAAAGGCTGGTCATACGAGAATTGCTACTTTTCCTGATGCTAGCAATGCAATTTCTCCTGCTAATAAATCTATCACTGATATTTGTATCTTTGTGGGTGGTAACTTGGTTACCTAAAAGAGTAAGAAACAAATAATAATGTCTAAGTCCTCATGAGGTAGAGTATAGAGTCATGGGTCTCATTAATATGGAATTAATTTGATTAAGATAACTTGTGACTGAACTTGATTTTTCTCAAAAAAACTAGGACTAGTCACGTGTTTATTATTGAGAAAATCTGACACTATCTTAAGACTAGTCATGGTCAAATTCCTTATGAGAAAGGCTAGTCATATGAGAATTGTTGCTTTTCCTGATGCTAGCTAAGCATATAGAAGTTAATTATCATTATGTTAGGGAAAAATTTAAGTCTAAAGATATTGCCACATCTTATTTTTGTAGCAAGGAATAAATTATTAATATTTTAACCAAACTTGCATATTTAAATCAATTTTAATATGTTTCTTCCAAGTTAGACTTGCATGATTTGTATAAACCTAACTTTAGGAGGAGTGTTAAGTTAATTCATAAGTTATGAACTTATTGGTATATCAATGTGATTGCATATACTTTAGGTAGTCTTACTTAGGATATTCATCCCTCCCATCGACTCTTCTTGAAGTTTCTAAACCTGAAGGTTGAAGACCAAAGAGCAAGTTCTATATTTTTTACACAATTATTAGTGTTCTAAATGAAGACTTGAAGATCCTGTTGATCTCTTGTTCACTCAGCTTAGAACTATTATATTTTTTATGGAGGTACTTTAGTTCTCCTAGAGCTAGATAGTTCTTTATTCACTTTATTATTCAAAGTAAAAGAAAATCATTACTAATTGCAATTTGTAATGGCTAGCAGTCCATCTTGTTAGCTAATTTTGTTTCGTATAACTCTCTTTTATAAGCCTATTAAAGAGAAGAATAAAACTTGAGTAATTGAGTTTATTCAGTTATCTGTGTTTATCTTAAATTTCAAGTTGGTTTCCTGATAAAAGGCAGGTGTACATTTGCTTCTTTAATCACTAGCCACTGATCTGAACTTGTAAGTGGAATAATATAGTGTTAGTGCACTTCCATGTAAGTCTCTCTTGAATAATATCTATTAAAAAATGCCTCGAGCTTGAGTCAGCTTTCATAAATAATTGCATCTGCATGCTTATATGTATTGCCCCTCAACTCCCACATTCGACAGGTTTTGACATTTATATCCACGATATTATATGTCTCACTATAGTCTATCTCATAGTTTAGAAAAAAAAACTTTATCTTCATTTACATCATTGTCTTCATTTACATCATTATCTTTGTGATGATGAACATACTCTTCATCATCACCATCAATGCTTTTCTCATCAGATGTATTGTCAACATCATCATATTTTGTTCTTATTCATACACATAATGTCTTTGCTATCATCACTTCTCTCCTCATCTGAAAAATAAGAATGCATTTGTTGTCTTTACATATCTCTGTTTTTGTCAAGGCGGCCTCAAACCTTGACTTTAATGTTTGAAGATTAACTACAACATCACCTACTTTCACACCAAACATATCAATCAAAAGATAATTCTTCTGTATCTTAATCATTTCAACCACTAATCTATCATCTTAGATTTTCACAAGTGCCCCCTTACTACTAACATTGCCCTTCTTATACCATAGTCACACAATTTTAATTTTCAAGTTTTTGTGATAAAGATTATTAATGTTCCAAAAGTCAAACCTGTCAACATCAATAATAATAATAATGGACTCAAATATGTCACCTCCAACATATCTAGCCCTTCGGTCATCTTCCCACCTTCCACCAAAATTGTAGCCGACTTAAATCACATCATCCATTTCACACCTAGAGATGAATAACTCAATTAAGTAAAAATAACATGATTAACATTATCAAATTTAACATAATAAAAGTAATTATTGAACATCAAAAACTCTAGAACAAGGAAACAAAATACCATATACCTTGGGTTGAGTCAAGGAGGAGAGGAAATAAAATGGGAGAGAAAATCCTAAACGAGAGAATTCAGGATTTTCGAGTAGATAAATTAGAGGAAATGATGCAACGAGTAGACAGGAGAAGTGAGGAATGGAGACTAATAGAGAAGATAAGCGGATGATCAATATTGACGATGACAAGTAGACGGGGAGAGACAAAGAGAGAGAGAGGGCAAAGGAGTTCATGGTTGTTCTGAGAAGGAGACAGAAAGCAGAAATTGGAGAGGAGAGAAAGAAAGAAATAGGGCTTTATAGTATTTTTATAATAGGTTGTCAAAAAAATATAAATAAGTTTGGGATCAAAATAGTAATATGCCAATATAACATGTAAGCATAAATTTTACCAAATCACTTGCTAGGTATCAGTCACGTGAGACCAAAAATGGTATCGTTTGAAATATGTTCGGTCAGGTGGCCAACCCCGAGATAATTTTGAATTCGAATTGTGACCTACTCGAAAAAAAAATTATATATTACAACACACCTAATTTCTAATTTGATATCACATAGTTTTTTTTTGTAAATATGAAACCATATGATACTAAATATGACTTAAATAAAATAAATTGAGGTTGGTTTAATAAAATTTTCCCCTCTTGTAATTCTAAATTAGAGGCAGGGATTAATGGGCCAAAGTTGCTCCAATTTAGTGAGGCCATGTTTTAAAGGGTTGGTTTAGGGTTAATGGGTTACTTGTGTTTTTTGGCTAGTAAATGGGCTGACAAAGAATCCATGTCGGATTGAAATATTCAGATTAGTGAATTTTATTAATTCTGACCGTCCATCGGAATTAGTTCAAGATCTCGATCTTGAAACAATCTTTAAATGAATATGTATCAAAATTTATACAAATACTTCAAGTCAAAATTATCTTCTTCTTTCTTTGTAAAATCACATAATGTTTGTAAATTAGTTAGTACATCAATATAATTTCTCATTCGCCGTTGCCAATCACCAGGCTTTGTATTTCTTTCTCCTCACTTTCATGTAGCTTGTATGTAGTTTTATTATTATTATTATTTCCCCTTTTGTACTTGAGTGGTTCCATTATTGTTTGTTTTAAATTAACCATTCCATTATTGTTTCCTTAACCCTTCATTATAGATGGAGTTGTTGAAGTATCATATCAGTGTATCGAATCAGCAGTTCAAATATCTTATCACAGTAGCCGGCTCCCAATTGTTTTTTTAATCGGTAACTAAATATTACTTTTTCAATTCACCAAAAGTCACAGTTATGAAAAGGTGACAACTGAGTTTACGATAAAGATTGATAAATATATCTAATCGTAATTTATAGTTGATTCCAAATATGTGCGTATGGTACATGTTTGGTTAGCTTTAGTAATGTCAACATGGGTTATTGTTGTTCAAATTTAGATTGGGTACAAAGTGAAAAAAATTATTTCGAATGATTTGGGACGAATGACGTAGAAGTGACATGCACCATTATATGATATCATTGTATTATTCGTATTTTCGATAATATCATTTTTTACGATATTAGTATGTGTAATTTTTGTTATTTTGATCTTCGTATTTTCACGCATTTGTAAAAAAAATATTGTGTATTCTTCGCCCTAAATAATTTGAAATGGGGTATTTTGTACCCAAACCCGTTTGTCGTAGATAATTATGAGATTTTCATACTTGTATCCCTTTGGGATCTCACATGCCAAATAATTATTATGCTCAGACTAATATAACCAAATCCGTAGTCCCACAAATTTATTGCTCAAATCGTTGTTTGTTTCTTTTACATATGTCTTCACTATCTAGGGTTGTTAGTGCTCCAACGTGAGTCATATTGTGAAAAATAATGCGGGCAAAGAGAAGTGGGATAATGACAGGGCAACCATCAACGAGTACAAAAAAAATATATTGGGTCCCTTGTCTTGTCTGGGGAACCTGATGCTTTTGTAGATTGATTAACAACTAATTGTGATATATTATTCGGTCACTTAAAGAAAGTCATCGTCCATGTTCCTAGTTTTAGCTAGTTAGTTGTTTGGGTTACCCCTGGCGTGTTAAAGTTACTCGTTTACCAATTGACTCGAGCGTCTCAAATACGTGGGAAAATGAGTTTAAAGGTTTGACTAGTGTAATTAATTCTGATGAGAAACGAGCATCGTGCACGTACCCCATAAATAAATAAATAAATAGGGTGTCTAGTCAAAAACCAATCGTTCCAAGTGATTGATCAAGTTGAATAATAAATTTGAAACATCATAAAAAAATTATAATAAATATGGAATATTAATATATTTTTAAATATTGGATTTCAATATCTATAGGTTTAAAATTTGTTGATCCTTGAATAATAGATTATGGTTAATAAGAGCTTGTTCAAAGTGATAATTTTTTTAGATATTTAAGAATATAAATATGAATTACATCATAATTAACTATGGGCATAATTCTGTGATCCTAGTTAGATAATTTGGCCTGTTTGGTTTTTTTTTATATATAAATAAAGTGTTATACTCTTTGAAAGAATCCATCAAAGGTGGTTATACTATTCATATCGATAATACCACACTTTGGTTGTAAAATAATAGATATCAAATACACCACAATGGCATTTACTATCTAGATACATATTTCAAAATATTACAAAAAGTAAATCTAGGCCAAAAATGTCCCGAGGTCATGACAAAAAAATAGAAATGTGCAAACACCACCGACAGTCTATCCTAAATGCCTTACACTTATCAAAATGTTTGGCCTGTTTGGGATTGACCATGGTGAGGTGAAGTTACTCGTTTCGACCGTCTTAAAGCAATGGAAAAAAGTAGGCTAATTAATTAACCTCTTAATGAGGGCTAAACACGTATTCCTTAAATAAAAGAGGTTAATTAATTATTTGTTACGGCAAGTACAATCAATAATGTCAAAGTGCAAGGTGGAAGGGTACGCATCCTAATAAAGAGTGTATATATATATATATATATATATATATATATATATATATAT
>SOPF01028395.1:230837-289442 GCA_012979155.1 Hypericum perforatum | reverse complement strand
TATATATATATATATATATATATATATATATATATATATATAAATTGAAGTAATGAGAATTTAGTAAACTCTAAAAAGTAAAGAGTACCATGTAGAATCTGATACAAATTTTGGGAAAAAAATTACATGAACTCATTGTTTTAAAGTTTTGAATTGAATATAAAATTTTTAACATAATATCAATTAATATGCTCACACGATTTTATTTTATTTGCACGTTGACAAAATTAAAACATATACAATCTTCCATCCGATTGGATTTCTTTTAAAGAAAGAACAAAATTATAAATGCGAAAAATCAATCAAATTATTATTTTAAAAATTTTAGTTTCGATAATAACATACTTTCCATTTCAGATGAACAAGGTGAAAGTTGCAAGAAAGCCGAGCGAGGTGTCCCGTCAGGTCAGGGGTTTCCCGCTAAATTATGCGGGTTCTATAACGACCTCAGAAGAAGCAAAAACCAAAGGGCAAAAAGAGAGAAACCGACAGAACAGGAAAGGTGGTGATAGATAGAGGAGTCAAGATTAGGTGCGGATTAGTGTCCATCCCCACCATGCGGACTATTTTTTTAAAGGGCATAATAGTCTTTATACATAAAAAGATAATTATTAAAAATCCTAAAAGAAATATCTCTCCATCTTCGTTTCATCTTCCACTTGTTCTTCCTCATCTTCATCTGCTCCCTCCTCAAAATCCTCTCCATCTTGTAAGTCCTCTTCAGCTTCCTCCACTTCCTTTGAAATATGAAATCTTATAGCAAAATTTATCCCCAAATCCCGTAACCTTCAAATCCTTCTTCCAATTCCCTCCTTTTGAAATTTGAAATTTAAATTCTATAATTCAATATCCTAACAACTCTAACCTCAATTAGGCAATTATCCCCAAATATTCATAACCATCATCTTGGAAACTATCATCTTCATCGAATTAAACATGGATTTGTCAACCTCAAAGGTGCCCGACGAAGGTAAATCAATTTGTTGTTCACGTACCGTGATAGTTAACTATCTATATACATTTTGAAGCTACAACAACAATGGAATCTCCAAACAATTCTGAAAACTATGATTCATCATTGGCTAATTCGCAGAGTAAAGGTCTGCCCAGAAATTGGTACCTTTATTGATAATTTTGGTACCTATTTTCATCAATAATGGTTCATTTATGTTTAGTTTTGGTACTTTTATTACAATACTGGTTCTTTTCTTACAATAATGGTACCTTTGCTAAATCTTTTCACTCTTTTGAAACAAAATAGCTATTTCTGGAGAATCTCAATGGCGTGGCGGGGTGGGTAATTTCCACCTTCTTCTCGTCCCTAGAGTGTTTCTCGTGTGTCAACATCTCCACCTTCGACCCCGACGACTCCGACGAAGAGAAAAAAGAAAACGGCTACCGAAGACAAGGACCACTGCCCTCTCTCCCTCCACGAGCCCAAGGTCGAGGCGGTGGGGTAGATTGATTGCTCGGGGCGAGAGTGTTCGAAGGTGACTACATAAGTACGCAAGCATGAAGCCATGATCTACAATAACACAGATTAGAAATCCACCAAAAGAAAAATTGTACAGATTAGAAATTTTTCAAAAATCATACCTGGATATCGGTACTCTTGAACCCAGATATTGGTACCTTTAGTGATAATATTGGTGTATCTTTAAAGTAATAGTGGTTGATTTGTGTTCAGTATTGGTACATTTATCACAATAATGGTACTTTTGAAAACAGGTACCTTTGTACCTCAAAAGGGTACCAATATTTCGTAAAAAGGAACCAACATTTCAAAAACATGTACCAATATTTCGAAGAAAGTGCCAAGATTGCAGCATCAAGGTACCAATTTAGTAAATCAGAGTACCAAAACTACAAAACAGTATACCAATAATATCATTATTGCATACAACAAGCACAGACGTTGTATATGAACACTCAGTAACCATATTTAGGGGATATTGAATATTTGGAGAAATTTGGGGTTAGGATTATAGTGGGTTTAAATTTCAAAATTGAATGTGGAAGGAGGGATTTGAAAGAGTAAAACAGGAATTTGGGGAGAGATTTCGGGGTTAGGATTTTGAAACAAGGATTAGCAAAATACCTATACTACCCTTATTGACAACCACCATCAGATCAAACTAAATTTTTTTAATTAGTCATCCAAGGGACTTAATTTAATCCCCACCATGGGGACTAGTTTTTAGTAGTCCCCATATAATCCGTTCCCTAGATAGAGTGCTAGACAATGCACCAAAACAGAAACCGAAAATTATTATCGTCCCACTAATTATTAAATCTCAACCCAATTTCTATTTCTCTCCCTCCACTTTTCCCGGAAAACCCCATCTCTTTCCTACCGACACTTGCTTCTTTGACCCATTTCCCATTTTCTTACAACAAATTCTTCTCTTCTTGTCTTAGACGACGTCCTGATCAAAAAGTCACCCCACAAGCCATCACCTTGGCAATATTCTAATGGCAATGATCGTATTATTTATGAATTGTTGTGGGTTACTTGTCTGGAAACGACTTCTTGTATTAGGTACAATTACAAAAGGTTACGAGTCGGGTTCATGTCAAATTCTTTGAACACCAACTGGGCCCCACGTTTTAGGTATATAACCTTTTTAAAAAATTGTCTGGTTTTGCTTATCTTGTCCATGCACGAGTATATGTGACCTCACCCTTTGATTTTCTCTTCCCGTATAAGATCTTGTAGGTGGATTGCTGATGTTGGTTTTTTAATTTGGTCTTGGACTATTCGAAAAAGAGAGAATCGAATAATTTAATAGAAGTGTAATTGTAATATATATAATCAAGTGGCAACTTATTAACCACACTAGCATCGACCAGAGTGCGTGCATGTTGTTGCTTGGCGATTAAAAAAGCTCCATGTTCATGGCTTAATTGTGTGGCAATGTCGAGGTCTTGATTGCAGATTCCTAGATGGTTACTTCGGGGAGGAGGAAGGTTCTCGAGGGTAAGGAATTATCTGCAGAGTTGCTTCAAGTTCGAGGAGGGAAAGTATCTCGGATGCTTTGACTTCCTGGAAGTGATCAAAGGGAGCCTCGAGTTACCGAAAAGACGGGGAAAAGATGAGGGTTGAAGAAGGCGCCAAGGTTGTTGATAAGAGGAGGAATGTGTTGGTCGGTGTTAAATTTGATAGCCAGAGCAGGGAGTTGCTTAGTTGGGCGATTGTGAAAGTTGCTCAACCTGGAGACCGTGTCATTGCAGTTCATGCCTGTAAAACTTCAGGTATATTACAAGTCCAATGTTCTAAGATTTGTCTCTCTGTTGTTTATTCAAGTTCGGGTCGAGTACTGCGACTCGGGATCACGTTTAGTTCTCATGTTTGGTTCTGAAAATGTGCAGGCCATGGATTAGAGGCGAAGTCTTTGATGGATAGCTATCTGGAAGTGTACAATGGCCTATGCGCCACGAAGAAGGTTTGTACATGTCATCAGAAAAACTAGTTCACTTGAATGAATTAAACTATCTTATTTTCAAGTTCCAGGTGGAAATGTGATTTTGTGTGTATATGGTATGGTTTTCAGGTGTACCTCGAAGGTAGGATTTCGGTCGGAGCGTTGGTGAGGAGGGCTCTAGTCAAAGAGGCTAAGAACTCTGATGTTGCAGCTGTAGTAGTTGGGTTAGATAGCCGAGGTGGTCTAAGGTGAGGCATGGGAAAGCCAAGAAGAAATTTATGTACCTTAGCTTTTATATTTGGATTGGTCTAAACATGTGTTATTTTCAGGGGATGGGCTTCAACAGCAAGATACTGCGCCAAGCGTTTGTCTTCAACCACCGAAATTATGTGCATCCACAATGGGAAAACTGTGTATAGTAGGTGCAACAGCAATCGACCACCAGGTTTGGAACTAGTTTCGCTGGTTTAAGTACCCTTGTCGGGTTCTCTTTGGATAAGATACTAAAGTATGCTCTGTATCTGATGTTACAGGCCGAAAAGTTGACCGAAAACCGAGCCTTGGTGATGATGAGAGACCTTTCCAACCTGGACTTGGTGATTCTGATACCAATTCTGAGGTTTCGGGCTACGAGATACTGATAAGAGACCAGGAGAATGGAGACCTGACAGATTCAACTCCAAGGCTATCCACGCACAGACGAAGATCGATCTCTCTCTTTTCTGGAGATATCCTCGATCAGAGGCCTGGTTGGCCACTCCTGCGAAGAACAAGCTCATCGACCACCGAGGACCAGCAAGGGAAGAAACTTTCAGTGGTGCAGTGGGCAATGAACTTGCCTGATCGTTCCTCGATGAATAGAGAGAGAAGTCATATTGCCAAGATTCTCAATGCATCAGATTGCAGATGGTTCAGCTATAATGAGCTAGAAGTAGCAACTTCAGGCTTCCACTCGGGTATAAAATACGAGCCATAAGAAGATTGGTTCCTGTTTTTCTTTCTTATAGCTTGGTCTATGTGTCAACCTGAACTCTTGTGACAGATAACTTGATCGGGAAAGGCGGAAGTAATTGCGTATACAAAGGAACTCTTGATGGGAAGTCCGTGGCTGTGAGGATCCAGCAAGCATCCGAGGAAGCAAGGAAAGATTTTGCTCTTGAAGTTGAAATTATGTGCTCAATAAATCACAACAACATAACACCACTTTTAGGGGTTTGCATTGGAGGCAGCAGTCTGGTATCTGTTTATAATTACTTTTCAAGAGGAAGCTTAGAAGGAAACCTCCAAGGTATGGCTTGATCATAACTCTATTTCTGTTAACGCCTTTTTGGTTCGACTCGAGAATAGCATTTCTGATGCGCAAATTTTTGTGTTCTTTTTCATAGGCAAGGATAAAAAGAAGTCTGCGATGTCATGGGAAGTGAGATATAATGTTGCTGTTAAAGTAGCAGAAGCTATAAACTACTTGCATAGCGATTCCTCCCGGCCTATTATCCACCGGGATATCAAGTCCTCTAACATTCTTCTTTCTGACGGGTTACAGCCTCAGGTACACATATCTGGTCTGTTGGTCATTGCTAAAAGTGCTCGAACTTGAACACTCTTGACATCCATTACAATACTATTCCGTGCAACAGTTATCAGACTTCGGTCTAGCGATTTGGGGACCAACAACTTCATCATTCCTGACTCATGCTGATGCAGTTGGAACTTTCGGATATCTTGCCCCTGAATATTTCATGTACGGGAAAGTCAGTGACAAGATTGATGTATATGCCTTTGGAGTTGTATTGCTTGAACTGTTATCTGGTAGGAAGCCTATTTGCTCCGAGACTCCCAAGGGCCAAGAGAGCTTGGTCATGTGGGTAAGAACCTTCGAAACTTCAAATCTTGGTTTTGCACGTTCATAATGAAGTAATTCTGCTTATGCACATCAGGCAAAGCCAATCCTAGAAAGTGGCAATGCTGAAGGAATTCTGGATCCCGATCTGAGAGGGGATCTCGACAAAGAGAAGTTTAAGAGGATGGTTGTTGCAGCTAAGCTCTGCATCACTCGAGCAGCTAGGATCCGTCCCAAAATGTGCGAGGTAACGAGGAGTTAGCATCAGAAGCAGTTCAGTTTGGTAATGAGAAGTTGGCATCTTTCAATTAACAACATGCTCTTGTTTTCAATTTACACAGATCCTGAAGCTTCTCAGAGGCGATGGCAATATAGAAAATTGGCTGAGCTCTCCTAAGGGAGGCCAGGACGACAACGACGACGAGGTTTATCCAAACTCCAGTGCGGAGCTGCATCTGAACCTCGCATTGCTCGATGTCGAAGACGATTCGGCGTCTTTCGGCAGCTCCGAGCAAGGAAATAGCATCTCTCTGGACGAGTACCTGAACGGGAGATGGAGCAGATCATCGAGCTTCGATTAGGCCGCAACTTCGACTCTCCTCGAGTACAATAAGCTACTGCATTCCGGGTCCGATCAGAAACTGAAAAAAGATTTATGTGATCTGTACAGAACAGTTTAGATTGATGCTGATGCCCTCCTCCTTGTGATGGATGTGGCGTACGCACGTAGGTTTGTACACTTCCATGGCTGCCGTGATCAACAAGTAAATCATGGTTCAGACCGATCAGAGAATTTGCAAAACTTGGTACTAGGAATCATCTTCAGGCTTCCTCTGTCTTTTATTTTTTTCTATGAAGCAGACAATAAGGCCTATTTTATGGAGTTCAGGGAAAAAATCCGGTTACATCCTTGTAATATACTAATATCGAAAAAAAGAGAGGTTTATTTAGTACAATTGCTGTTATATTTTTGGGCATATACCCATGCTGCCGTTGGTTCACTATAGTGGGGAAAATGTAGTTCGAGCATTATTACGTTTTATTCCACATTTGAACTTTTATTTCATTGACGTGTTTCAAAAAAATATTGAATATTATATATTTTCTTTTTGTTGGTTTTCATGCATAATTAATATATAATTACACAATTAAACCTAGTCTAATTAAACACGAATTAAGCTTAGGAAAAATCGCTTACTTGTTGAAGCGATGTCCCGCGAAGTCCCGCAACATTGTTGATGAGTTGCCGGTCGACCTGATCACGAACGAATCGAATCGGAGCTCGGATTCCACGATTGGACATATCCATATATCTACCGAAAGTTACAGTGACTAAACTGTAATTCCTATTTCTGAGTGTGTTCTGGAGTGGCAAAAGTGTATGATGGTCACCCAGACTTCTCCTTTTATAGCCTTTAGACCGACCTTGACCAAGCAGGTGGTGGACCTCATGCAAAGAGGCCCATCATGCACAATCCACCACCTACTTGGTGGATATGTGCCCACCTCTTGGTTTTTGTTTTTAAGCCCAAATCCAACAATCTCCCACTCATCCATTATCGATCACAATCAACAATGGATGCAACAATGGATGCATTTGGGCCCAACTTCATGAACTTTACACTCATTCACTATTGACCACAGTCAATAATGTACAGATAACATTTTTTTATATAAGCGATCGTGCGGCTAGCACACGTCGAGTCCGTTGAGCCAAAATTCAGAAGCACCGACACATGAACTAACTAAATAGTAGCATCTTGACATCTCACATA
Organism: Hypericum perforatum; assembly: GCA_012979155.1. Taxonomy (NCBI): domain Eukaryota; kingdom Viridiplantae; phylum Streptophyta; class Magnoliopsida; order Malpighiales; family Hypericaceae; genus Hypericum; species Hypericum perforatum. The sequence continues at coordinate 282,405 of SOPF01028395.1, read as the reverse complement.
TAATAAAGTGTGCTTTTACCCTAGGACTCATGTCACATTCCATTGTTTACAGAATAATTTTAAATAATTTTATTTGTGTTCACTATTATACTTTTCAATATAACTGGTATACCTGAACAACGAATCTCAAAATGTGATGGATAGAGTTCCTTCTCTCTTAACTATATTCTTTCCATAATGATTTAGCCTGCTTTTCTAATTAGCCCTACTAGGTCGAATCAATATGTCATAACTTTTTCATGGACTAACTAAGCTAGCAGCACTAAATCATATTTCCAGAATACGTTTAGGATCTTAAGGGCAAAGATCGGGAACCACTGTTCTTGAAATGCGGTCTCACACTAGGGATTGTAAAATCAATGAATATTTTTATCCCATCCGGTGGTCGAACAACACACAAGATACTCATTCTTGTGTTATGGTGTGAATTCCATTTTATAGGAACACATGTCATTAACACCATACTAGAGTCATAGCCACATCTTAACTCTAGGCTTTAAGACAGAAGGTATGATAAGTTCCACTTAATTCTTATCATAGGATTACAGAAGATCCAATGTAGTAACTCATTACTGCATTCCATAACAAATCTTGCTCTCTTAGCAAGATGGCATTGTCGCTGTAGAATATTGCACATCTAAAATATCCAACAACTGCCTCATCTCAATCAAGAATTAACACATTTGACTTCCACTGAGGTAAACACCCATGTGAGTGGGCTACTTTTCTGTATGACATGTTACGCAAGGTGTTCATATTGCAAAAAATAAAAATTCTTATTTATAAATGAAACTATAGTAAACCTAATGACTTTACACATTTCTCAAACACTGTATGAGATAATGCTTTGGTCATAGGGTCTACAACCATATCTAATATAGATATATGTTTCATACACAATCTTTTAAAGTTTTCTAAATTTCATTAGAAATTTAGTAACTCTACGCTTAGCCATGCAATGGAAACATAGATCTTTTGTATAAGCTACAACGATTTGATTGTCACATAATACTCATAACGAGCATTCTATAGTAGCATTCAAATACTTTAAAATTCCCTTGACAGTTTTCTAGTGAGCATTGCCTAAATTCTATTGATATTTACTTACAATGCCAATAGCACAGCAAATATCAGGTTGCGTACACAATATTGTGTACACCAGGTAACTAATTGCATTGGCACAGGGAATCATTTCCATATTCCCTATTTGTTTAGTCGTAATTGGACACAAAACCTTGCTCAAATTATGATCATTCACTAATAGGACATACTTAGGATTACTAAGATCACAATTAAAATGTTCTACTACTTTACAAACAGACATCTCTTGTGAAGGAGACATTGTCCTCTTCGAACGATTTCTCGAAATCACAACTTCGAGTATATAATCAGCTTCACCCATGTCTATCACATCAAAGTTGGAAGAAAACTAAACTTTGATTTCGATAAGTAGTCTCATGTCATTTACGGCCAAGAGTATATTATCAACATACAAAGTGATGATGACAAATTCTTACCTGATCTCTTAACATATATACAGTGATTTTTGTGAATCACAATAAAATCATTTTCCATGATAGTATTATGAAAACGAATATACCACCATCTAGACGATTGCTTAAGGCCATAAATTGATCTATTCAATTTGTAGTCTTTTTGGATGTAGTCCTCAGGCTAAATCATATAGATTACTTCATCCAATCCTCCGTAGAAAAAAACAATCTTACCATCCATATGATGCAATTCTAGATTCATGTTAACAATCATAGCCAAAATGACCATAATGGACGTAAATCAAATAACAACAGCAAAAGTCTCCTCATAGTCTATTTCTGCTTGTTACTTGAATCTAGGAATAGCAATTGGTAGGATTCGGGTAGGATCTATAGGACCCAGATCCTTACCCTTTTATATAAAGGTGGACATATATCCTTGTCCTTATCCTCTTTTAAATACAGGATTCGGGCAGGATATGGTTCCAAAAATATCGAGTAGGATCAGGATCGACCCACGGGTCTATGGTACATAAAAATTATTTATTGGAAAAAAATGAAAACTATAATATTGTAGTTCATACGTATTCTAAAATTAAAAGTCATAATAATGATGAGACTCTCATCTTCATTAAGTTATAATTCTTTCAACAAGAAGAAAAAAATTACATCAAATCCAAAAAAAATCTAACAACGATGCTATAGTATAAGAAAAAATTAGTAATAGATATCACCAACAAGAGACAAATAAGCAAAAGGGTGTGTCACCACCACAGCGATTTGTTTATGAACAATAGTAAAAATATACGCATCCAAACTCTGTATTCTTGCGTAAAAAGTATTATATATATAATTCGGGTATCCTTTGTAAAAAACAGGATTCGGACAGGCTTCAGATCTAGGACCCGATTAAAGTCAATAGGTCCTAGACCCTTCGAGTCTAAAATAGGGTAGACCCTTAGGATCCGGGTCTAATTTGCATCCCTACTTGAATCCCTACGTAACCAGACAAACTTTGTATCTTTCAACACTATCATCTGTATTGCTCTTAACCTTGAGAATCCACTTATTCCCAATAGTTTTATGTCATTTAGGTAGATCAACTAGATTCTAAACTTGGTTTTTTGTCATGGAAGATATTTCTTCCTCTATCGCATTAATCTACTTAACCTTTCATGGAGATGACAGAGCACCAGATACATTTCTGGACTCATCTACATCCTGAAGTATGGTTAGTAGAACTTCACCCGAATCACCAAACTTTTTCAGTGATATTAAGGAGGCATTAATCACTTTTGATAACAAATCTTCGGTGAGGTATGCTAGTTCTACTAGACCTACGGAATTCTTGATTTTGATAAACATCTCTCATGTATTTATCGTATCCAGGAATCGGACTACTATTAGGCAAAAAATTTCATACTCCCACTGGAATAGGGAACTATGAGCGTTTCAGGACTAAGACAAACTTTCTTCCGGATCATGTTGAGATGAAAAGTCACAACTTTCTTCCTAATTTACCAAAAGCACTTGAGATAGAATAGACGTAGTACGCATACTCCCATAGCTTAAAATAGGATAAATCGGACTACCGATCTATCCATATTTTATAAGGGATGATAGTAACAGACTTAGAGGGTACATGGTTAAGAACATAAGTGGTAGTTAGGAGCACATCTCCATATTGATAAATTTGCCTCTGTCGTCATAGATCTTAAAATGTCAAGAAAGATTTTATTCCTTCTTTCAGCAATCTCAATCTATTGGGATGTCCAAGGAATGGATAGCTAATATTCAATTCTTTTCATAACATAAAGTGCTCTACAATTCATCAGAACGATATTCACGACCGAGATCATTTCGCAAAACTTTAATCTTTCTATCCTTCTGATTCTCAACAAAACTCATGTATATCATGAAGCAACTTAATGCCTCTAACTTGTGAGAAATCAGGTATATCAGACTATATTACAAATAGTCATCAATAAAGGTGATAAAGTAACATGCACTATATGCTGCCCTCATATTTATTTGACCATATATGTCAGAGTTGACTAATTGAAATAGAAATTTATTTCTAGCCCTAGTACCGAAAAGTTTTCTTGTATTCTTTCTTTCTAGACAAGAAACGTATCTAGGTAAGATAGACTTTTCTATTTTACCTAGCAGTCCAGCCATAGCTGGATAATTTAAGTAATCTTGGCCCATATGGCCTAGTTCAGAATACCACAGTATATTATCATCTTTCGATGAATTTATGCTAGTGACTAAGGAGTAACATTCACTAGGATCAATATCCATCATGAAAAAACTTTCTGATCTATATTCAAGGCTATAATAGGCATTATCCAAATACAACCTAATAATGTTGTTCTCATATGACAATGTAAAACTTAAAGACATCAAAATAAATATAGAAATCAGGTCTTTTTCGAATATCTGGAACAAACAACATATCATGCAAAACAAGAGTAGGTTCACCACGAAGGTGTAATCTACAAGTGCCTATACCTTTTACAAGTTGTTACCAACAAAATGGTTTTTTTTCAGTTGACAATTGTCGATATTCTATAACTGAACCATGATCTCTAGCTATATGGTCTATTACTCATGAATCTATCATTCACATAGAATGTGATTCAACAAGGAGGGTTCAAGAAGATACATTAACCTCATACACATTAGAGTTTAAATGTACCTACTTAGGCATCTTGCAATCTCTTGCAAAATGTCCCTTCTTATGATAGTTATAATATTTCATCTTAAAAATATTAAAACACCTCTATTCATAGACTTAGAACTATCTACTTTGGGTCTTAAGTTTTTAGCCTTTGGATTTTAAGAACCCTTATTTATTCCTATTCTTATTCCCAGAGCTATTAAAACTAATCAAATGAGCTTTGGGATAAGATATTATAGCAAAAAGATGATCTTCTTCTAATTCAAGGTACCTAGCAACATCCGTAAATATTACTAGGTGATTGGAATGAATAAGGTTCATTTACATCTGTTCTTAACTTGGAGACAAGAAACAGATGATAGAGTGAATCTGTTGCTCACTGCTAAGTACGTGACCAGCCTCAGCCAGATCACTAATAATGTTGGATATCATCCTAAGATGTTGCCTCATAGTAATTTTGGGACATTTCTAAAAGGTGTCAAACCTTATTGTCAAGTCATGAAGTCTTGACATAGAAAACTTATCGAATGTTACTTTGAGGGCATCCCAAAGCTCTTTTGCATTTTCACAAATGCAAAATTGCCTTGTAATATTGTCCATCATAGAATTCAGCAATTTCAATGAGTAATATAGTTCTATCTTATTTCAAACAGCATAGGCATGACAATCACGCTTATATTGTGCAGTGTTACCTTTATCAGGCTCTAATAAAATCACATGTACTAGCTCGAGAACCTCTTGTTCTTCGAACATTTACTAGTTTTTTCATGCTCTAGAAGAAACTGACATCTCTATGGGGTATTTTAAAATAAAAGAACGCATTAGAAGTTTGATTTAGGCAATATGAAATAGTTTACTATAATCTCATAACTTTAATGACACATAGTCTTTGATTAGTCCCGAAATTGAAGTAGGTCGCTAGAGTGCTTCCCATTACCATTCAAGATTTAATCTCTAACTAAGGTCATAAAAAGTTCACACATAGCAAACTCAAGTGGCATATGAATAAAATAAACATAATTTATTTATTTATATAGTACAATTGTACGTAAACATGCATACAAAAACATAAGTATACGGTTGTATAATAAGTACAAAACTTGTTACATAAGTAACAAGTACACAATTTGTTACCAACTTTCATACATATCTGAGGTTATACAAACAAAAGTACAAACTAACTCAGAAAAAGGTACACAACCTATTGTACAAAAGTGTTTCCCTAAAACAGAGTATGTACAAGGGAAATACACTAGACAATGCAAACTTAATCACACGTCAAACCCTAAAAGGGTATCCTGGAGTTCAAGTCTTAGAATTTAGATCCATTTCTGGATCAGTTTCATTAGACTTTAACAGAATGACATATTAACATACAATAGTTGGACTTTCAAGGTTCACCCGAGTGAACGAACTTGAGTCCAGAATCTATTTGAACAAGAATAAAGAAAACACATAAGTGTATTCCTTAGCCGAGTAACGAGTTATCTTAAAACCGTTTCTCAATTTGAACACAGTAGGGGGACACATCTCCCTTAAGAGACCTTAGTGCCCTAGATGCTTCAAAAGCATGACAAGAGCAACTTTATGGTTGTACACTAGGGGATTCCAAAGACTACTCATATCTTATTGGATTTTAAGGATCGTTAGCAAGTTACAAAATATTGCTAGTCAATCCTCTCCAAAAAATTTAATCACCAAAACAAATAGCATCTTGCATATGTTTATGCACTGTATTGACGTGTTCAACTAGCATGTATATGTTATCCTTGGGTATCCTAGGCGGTAAACGCCTATACATTACACGTTGTCCCAAAGACTCAGTGTCAATATTTGGATAACTCCAGGTAGACATCGTTATCTAGCAACTAATGCCAAATAATTTTTGGGTCAAATCACATATTTCCCAAAATAAGATTGAAAATTAAAATTTTCAATCTTTCGATAATCCATCGTGTAATTTATGCTATGTCTAGAAATTTTTGGAACATATTCCAAAAAATATTTAGATCTTTTAAAAACAACCACATATTTTTTAAAAAATCTATATAATTTTGAGTTTTAATCGAATAAAATAAATTTATTCAGTTAAAAACAAAATAGTACCAAATTATGACTTAAAACGAATTTAAATCAAAAATTTGGGATCTAATCGAATTAAAACATGTTTGAAAAGGAATAATTTGAAATTCAATTAAATCAAATCAGTACCAAATAATGATCTAAAACAAATTCAAATCAAGATTTGGGACTCAATTGAATTAAAAAATTATCCAAAAGGACAATTTGAAATTCAATTTACAAAAACAGTATCAAATTTCTATTTAAAACAAATTTAATTCAAAATTTAGGACTTAATTAAATTAAAAAAATTGTCCAAAAGGACCAATTTTAAATTTAATTTTCAAAAATAGTACCGAATAAGGACTTAAAACAAATTTAAATCAATATTCGGGACCAAATTGAATTAAAAACATCCTCGAAAGGATCAATTTGAAATTCAATTAAAATCCACATTGACTGATTTGAAACAATCTACACGGATATTTAAAACATTTTCATAAACATGTAAAATTCTGAAAATGCCCCTGGCATTCCATCCCTTCCCTTTCCTCTCTTTCTCTCTCCCCGATACCCTAACCCCTCCACGCACCGCCTTCCATGGCAACTAACCCACGGAGGCGAGTCACCGGCCAGACGCGCTGTCTTCTCCTGAGCATGGCGGTGTCTTCGGCGAGTCGCGGCCGTTCGACCTCAGGACCGAGTTCTCCCTCGTCAGAGTTCGAAACTCCCGAGGCTCGGATTTTTCAATTCCGACGACGAGGATGCATAAAAATGCTACCAACATGTTCGAAATCATCTAGAGACTCGATTAGTGTAGGCCATCGACGTTGAGAATGTCGGATTTGGCCGAATTTTTGTCAAGATTGAATTGGGGGAAAGTCGCGATTTAGAGCAGGGATTTTTCGATTTGGGAGTGTAAAATTACAGTTTGATCCCAAAACTTCCGCAAAAAATTCAAATCAGCCAAACCGAAAACAAATTCTGATTTGGTGCTCAATTGACAAAATCATTTTGCAAATAAGCCCAAAAAATAATCCGATCAACAAATTAATCAAACTTAACGCAATTTTAACTCAAATCCTTTGAATTAAAACATCAACAATGTACAAGAACATGTTACAAACCATGCTCCGATACCAAATGTTGGTTTTCATGTATAATTAATATATAATTATACAATTAAACCTAGCCTAATTAAACATGAATTAAGCTTAGGAAAAATTGCTTACTTGTTGAAGCGATATCCCGAGAAGTCCCGCAACGTTATTGATGAGTTGTCGGTCAAAGCCCGATCACGAACGAATCGAATCGGAGCTCAGATTCCATGATTGGACCTATCTGTATATCTATCGAAAGTTATAGTGACTAAACTATAATTCTCATTTCTGAGTGTGTTCTGGAGTGGCAAAAGTGTAAAATGGTCACCCAGACTTCTCCTTTTATAGCCTTTAGACCGACCTTTACCAAGCAGGTGGTGGGCCTCATACAAAGAGGCCCACCATGCACAATCCACCACCTACTTGATGGATATGTGCCCACCTCTTGGTTTTTGTTTTTAAGCCCAAATCCAACACTTTTGTTCAAGATATGATTTGAAATATATAATCAACTAATTGTTAATTGTTTTATAATTATAGATCTCCCTGGTTCACTTCTCTCTCTCTCATTAGTCTTCAAAACTTTAATTGAAAAAAACAAGACTTTCAAAAATAGGGAATAAAGATCGCTTGAACCCAAATATTAACTACTACTTTAAAAAATTCAAAAATATAATATGAACTAAAAGTTTAAGTATAGAATGATAACTAAAATTTATTTAACTAGTACGTATAAATTATATGTGTTTTGTTGCCCTTTTATAGGACCGTCTGCAATCGATTCCCAAAGAACATTTTGTTTCAAGTCGTAAAAAAAGTCCGATATAAAATAACTATTAACTACACAAATAACTAGGACACCTGGGCCCCTTCCGACCCAAAGATTATATCTCAAGCATCCCTGACCGTCGGATCAATACTTGGACGGCCCAAGATCTATCAATATACTATAGGTCAATCCCTAGACAAAAGCCACCTTATGATTTATGACCACCCAAACATTTCTATAATAATTGACCAAGAATAAATTGGGGGACGCAATTGACCTCCAAAAAAGGGAAATTGTCGAGAAAGCGGAGAACTTTCTCTCCTTCGATGAATCTTCTCATATGAACCATTCAATCACCAATCTCTCTCTTCTGGTTCGTTTTAGCTTTATCTCTCTACTCTCTCACTGTCGTATCTTGCTTTCTGTTGTACGATCTCCACTTTTACCCAATTTTTTTTGTTTTCTTTTCTGATTATTTTTTTTTTTGGAGAATTCTGGATTGTGCCTCGGGTGTTGGTGGTTGATGGGTTGTCCTTTGATTTGGCTGAATTGTCGTTGTTACTTCAAAGCTTCGAACTTTACTTCAATGGTTTTGTCTCACTTCTGATCTTGTAGTGGCAGTCTTTAGTTATTGGCTTTACTTTAATGGATTCAACCCTGAACCCAAGTCTAAGTCATGAAAATCCTTGTACCGCTAGTCCAAGTGCCATTTGGTACCAATTGGCTTTTGATCGTGTATCACCGCTTGGCTTTTGAAAATTTGAATTGCCTGTGTTAGTTGATTGTTACGGTTCTATGCCATTTTCAGGTCTTGGTTTGGATTGCATGTTTGAACTTTGGTCCCCAGCTAGTGGCACTCGTCGAATTCGGCATATTTAGTTATGGGCTGTTGAAAATCTAAGTTGCTCGTGTTATATGGTTATTTGGGTTCCATGGCATTTAGGGGTCTTTGTTACGGGGTTTGAATTCAATTGCATGTTTGATTACCTGTTAGAATTGACATATTTTTATCATCTGGTTTGGCGTTGAAATCCAAGGTTTTGTTTGTGCCTCTACCAGATTTTATCTGTCCCTGCATCTAGTTTCGAGGTTGTTTTGCGCCATGGATGATGGCGAGCTTGATTTCTCAAATCAAGTGTTTAACGCTGCCAACATGGGGGAGATCCCGAGTAGTTGCTCGATGGATAGCTTCTTCGATGAATTACTGAAGGACAGTCATGCATGTACTCACACTCACACCTGTAACCCGCCGGGTCCTGATGCCTCACATACCCACACTTGCTTCCACGTCCATACCAAAATAGTGCCTGCTTCTGCGGAGGATGATTCAGCGGAGTCATCTGAGAAGCAGTCGAAGAAACGGACTTCGGGAAACAGGGAGGCTGTGCGAAAGTATAGGGAGAAGAAGAAGGCGAGAACTGCATCTTTGGAGGATGAAGTTGTGAAACTGAGGGCTTTGAATCAAAAACTTCTGAAGCGGTTGCAAGGGCAAGCAGTATTGGAAGCCGAGGTAGCAAGGCTCAAGTGTTTGCTCGTAGACATCCGAGGCAGGATCGAAGGGGAGATCGGCTCTTTTCCTTATCAGAAATCGGCTGCTGATGTCAATTTGGCCAATTCTAATTTGCTTAGTGCTTACGTGATGAATCCTTGTAACATGCAATGTGAGAATCAAGTGTATTGCCTGCATCCTGAGGCGGAAGGTAAAAGTGGGGATGGTGCAGTATTAAATGGACAAGGATTTAATGATTGTGAGTTTGAGAATCTTCAATGTCTGGCAAACCAGAGCTCTGGAAGTAAGGACCTTTCGAACTGTGGTATAGAGGACATCCTTGTTGCAAACGGCACTTCGTCTGCCCCTAGTAAGAGGAAAGGTAAACACTTGGGTATTTCAGTCATTGACATCTGACCTAATTTCCTGCGTAATGGACGTTTATTAATTCATTTGAGTGTTTGATTTATGCTGTCCATCTCACAAATTTGCTTTAGCGTGGCTGCCAACTGTTGTGATTTGATGCTTACAATTCTAACTCCGATTTTTGGCACTTATCAGGGGGTGCCCGTGCAGGCTTATAAACTTTTCGGATCTCCCTCCATGAATGAGGAAATGCATCACCGTTCCGTCTCAGCACCTGCTTTCCCAGGTTGCCCTTTTTGGTTTTATTCTGTTCCTGGCTTCCAATTCGTTCCCTGTTATCTTTCGAAATCGTAGGTTCTTAGACCTAGAGTTGTTATCAAGTTGAACTCCGACTTTAGGTCGTCAACTAGATAACTTGTAGTGATGGTCTGAGAAGTGTCTGAAACTAAAAGTTATTGAGCTGCTGCAAGCTGGATATCTTGCTCTAGGGGCTCGACATGTAAACAATCAAGCTTGTGCTGTGTCGTATCCTATGAATCATAACGGCTATCATCTGATGTATCCTATGAATCATAACGGCTATCATCTGATGTATCCTATGAATCATAACGGCTATCATCTCTCGTCTCCCTACATATTTAGATCTCAGCATTCCATTTGTTTAGCGATCTTTGGTTGCCATTAGTCGTCATAATTCGTCGTTATTGAATTACATAACATGCGGGAGGCCACGGTGCCTCCGGATGCCCCCGGAGAGCTGCGTTTGTGTAGTCGAGAGGCAATCGCGGCGCCGTTCCTCGGGGTATGGACTATGGATTGTGGGAGCTTTACTGATGAGGAAGAGCTCTAATATGGCTAAGGTTGGCCAATTCATCATGCTTAGACTTAGCGTCCGGGTTTGCTATGTGTGAAATGAACCCAAGTAGCATCCAACAAGGTAAGGTCAAAACTTTTCCTATGGAGGCCTTTTTCCGAGTTCCGACATGAAAGTTTCCCCCTTCATGTAGAAGGAAAGGAAATAAAATACCGGGGGCAGATATATAGATTATCTTTGTTTGGTTGGAAATGAAACGGAAATTCGTCTATTAACAAGATAATTCAGTATAAAAACCTTCAAGATTTTCGTTTTGCCGGCTTTTTTGCTTCGGATGCTTGCCTTTTCTTTTAAATTCCGGTAAAACAGTATGCTTAGCCATAGGTATATAAAAATCGAAATACAAATTAAAGAATTTGAGTCGTAAAAAATTCGTGGTCACAAATTTGGTCTCGCAGGGGCCGAAATTTTCATTTAAGCATTTCACACAAACTTGTTTATACACCTCGTGTATTTATTTTAATTAAATTAGAAACAATGATGTGTTCATTGAATTTTAGATGAAGCAAGTTCGAGACTATAACATTGGTTAAAAAAAATTAAATATGCTACATTGATGTAACAATGAGTAGTTATATATATAGCTAGGATAATGTCTATAGATTCAATCTCTAGTGCATAATTTTTGATTAATTAATTGATAAATTCAAATTTAATTGGATTATATCATATATTTAAAATATTTAAAATATTCGCATGCGAGAGCTTAAGTTTGATATAGGGTATCAATAAGTTATTTGTTCTTTGATCACAATGTTTATATATATAATATATGTAACGTCCCAGAATTTGATCGACTGTTTTTACTGTACTAATACGGATCTTTTCAGTGTGTTTTATCCTCATTCGCACACACCCCCGAAACTTCTCATGTTACATATCTTGATCCTACCTTCAGCTAAAAGCCTAAAAACATTTAATTTTAAAGTTCTTTCAGAATGTGTGGCCGAAAATAATGTGTACCTTGCTGATATAGATAGCAACAATCAAAGCACTTAAGCGTTTTTCACAGTACAAATACGGAGTATCACAATATATATTTTAAAACCTATCTAAAATTATCTCTTCTAAAATGATAATTTTTCTAGTTTGCGTTAGGATCAGTATAAAATTACCATAACTTTTATCGTAAATAATTCATTTTTTTGTAATAAATATTAATTATAATTTTTGCATAAATTAATATTTTGTAATAATTACATATATTTACAAAATTTAAAATTTTAAAAATATTTTAAGATACTATTTTATAATTTGTGAGAAAAAATATATCTAATCTAATAAAAAAACCTACGGATATTACTTTATAAAACTTCTACTTATAATGATTGAGCAAATTGCCAGAGGCTCATGACATGGGCCGAAAATGGATAAGGCCCATTACGCTACGAGCCCACCTCAGTCCTCCGCCTTCCCCGTCCCGGACACAACATGATCCCCTCTCTCCCATTTGGCGGGAAGCCACGCAACCAAGCCGGCGAAAACGAGCGCCAAAGTCACCGAAGAGGGAAAACTCCCGTTAAAAGAAAACGCGAAGCGACGCCGTTTAAAAGTGAGCTAGCGCGCGTTCGAGACAGTTAGGAAGAGGAGACGGAAATGGGAGGGAAAGGGGAGAAGTCGGAGGCGGCGACGGAGGAGAAGCAGATAGAGGAGGACTACTCGATCTGGAAGAAGAACGCCCCGTTCCTGTACGACCTTATCATCTCCCACCCGCTCGACTGGCCTTCCCTCACCGTCCACTGGGCCCCACTTCTCTCCCCGGCCGATGCCTCTTCGCACAGCCTCGTCCTCGGCACCCACACCTCCGACGACTGCCCTAACTTCCTTATGCTCGCCAGCTGCCTCCTCCCTCCCGAAAACTCCGAATCTCCGGCTCCGAACGTAGGTTCCGTTGTTTAGTTTGATTTGTAGGGGGTTTTTTGGTCCTGTTATTGAGTCCACGATGTGTTCGACGAAATTACTAACTGAAATATTTTTTGGTTACTGGTAGCTGGAGATAAGTCAGAGGATACTTGTTGACGGGGAGGTTAATAGGGCGCGGTGTATGCCTCAGAATCCAGTCCTTATTGGTGCCAAGACCAATGGCTGCGATGTTTATGTGTTTGATTCTACGAAGCAGGCAGAGAAGCTGAAGCGGGACGAGTTCGATCCTGATTTGAGGTTGAGAGGTCATGATAAAGAAGGTTATGGTTTGTCTTGGAGTCCCTTAAAACAAGGTTACCTTCTCAGCGGTTCGCATGATAGGAAGATTTGCCTGTGGGATGTGTCTTCTCGTCCCGAGGATAAAGTGCTTGATGTGCTTCATGTTTATGAGGTGATTTTGCATATCCTGCGAGAAAATGTTTCACCATGCTGGATTGGTTTTTATGATGGACGACTTTTTGAATCGTTTTTATAGGCTCATGAAAGTGTAGTCGGGGATGTCGCATGGCACCCGAAGGATGAAAATCTGTTTGGTTCTGTTGGAGACGATTGTCATCTCCGGATCTGGGATTTACGCACAAATCAAGCACAACATTCTGTAAAAGCTCATGACCAAGAGGTAAAAGAGGCGATTTCATTTCTGTGCAATAATGGTACCATTAATTTGCGTAGTGGCTACTTAAAAACTTAGACACGCTTTCAGGTGTTATAGAATCTGTTTGTGAGTTGCTACACCAACGTCTTAACTGGTTTCATCAACATAATGTAATATTGATGCCTCTTTTTGCTAATGGTTTGATCTTGAATTCCAGATTAATGGCATATCTTTCAATTCACATCATGATTGGGTTCTTGCAACAGCATCTTCAGATGGAACTGTTGGTCTGTTTGATATCCGGAAGCTTTCTGTGCCGTTGCATATATTGAGTGGCCACAGGCATGGTCTTCCTTCTGTATGTCTTGAAATAAATTGCTGTAAAGTTGTACCTCTGCTCCAGTAATGCCACACTATCTAGGATGATGCATGCATGCATCATCATGTTGTCCAAAACAACTAGAGATTTCTTCTTGTTTCTAGTCATGTGCAGATGGCACGAGTTTGTCAACTCTGATAGTGGGTTTGTTTTGCAGTGGTGAGGTATATCAGGTTGAATGGGATCCAAATCACCAAACAGTACTAGCATCGGGTGCGCTCGACAGAAGGGTGAACGTTTGGGATCTCAACAGGTAGTTCACCTTTGAGACGCTAAAATACTACAGTTTGCCTCTTGTGTGGTTGCCTTTGCTCCAATGACTAAACATCAATGGTCTTGGTCATAATTTCACAATTTATCTGCATTCTGCTCTCCTTCTATGCATCTTAATGTTTGAGGTTCCCACCGCCATTCTTCTTTTAGGCAGAGTAAGGTCAAGCTATCATATTGTTGCTTTTTCTTATGAGTTAGTCACATCTGCTTAATCATGTTATCTTCTTTTGGGAGAATTACATTTACATTACACTAGTTCAGTTCTGTTGTTCCTTTTAAAAAAAACTAATGGATATGTGCTTCCAGGATTGGCGAGGAGCAGGTAGAGTTAGATGCTGAGGATGGCCCTCCTGAGCTTCTTTTCTCCCATGGAGGTCACAAGTCCCAGATAAGCGACTTTTCATGGAACACAACCGTTCCCTGGGTCATCTCGAGTGTGGCTGAAGACAACACTCTCCAGGTGTGGCGAATGGCGGAGAGCATTTACCGCGATGATCATGACGACATACCCGATGGAGATGACAACCAGTAGCTACAAGAGAATCAGGTGAGCTAAACGTGCACGGTAACCTTCTCGATTCACATTGTTGCAGTGCATCTGTGACGTGATTTATAATCGTAGATGTTATCAGTGTTTTGGTAATGGATTAGATATCCGAGTGAAACGAATGGTGAACAAATACTTGAATTTATCGAGCTCGTGTTTTCAATTTATGTTTAATTCGAATTTTGATTAGTACACAACAGACCGTTGGATCTTACCCTACAGTCCAAGTTGTCATAATGAAATCAGGTGTTTGGGTCACATACGTTCGAGGATGATTTAACATTTGAGAGATTCATTCTGGCGGTAGCTTTCTTTCAATTTCATATCCCTACCACACCACATATCCACCATTTAAAGTGTGTGGACCAGGCAGCTATCGGATAAATATGATACTTCACCTGATATTTTGTACCAGACAGGCTTTTGGACCTTTTATGTGATTATTCCATTTCGAATCAAATCAAATTAGCAATCATGTCACATCTTAACTTTTTTTCTCGCTTCCGCAATTATGCTATTTCTCCATTATTGACCCCCCCACATGCCTTCAACTAGTACTTTCCAAACGAATCACCAAAAGATTAGTACTTTCCAACGGAATATGTATATACTGATCCATCTTTTCTCACCAATAATGTTTTTTAATTCGCTAATAGCTACACAACATTGTATATTAAATGTAAAGTTACAGATATCAAATTCCAAAATTTTAGCACTTGTTTTTATTTTGATCAAAAACCTCTTTCAGAATGTGAACAAAATTATAATAAAGTGGATGCAACACATTTGAATACAAAATTGTAAATACAAACATATGTACATAAGTCCTACCAAAAAAAAACAAATGTATATAGGATAAATAGAAACAGTATAATACTATAATTGAAAAAATAATACCCCCTCAGAGAGGGGGGAAAATATCAACCAAGAGATTCTATCAAACGTATCTAACTTTCAATCCGACAAGATATCAGCTGCAAACGGCCAAAATATAAACGGAAGCATTCCGAAGAAACAAATGAATAAAATAACAACATCCCATATCACAAATTTTGTTGATTGATACTACCAGGAACCCAACATTATCAAACATTTAATAGAGTTTCGCAATCAAAATCTTCGATTAAGCACAAATTAAACCACAAAACCAACACTAATTGGGATCTAAATAATAATGAGCGAGAGTAATTTGAATTTCACATGATGGAACAAGCTCCGGTATTCTCGTCGCTAAACGCGGTGGTGTACCTGACCTCGGTGGAGCTGGCACGTGCGAGCTGGTGGGCATATGGGTTGGACTCGGCATTTCGCACGTACCCAGCTGGAGCCTTCCTGTCATACACACCTTGCGCGTACGGGTGGGCCACCTCATCGTATGGCACGTAGGGCCACAGCTCAGCCTTCTTGCCCGTCCGATGCGCGATCCTGGCGACGACTTTTGATGGGTCAACGTATCCAACGACTGTGATCTTATTGGCTTTCCGCTCCACGTCTACCTGCTTCACCCCCTTCATCCCTTCCACAGCTCTCTTCACTTTCCGCTCGCATCCTTCGCAGTCTATCCGCGCCTTGATCTCCACCGTCTGATTCGTTTGGGTCCCACAAAATTCAACCGTTAGATTTGGAAACAATTATTATACAAAGTTAGTAGAAAGTGGGATGAGCACATGGAAGTGTAATTACTAGCCATGATAATAATAGGCCTAAAAATAAACAAATGCAAATAGTCATTTTAAATACAAGAAACAATGATTTATCAAACACTTTTGCAAAAATCGAATATCAGTTATCATCTAAATACTGTCATTCAACAACTGATCAAACTCACAACTAAATTTCATCAGTCGTACTAAACCGATGTTCATTTTACCAAATTATTTTAACCCGGAGTTTTAAAATCTCAGATCTCATATTGGACTGAAATGAGAAAAGATAAATCAAGGAAGCTACTTATTATCGAGATTATCAACAACCCAGTTACTAATTAAACTTAGCAGCTATAATTAGCGATAAATAGGTAATTTACCTGCAATTGCTTTCTATTCTTGTACTTGGAACTCCCACTAGAACAGTCGAATAGGTGCGAAATATGATCTAGAGCTCCCATCTTTTTACCGCAACCGTAAAATTATTTACTGAGTCGAGGAGGTCGATACCCAAAGTAAATAATATAACAGAAAATTATTAATATAATGGAGACGAGACTATATAGATATAAATCTATAATTATCAGAAAAAAGGTAAAATGGAGGAGGACAGTGGCTTAGTGGGAGAGAGAGATGCTATTGGAGAGGAGATTCAGATACTTATTATAGGGAGCCGGGAAAGAGAAGTTTCCCAGTGGTCTTCCCTTCGTGAGTTGGATTTTAGGTCGTCCACGTGGATTATCTTAAATTTATTTTATCTTGCTGGATGATGGACACGTGTCCTAGTGAGATCTGGGGATGAACATGGAATTCATTTTTATCATTTTAGGAGGGGTGTTGTTATCAGTGTACCGACGTGCACCGACCCCTAATGGGGCCATAAGAGTTCACTTGGTCGTCGGGCTCATGATTTGGAAAACCCAATTTCTTTAGTTTTCCTTTCCTTTCTGTTATTTGAAATTGACGAAGAATATGACATGATTTATTAATTAATTTTTAGAGTTTAGACTATCTACCATCAAACCATTGTCGGGTTACTGTTACACTATGACATGTCAGATTCTATGAACTCAATTTTTTTTATTATTGTGCCCTCGGCTTACCACTTATTCAGTATCTCGCCAGAGGTACACATCAATTTTATTTCAATTCTATTTTTCTTAATATATCTAATTGTATTAAATTCGAATATGCTTTCGAATAAATTTAAAAATGTTAAATTTAATTCCAAACTAACAAAAATTATCATTTTGCAAAATCAAAAAAAATTATATTAAGATAAGAACATATTACATTATAAATTGAAAAAATAATTACAGAAAAATAAAAAACATACATTTAGTGTATCATTTATTTTTTTATACAGTTACGACAATTAAAAAATGCTTAATTTCTTCCTCGTCGGAGGATAAATATTTTCCTCGAGCAATGAAGGTCTCAAGAATGTTTGTATTCACTTAG
Organism: Hypericum perforatum; assembly: GCA_012979155.1. Classification (NCBI taxonomy): domain Eukaryota; kingdom Viridiplantae; phylum Streptophyta; class Magnoliopsida; order Malpighiales; family Hypericaceae; genus Hypericum; species Hypericum perforatum. The sequence continues at coordinate 264,749 of SOPF01028395.1, read as the reverse complement.
TGTATTTTGGCTTTAGCGCTTAATTTTTTTGGCCTTGGTTATTTTGTCGATTCATTTATTTTTGTTTTTCACCTATAGTTATAAGACGTCTAAAATCTGTTGTGCAATGGCCACTGTGCAATGGCCACCAATTTTTCGCGTTCAATTTGCAGTGCTTGTAGATCTATAGATAACGCATCTTTGCTTGTAGTGATTTTTTTCTTTCCTTTTGTGATTCTTTTTTTTGCAGCATCCTTGTCAATTGGACATGACATTGTCGATTCTTCTCTCATTAGATTAGGAGGGTCGACATGAACTAAATAATTCCTATCATTTGTTACTCGTGTGCTCTTCGAACTTCCACTGGTCTCTTCTGGCTCATTCGGAGAGATGAATGTTTGCTCTAGCATTCTAGGGTTCCACTTCAGATGTTTGTGTATGACTTTTGTAAATACCTGCAAATTAGTTCAAAAAATTTGCGTGTTATGATATATTTCATGTGCTTTAGCTAAGCTATCTAACTTGACATTTTTGCTTTATTTTCGACGAGATGCATGGTTGTATGCCTCAATCCATCCTCTGCAAGCCCGAGACAGACGTTTATGACGAATTTTTTTTCTCCATATATCTTGGGCTAAGATCTTTGGAATTTTTTATTCAACTTTGGTCGTACGAATTTTTGATTCGAGCCTAAAGTCCTTACATCTTCTGGTTGTTGCCAATAATTGCATCTTCATTATTTTGTATATAAGAAGACATTAAGACAACATTTTCTTTAATACTCCATATTTTAGAAGTTATTTTATCACCTTTCTTCGAAGGAGACAGATGTAGTTTTGAGTTTTTGGTGGGTTTGACTGGGTATTTGGTTAGTTTTGTGAGTTATGGAAAAATTTGAGAAGTATTCTGGTAGGTATGGTAGATTTTGAGAATAATTTTCTAGGTAATTTGGATAGTTGGTGAGTTTTGACGGCTGAGGATAATTTGGTGAATGGTGAGGCTAATTTGATGGACTTTGAGGATAATTTGGTCAATTTTGAGGATAATTTGTTCAGTTTTGAGGATAATTTGATCATTTTTCAAAATAATTTGGTTGATTTTGAGAATAATTTTGCTGGATAATTGGTGAGTCTTGGTTTGGGATATCTGGAATTTGGCTAAGCTGAGAATAAGGTGTAGGATTAGAAGTCAAAAAATCGTGATTTAGACTAGACGATCTAAGATTGGACTACTCAACATCTTCACCAAACTCATTAGGATCCCATATCTAAAAAAAATAATAAAAAGATGAGAGAGGAGTTTGTGAATTTGTGAGAAAAGAAGATATGAAATTGGTTTCTATTTATAGAGTTTTTATATAATTCTGGACAACACAAATTTTACGAATTTTATAAACCATATCAATTGGATACGAAATATTTTATAAAATTATTAACAACATTAAAAAAAATTCAAATAAAATTGTGTAAAATGGTAAATAGAATTTTTTTAATCATTTTTTTGATTTTTATTTTTTAATATTTTTTAAGGGTTCGGAGCGCCACGTGGCCCATCGGGCCAGGCCATGCTGGCGCCACATCGACAAGGGTGCCAGCGTGGCCCAGTGATGTTTCGCGCCACGCTGACATGCGAGGCACCACGCATATCAGCGTGGCGCAGCGATTCGCCCAATGACGAACCGCCACGTGGCAAGGGGAGGGTGCACGTCCTCGCCGTATTGGACGGTCTTAGTCTACGGTGTACCGACGTTTTTGTTATTTGGATTGACAAGTTTAATCATCATGGTAAATTTTAAAAGGCTATTATTTAAACTTGCCAGCTGATCTTCACAGGAGTGGTTGAAAAATCATGGTTGGTGTGTGAATGTAACGTGTGCATAATGTCATTATTCGTGTTTAGGGGTTTTTCCAAACAAGTAATGTTCGTGTTAGGTGTTACCGTAATTCATTTTAACTGAATTTACTTTTAAAATTTATAATTTTAAAAATATCGATACTTTCTTATGTTAAACTAGAGGTCTTTGTTACTGAAGATGTTAGATGAGTGGTCTTATCGAAACCCAATTTGATGTGAAACCATAGAGTCTAGATTGGATGCGGATTAGTAGCAATCCCCAGCGTGCGGATTAAATTATAAAAGGGTATACTAGTCTTTACCTACACTTACTCAAAAAGTCAGTTTAAAAAACAAAATCCAGTCTTACTAATTAAATCTACAATTCAATAGAGAGAGAGAAAAACAGAGAGAGAGAGAGATAGGGAGGAAGAAGGGAGTGACGGTGTTCGAGGAAACATCGCCAGAAGGATTCGACACAGAGAATCCGTACAAGGATTCGGTGGCGATGCTAGAGATGAGGGAGCACCTTGTCCGAGAGAAGTGGATCGACATCGAGAAGGCCAAGATCCTTAGGGAGCGTCTCAAGTGGTGCTACCGAGTCGATAGGGTCAACCACCGCTAGAAGTGCCGCCACCTCGTCGAGCAGTACCTCAATTCCACCAGCGGTATCGGATGGGGTAAGGACCACTGCCCTCTCTCCCTCCACGGGCCCAAGGTCGAGGCGGCGGAGGCAAATTGATTGCTCGGGGCGAGTGTGTTCAGAGGTGGCTGCATATGTACGCAAGCATGAAGCTATGATCTACAATAACAACACAGATTAGGAATCCACCAAAAGAAAATTTGTACAGATTAGAAAATTTTCAAAAATCAAACCTGGATGTTGGTACTCTTGAACCCAGATATTGGTACCTTTAGTGATAATATTGGTGCCTATTTCCAGTAATAGTGGTTCATTTGTGTTCAGTATTGGTACATTTATTACAATAATGGTACTTTTGTATAATATTATCACTTTTGAACCCAGATATTGGTACATTTTGTGATAATATTGGTGCCTCTGATCAGTAATAGTGGTTCATTTATGTTCAGTATTGGTACATTTATCACAATAATGGTACCTCTGTACCTCAAAAGGGTACCAATATTTCGTAAAAAGGAACCAACATTTCAAAAACATGTACCAATATTTTGGATAAAGTAAAGGTAATGCCCAGAAATTGGTACCTTTAGTGATAATTTTGGTACCTCTATTCATCAATAATGGTTCATTTATGTTTAGTTTGGTACCTTTATTACAATACTGGTTCCTTTATTACAATAATGGTACCTTCGTTAAAGATAATGCCCAGATATTGGTACCTTTAATGATAATTTTGGTACCTCTATTCATCAATAATGATTCATTTATGTTTAGTTTTGGTACCTTTATTACAATACTGGTTCCTTTATTACAATAATGGTACCTTCGTGATTTCACTCTTTTGAAACAAAATAGCAGAATCTCAACGGCGTGGCGGGGTGGGTATTCTGCCTTTATCTCATATAGCGCTTCTCCTCCGTCAACATCTCCACCTTTGACCCCGACGACTCTGACGAAGAGGAAGAAGAAGGCAACGGTTACCAGAACTCCCTCAACGCCCCGCAGTGTGCTCGTCACGAACAAGGTCGACGAGAGCGTATTAATTATTTAGGGAAAAATATTGTTCGGTGGTTTTGGCTTGGGTTCACTGGAAGAATGGAATGGTGGAGTTAAGGTTATTGAATTGGATTGGATTGAGTGGAAGAGCGTATCAAAAACAATAATCTCATTTCTCAGATCTACCACAAAAATACCACTATTCCACCCCTGTTGCTGCAGCTTTTCCATTTGGAAAATTGGAATGGGTGAAGTTAAGGTTATTTAATTGGATTGGATTGAAATTTAATTTTCAAATTTAAATGTGATAGGAGGGATTTGCTTTAATCGTGAAAGCAGGGACTTGGAAAGAGGGATTTGGGGATGTTTGGAGTTAAGAATTTGAAAAGAGAGATTAGCATAATACCTATTCTATCCCTGCAAATTTAGACCCTTGGATCAAAATTTTAGAAGTTAAATTTTCATTCAAGGGTCTAAATTTAATCCCCATGATGGGGACTAATTTTTAGTAGTCCCCATATAATCCGTTCCCGAAACCATAACCCTTCCAAGGTTTGGACAAGACTGTAGTCCAAATGACTTGTCTGGTCGAGCAAAAATATGTAAGGGACGTCATCAGTTAAGATTCATAGAACTCAGATTTGTACGTTCTTTTTGAAAAGGAGACTCATGTATTATATAAATAAGAATATGAGATAATCTTAGACGATACACTCAACCAGTTGGATCCTTCAAAACCGCAGTTTTATGAACCAACTGCACGAATTGCTTTCGAACTTCGGATAAAATCATTTCCCCGTCACAGAACTACCCAAACTTTCTGCAGAATATTGAAACACTAAGGATCCAATTACAAGTTATTTTTTTTTCCTCGTTTCTAAAAGTACGAACAATGTTGAGAAGTCAATCAACACTTACAATTATGAAAAGAAGTGATTCTTTTGATCCAAAGAGCTATAAGGCTCCCTGCAATGTCTTTGCATAATTGGATCAGACGAACAATCATCTTCTCCATTTGAAAGACATATCCATTTCTAAAAACAGAAGTTATGACATCTTTAAGCACTGATTTCTTGCATAGCCTACAGGAAGAAATGGAAATATCCGGTCAAATCAGATACATCAGGCCATTAGAATGTCTGTGCAAGGAAATTGGCTCCCCCGTTCGTCAGCTTACGCGATAAATTCTATCTGTGGAGTCCACCACCTTCAGTATAACGAGTCCCAGTAACTATCCTTGCACCAGTTTCTGCTTGTTTCCTGAAGAACATGTTGGAAATAATTAGTGAATGAGGCCAAAATGAGGCTCAAGCCCAAGAGTTAAGGAAAGTGGCAAATTGTTAAGGAAAGTGGCAAAAGAAGTGTACCACATTGATTAGAGCAAGGAATTTCTCCAAGCTTATAAGGAGGTTTCCTTCCTTGACTCTCAACAAGTTGACCACTCCCTAGGTTGACTATCAGTTGACTTTTTGTTGACTTTTGGTTGACTACGAGGACGATGTTTTAGCACCGTCCGAGCACGGGCACGGGCGCGGGCGCGGGACCGGGACCAGACATAGGCTCGAGGCCGGGAGTGGGTGCTTGGGTGCATTGAGGTGCACTTGGCACTTGGCACGCTCGCCACGTCGCAAGGAGCCTGAGGAGCTTTAAGTCTTTTGGAAATTTCCAGAGACGCGAGGGCCAACGGCTAGTCACCAGCGGGTGACACGTGGCAGACCAGATCAGGACAATTCCGTCTCCCGAAGGGGCGCGTTCGACAATCCTCAGAAGGATAAGGATAAGGCATCCAGACAGCCCTCCGAAGAGACACGAAGGGGCTATTGGATCCTATCCAGAAAGGGAAACCGAAGGGACACGAGTGTCTTGCTGACAGCCAACTAAAGGACATCCAGACAACTCTGGATAAGGACAGAACTGGTGTCCTCTCGGATTGGGCAGTTCCTGTAGCCTATAAATAGGCATGTTCCCCTTTCATTTCTATCTATCCCAGCATTCGATTATACATCTTAGCATCATCTGTCTTCTTCTCTTCCCCCGTTCTACACACTAGCAAAGTGAGTCTGAAAGTTCCGGGTATATAAGGGTTCGCCCGAAAGTTTCGAGTTCGTGTGCAACATTCTTGGAAACGCCTGATAGTCGTTGTATCTTGGGGACGATTGCCTTAGCCCGTACGCACTGAAATATACAAAGCAATCTCGTCTTACGGAGAAAGTGTCCAATACTTGCCTCGACTACAACCCAATCCTAATCAAGTACTCGTATCCGTATAAACAACAATCGTAAGATGAGATCGTACTTGAAGATGGCATCGAGTAGCACCGTTGCTCTGACCACGGACCCGTGAACTGTCCACGCCGAAAGGCCAGCGAAGTTCAATGGTACCGAGTTTAAGAGATGGCAGTAGAAGATGACGTTCTATCTGACCACGCTCAACCTAGTACGATTCCTGAAGGAGGATGCACCAAAGCTTGTGGAAAATGAGAAAGATCAGCAAATGATCAATGCCCTCGATGCGTGGAATCACAGTGACTTCCTCTGCTATAAATACATCCTGAATGGACTAGATGACACACTCTACAATGTCTACGTGGTACACAAGACCGCTAAAGAGCTGTGGAGTTCACTAGAAAAGAAGTACAAGATGGAGGATGCCGGGATGAAGAAGTTCATCGTCGGGCAGTTCCTCAACTTCAAGATGGTGGACTCCAAGAAGATCATCGACCAAGTGCAAGAGTTGCAGCTGATCCTTTACGAGATATATGTCGAAGGGATGTAACTCAGCGAGTCCTTCCAAGTGGCCGCGGTAATCGAGAAGCTCCCCCCGCTCTGGAAGGACTTCAAGAACTACCTCAAGCATAAGAGGAAGGACATGAGCCTAGAAGATCTGATCGTGAGGCTTCGGATCGAGGAAGATAACCAAAAGTCCGAAGTCAAATAAGGCAAGGCCCCCTCCAAAAGTACCATGAACCTCGTCAAAGGTAAAGGTGGCAAGAAAAAGAAGAAGTCCGGGGACAAGCATGAGAAGCAAGAGCTTAAGAAGAGCAAGAATAAGAAGATTAAGGGCGCTTGCTACAACTGCGAGAAATCTGGCCATATGGCTAAGGATTATTGTCTGACAAAGAAGGACGATTAAGGAAATGCCAACCTAGCCGAAGACCAGATGGATCTATCAGCTGTGGTGTTTGAGGCCAACCTAGTGGATAATCCGAGGGAGTAGTTCGTGGATACTGAAGCTACTCACCACGTCTGCTCAGACAAGGAGTTGTTCTCATACTACATGCCGATCAATGGGCGAAAACTGTTCATGGGAAACTCCGCAATATCCAACATCGTCGGACTAGGCAAGGTGGTCCTGAAGCTGACCTCAGGAAAGAAGCTGACTCTCAATGATGTGCTGCATGTCCTAGACATCTGCAAGAACTTAGTTTCCAGCTCAGCATTAAGCAAAGCTGGTTTTAAACTTTTATTCGAGTCGGATAAGTTTGTATTGACCAAAGCGGGTCAATTTTTAGGCAAGGGTTACCTAGAAAAGGGGCTCTTTAGGATGAATGTAATAACTGTACACTGCAAGTTTAACTTTGACGGTCGTAATATAATTAAAGTTTCTTCCTATTTGGCCGTGTGTTCTAATTTATGGCATGGTAGATTAGGACACGTAAATTTAAACTCGCTAAGAAAGTTAGTAAGTTTAAATTTATTACCGAATCTAGAGTTCAACCCTTCCGATAAATGTGAGGTATGTGTGGAGGCTAAAATGGCCAAAGCACCTTTTCATTCGGTAGAAAGAAGTACTACGCCTTTAGAATTAATTTATACGGATACTTGCGATATGAAACAAGTGCAAACTAGAAGCGGAAAGAAATACTTTATCATGTTTATCGATGATTACACAAGATACTATTATGTGTATCTCTTGAAAGGTAAAGACGAAGCTCTTGAGGCCTTTAAGAGGTATAAGAATGAGGTTGAAAATTAACTCAGCGTAAAAATCAAAATGATCCGAAGTGATCAAGAAGGAGAATATGTAGCTCCGTTTGAGGAACTTTGCCGAGAACATGGTATTATTCATTAGACAACTGCTCCATACTTACCTCAGTCGAATGGCATAGCTAAATGCAAAAATCGAACTCTTAAGGAGATGATGAACGCTATGTTGATTAGCTCAGGCTTACCCCAGAACATGTAGGGGGAATCCGTGCTCTCAGCTAACCACATTCTAAACAAGTTACCACATAAGAAAAGGGACAAAACTTCATACGAGCTATAGAAAGGAAGACAACCTTCCTACGGTTACCTTAAAGTGTGGGGGTGCCTAGCAGAGGTCGAAGTACCTAAACCTAAGCAAGTAAGGATAGGACCCAAGACCATTGATTGCATCTTTATTGGATATGCACAAAATAGTAGTGCTTATCGATTCCTGGTGCACAAATCTGAAAACTCGAAAATTAATGCGAGAATGGTCATTAAATCAAGGAACACAACGTTCTTTGAAGATATCTTTCCTAATAAGGAAAGAAAAAAAGGAAGTCCCAAGAAAAGAGCACACAAGACTATGCAAGGGTCAAGTCAGGAAGACGATGAACCTAGACGTAGCAAACGGACAAAGGTAGCCAAATCTTTCGGTCCAGACTATCTAACCTATGCGTTAGAAGATGAACCCAGGACAATTCAAGAGGCATTGTCGAGTCCAGATGCTCCTCTCTGGAAGGAAGCTATTAATAGTGAGATAGAGTCCATTATGCAAAACCACATGTGGGAAATCGTAGATCTCCTACCGGGCTGTAAACCTTTGGGTTACAGGTGGATCCTTAAAAGGAAATACAAAGCTGATGGATCAATCGATAAATACAAAGCTCGATTGGTAGCTAAGGGGTTCAAACAGAAGGAGGGATATGAGTATTCACCTGTCACAAGAATCACATCAATTAGAGTGCTCATAGCTGTTGCAGCTCTCTATAACCTCGAGATCTACCAGATGGATGTAAAAATCGCTTTCCTGAATGGAGAGCTAGAGGAGGAGATATATATGGAGCAACCTGAAGGGTTTGTGGCTCCTGGACAAGAGCATAAAGTATGCCGGCTAGTCAAGTCACTATATGGGCTTAAGCAAGCACCAAAACAGTGGCACGAAAAATTTGACAAGACAATGATGTCAAATGGTTTCAAGATCAATGAGTGCGATAAATGTGTTTACATTAAAGGCACGCCTAAAGCTTACGTAATCGTATGTCTCTACGTGGATAACTTACTAATTATAGGAAGCAATAACGAGGTTATTATGAAAACTAAGAACATGTTAAAGAATCACTTTGACATGAAAGATATGGGTCTAGCAGACATAATATTAGGGATAAAGATCTCTAGAAAAGCAGACGAAATTGTCTTGACACAATCCCACTACGTGGAAAATGTGCTCAAGAAATTCGAAGCTTTTGACAAACCTCCAGCTAAGACACCGGTAGACTTAAATCTACACTTAGCTAAGAATCAAGAGGATCCAGTATCTCAACTGAAGTATGCACAAATTATCGGGAGCTTGATGTATTTAACAAATTGCACTCGTCCCGATATTGCGTACTCAGTTAGTAAGCTTAGCAGATTCACAAGTAATCAAAGAAAGGATCACTGGCTAGCTCTGGAAAGGATTTTACAGTATTTAAAACATACCATAAACCATGGCATACACTATGCTAAATATCCAGCTGTATTAGAAGGATACAGTGACGCAAACTGGATATCAGACACGAAGGACTCCAAATCTACGAGTGGATATGTATTCACCATAGGAAGAGGAGCTGTGTCTTGGAAGTCCTCTAAACAAACGTGCATAGCTCGATCCACAATGAAGTCGGAGTTTATAGCACTAGACAAAGCTAGAGAAGAAGCTGAATGGCTCAGAAACTTCCTAGAGGACACATTCCGTGCTGGGAAAAACCGGTACCTTCCGTATTGATACACTGTGATAGCATGTCTGCAATTGGGAGAGCACAAAGTACAATGTATAATGGTAAGTCTCGACATATCCATTGAAGACATAATACCGTTAGGCAGTTGATCTCAAGCGGGGTGATCACCATTAACTATGTAAAGTCCAAGGACAACATAGCTGATCCTTTTACGAAAAGAATTAATTGAGATCAAATGGGATTAAAGTCCACACAATAAAGGACGTCCATAGCGGTAACTCAACCATGATGAGTGGAGATCCAACAAACTTGGTTCAACGAGACAACTAAATTATGGAGGGTTTAGTTAATCACCTGAAACCTAACCCATTCTCAGAAGCTGTCCAGGTGTCGACCTGTAGAGGTGTGGCTAGGTTAAGCAATTTTGCTTTTAATGATTCCTATACCTTGTTGAAGGTGGAGTATGGCAGGATACTCCCGATAGGAGGTCACCTATGTAAGTGTGAAGTGAGGCTGCTTCAAATAGGAAAACACTTATGAATCCAAGATATGGTCCATGGCCGAAAAGGACACAACGTGAGAACCTAAATATACTAGGGTTATTATTGTGTAAATGTTATTGCCTTGATTTACGCAAAAAGCTGATGGTTCAAGACATCGCCTTCACCGAGCAGCGAGTAAATCCGATAACATCTTACTAGAGAAGGTTCAAAGCTGCAAGCTACCTGTCTCGATGCAATAATAGCACGTCGGAACTTTCAATTAGAGTCTGCATGTATTGGTCATCATTCATGTGGGGGATTGTTAGAAATAATTAATGATTGAGCTCAAAATGAGGCCCAAGCCCAAGTGTTAAGGAAAGTGGCAAATTGTTAATGAAAGTGGCAAAAGAAGTGTACCACATTGATTAGAGCAAGGAATTTCTCCAAGCTTATAAGGAGGTTTCCTTCCTTGACTCTCAACAAGTTGACCACTCCCTAGGTTGACCATCAGTTGACTTTTTGTTGACTTTTGGTTGACTTTCTGTTGACTGCGAGGACGGTGCTTTAGCACCGTCCGAGCACGAGCACAGGTACGGGCACGGGCACGAGATTGGGACTGGACACGGGCTCGAGGCCGGGAGTGGGTGCTTGGGTGCATTGAGGTGCACTTGGCACTTGGCACGCTCGCTACATTGCGAGGAGCCTGAGAAACTTTAAGTCTTTTGGAAATTTCCAGAGACGCGAGGGCCAACGGCTAGTCACCAGCGGGTGACACGTGGCAAATCGGATCAGGACAATTCTGTCTCCCGAAGGGGCGTGTCCGACAATCCTTAGAATGATAAGGATGAGGCATCCAGATAGCCCTCCGAAGAGACACGAAGGGGCTGTTGGATCCTATCCAGAAAGGGAAACCAAAAGGACACGAGTGTCCTGCTGACAGCCAACCAAGGGATATCCAGACAACTCTGGATAAGGACAGAACTGGTGTCCCTTTGGATTGGGCAGTCCCTGCAGTCTATAAATAGGCATGTTCCCCTTTCATTTCCATCCATCCCAGCATTCGATTGCACATCCTAGCATCGTCTGTCTTCTTCTCTTCTCCCGTTCTACACACTAGCAAAGTGAGTCTGAAAGTTCTGGGTATATAAGGGTTCGCCCGAAAGTTTCGAGTTCGTGTACAACGTTCTTGAAAATGCCCGATAGTCGTTGTATCTTGGGGACGATTGCCTTAGCCCGTACGCACTGAAATATACGGGGCAATCTCGTCTTACGGAGAAAGTGTCCAACACTTGCCTTGACTACAACCCGATCCTAATCAAGTACTCGTATCCGTATAAACAACAGAACATAGGCAGCAAGTTCCAAAAACTTGATTAATTGAGAATCTAGCATGCAAATGGTGAAGATTTTGTTGGTCGTCGGAGGGTGTGTACTTTATTAGGATCGGATTATAGTTAAAGCAAGTGTTAGACACTTTCTCTGTAAGACGAAATTGCCCCATATATTTCAGTACGTACGGGCTACTGTAATACTGTTCGGTCATTTCCAAAACCGTTGCACACGAATCTCGAAAGTTAGAACGAGGGAAACAAAAAGACAACTATACTAGAATGATGCAAGTTGCTGAGATGAATTAGAAGCAAGGGGAAGAAAGCTTATTTATAGGCTTAGACATCCAAAAACCCCTTGAAGTATCAAACAACAAAACATGGCCCTTGACACCAAAATTCTCATTAAAAAGACACTTGACAAAAAAGTTCCTTTATAATTGGCTTCTACAAATATGTGTCGAAAGTGTGAACATGGTACTTGATAGACGCCAGTTCAATGAGATATAGCAATTACATTAGGCCAAATACACTTGCAAATTCTAGGCAGCCTATTTATTTTATTTATTTATTTTAACTAAGAACCATTTCCACAAGACATTAGAAGAGGACCATTTAATTAAATGTAATCCACATCTTGATGGTGTGACCAGTTGGCAAATTTAGGCTCCTCTTGTTCCTGCACAGAACATGGGAGAAAAATGATGGTAACTCATCGCGGTACAAAATGTAACTAAGCAAATCAAGTCTCCCGTCGTCCTCGTCTATCATCTGTTTGCTCTTGAGTTTAGGTACTTTCCTTCTTTGTATTTCTGATTAGGCTTTTTCGTTGTTAGTTTATCAGCGCAAGGATCGTTTATTCTCCGTCGGAAGCTGAATTGCAAGTAAGCATCTTGTACCACAGTGGAAGTGTCAACAGCGTTTGTTTTGTCTTTATAATCAGAAAGAGATAATTTTATTTTCGATTACTTAAAATAGTTATAATTAGTAATCATATATCATGTTGTACAAATATTATTACTTTGTATACCGGCAGGGGTTCTAATTAAATTTTTTTGTTATAGAATGTATTTATCAATATTTATGGATCATCCCTTTTATTACTAAATGTCTTCGGCCTTCTCCTTTTTCCCAAGTAACAAAAAACAAATTGTAAAATAATTGCGTATGTGAAAAAAATTGGTCTAAGAGACTAATTAGTTCATAACTTGGTCTAGGTGGGTCTTTGGGCGTTTTTTAACAGTCAAAGATTGGGCTGGGTGATTTCTATGTTATCTCGGTGGGTTATAGTCGGTTAATGGGCTCTCTAGGGATTTGTTTAATCAGACCCATCATTTCAAGTGAGCCCGTCTTTAAATTAGGTCCTTTCTTTGGGATTATTATTTTGAATAATTTGGGAATTCGGTTACGTTTTGATTATCATTAAAAAAAGGTTACGTTGTGATTGAAAAGCACAATCAGCTACAATGGAGTTGAACAATTGGTTCGGTTCAGTCTGGAAAACAATTTGGTATGATCTGTCTTTCTATATGTCAATGTAATGAGAACCGATCCAATACTTGAATCGGTTACTTCAAAATCTATTCGACTATATATTATGTTTTTTAGAGAAACATGTATTGATTTTTGTTCCAACTGTACCTTTGATTTGTGTTGGACCGGGCCTATTGGGCCGGTTCATTAGGCCGGTCAACGGACCGACCCAGTCCGTTTGACCCGCTGACGTCAGCCACCAACTCGACAACCCACGTCAGCGCTGACGTGGCGCTGACGTGGCGATGACATGCAAGCCGACACGTGGCGGTTGGCATGTGATGGTTGGTGCCACATGTGTCACGTGGCGCTTGCATGTGCGCCACGTGACACGTGGCACACATTTGGCATCCAGGTGTCATGCTGAGTCGGTGGACTGAACTCTATAAATAGGGAAGTTTGGGGTGACCAATCTGTAAGTTTTCCCTCGGATTTACACACACAGAAAGCTAATTACGATTTAGTCACTCCTAGTTTGCATAGTTATTCGTTTAGGTCTAGTCGTGGAGTTAAGGTCTGGTTCGTTGTCGTAACGTGATCGGACTTCGACCCGCTCCTCACCAACAACGTTACGGCTTTAGCTGACATACGCTTCAACAAGTAAGGTTCCTTAATTATGCTTAATTAACGTTTTATTAAGCTTAATTAATTATGTAATTATTTGTTAATTACATGCTAAATCCCAACAATTTGGTTTGGAATTCTTTCCTCACATGTTTATAGCATTGTTGCATTTTCATGCCTAGACTGAGATTTTATGATTATATTAATACAACCTCTTACTGATTGATTTACCTGTTTATTATTTTTGTATTCAGAATAAAAAAATAAATGGCAGCTGAAATCCATTCAAATGATGAAATAAACAGGCGTAGCTGGTCCAACATACGCGTAATCACCTTTCGAGTCATACACGTTCTTCCTTTGATCAATGCAGAGTCAAATTTGCACCAGTAACAAGTCGGTTAAAGCAATAAAGTTGGGTACTACAAGAAGTCACTTTGCCGTATCTTCGCTACTTTTTCCTGTTAAATTTTTTAATCTCTTATGTTTTGGTCATCGGAAGAGGATTATATGGGGACTACTAAAATGTAGTCCCCATCGTGGGGATTTTTTTAGGCCTTAGGATTAGAATTTAATTTATAAAATTTTGATCCAAGGGTTAGTATTAATAAGGGTAAAATGGATATTATACTAATCCACAATTCAAATCCTCAACCAACCCAAATATTCCCAAATCCCGTAATCTTCCCTGAACCCTCCCATTGCAATTTGAAATTTAAAATCTCCAATCTCCTATCCTAATAATTTTAAGAGAGAAGGGAGAGAGAGGGAGGGAGGGAGAGATGGAGAAGTACGAGGAGGGAGAGGAGCATGAGGAAGACCACGAGGTGTACGGCGGCGAAATCCCCAACGAAGATGACGACATGGACGCCGATACCCACGAGCCCACCACTCCGTCTTGTCGCCCCGATACTCGATCTTTTATTCCCAACACTCCTCGTTGTCGATCCGGTACTCTGCCACACCTACTCGCCTTCCCGACCAGGTACGTAACGACCGGTCGTCTCCGAGCTACGCTTTGGTGGTGCTCAACCAACGACTCCCGCGCTTCACTCCGCTTTGGTGGTGCTCAACCAGCGACTCCCGCCACACCTACTCGCCTTCCTAACCACACCAAATATCCACAAATCCCGTAATCCTTCCAATTCTCGTAATCCAATATTGTGGTGATGATTTAAGTACTATTACTGTGAAAAAAAGTACCAATAGTAAACACAAATGAACTGCTATTACTGAAAAGAGGCACCAATATTATCACTAAAGGTACCAATATCTGGGCATATGTACCATTATTGTGATAAATGTACCAATACTGAACACAAATGAACCATTACTGAACACAAAAGTACCATTACTGAACATAAATGTACCATTATTGTGACAAAAGTACCATTATTATGATAAATGTATCATTATTGTGACAAAAATACCATTATTGTGATAAATGTACCATTATTGTGACAAAAGTACCATTATTGTGATAAATGTATCAATACTGAACACAAATGAACCAATATTGATGAATAAAGGTACCAAAATTATCAATAAAGGTACCAATTTCTGGACATGGCCTTTACTCTACGAATGTTTGTGGGGTTTATTTTTCTAATTTTTTAATCTGCCATTTTATGTGTAAAGACTTCTATACCCTTAATCCCCATGGTGCGGATTGATGCAATCCGCATCAAATCTGGACTCTCGGTCATCAATTTGATCTCTTATTTTTAAGTTGGAAGGATGAGTATCCAAGAAATGGAGATTAAAGAAAAATAGCAATTTCCAAAGTCCCAAACGCTTCACATGACTTGTGTGTGCGTGGAGTGAAATTCCCTGACATGGTTCACGCTCACCAAACCATCTTTCTCCGCGTCTTCTTTCACTCCCTTTGAACGTTGTTTTATTCTGATCAAACTAATTATTTTTTAAATATCTAAAGTACTAGTTAATTCGCTCTTAGTGATCATAAATTACATTGAAAACAAATGGAAAACGGAGTTTTTCCATTTTTCTCCTCCAAAAACTGGGAATTGGGGTTCTTAAAGCAAGAATATGGACATGCGTGGTCCGTGATTTTCACAGGTAAATAGGAGATTGATCAGTAAATAATATTTTACATGCATGGCCCGTTTAAATTTGCTAGTAAGGATCGAGGTCTTCTTGCCCTAAATTTATTATTTATTTCGTTCCTTGTTTGTTACGTTTTTTTCATAAATAGACAGATTTTATTCCTCCTCTAATTGTAATTACAAGGTGCTGCCGAAAAATCAACCATAAATGAGAAATCACACCTATACAATCAACTTAATTACGCAAGTACTGTAACTGTAATCAGATTGATCCCTACCTATAATCGATATAACAAAAAAAATCTTAACTTGCCATCTTGTTTGATGAATTATTTCACAAATTTTATTTTCTAACGCAAGTGAAAATAAAAATGTTAAAGAAGTTTTAATTCACCTTCAAAAAATAACTCAGATACTCCAAATAATTGTTCTTACAACCAAAATTCTTTTCACTCCGTCCAGTGTCAACCCCTTGGTCGTTACGTTCTAGCCGTAACTTACGTAAAAGTGGCCTTCATGTGGTTACATTTCTAATGTAAATCCATGAAATCACTTCTTGGTTTTCTTTTCAAGTGTTATCATCAGATTAAGATAATTTTGCCTTATAACTAACGTATGGTTTCATTTTCTCGGAAAATTATAAGCAACATTTATTTTTGAAATGAGTATTTATCAACACTTATTATATGCCATCTTCTCTTTTATGGGCATACAGAGATTCAACTTCCTCGAGAAGATGCCCACATGCCGCAGGAAGCTATATATCGCAAAACATTAACTGTGAACACCAACAAAAAATAATTAAACGAAAACGAATAGCCAGAAACGTGTTAGGGAAGAAGTGGAATGAACTTTATCAGTTTTGCTGCTTTCTTGTTTTGAAAGGAGGAATGAATGAACTTTTCCGATCTTGCTGATAACAAACAATGATCAGAAATTAAATTCCTTAATAAATGCTTGCCTAACATCTTTAAAAAATTATATATTCGTTTTTTATGTTATTATTTATTAGGTCGTTCAGTTTAATTTTTTATCAGATAGAATTTAACAATAAAAAATTATCTAATAATATTTAACATTATTTCATTATGAATAATTGAATCCAAAATATCTATATTTAAATATTTGCAATATATATATATATATATATATATATATATATATATATATATATATGCACCTACCAGTCTATACTCTATTCCTTTCCTATGAAGTTCGTGCAAAAGTGATCTGGTAGTTCAACAAATTTGGATTGGTCCCGGCGTGAACAAATTATTTTATACTGTACAAAATTTAGTAGATTACAATATTATTTTCTTCTTGCGATATTATCATTTTTTTTCTTGCGATACTACCATTTTTTTCATGGAATAATGACATATTTTTTTTATTTTTACAAGAATAACATTTTCTTTATTCGATATTAGTCCGTGTGAGTCTTTTTACCTTGATCTAATGATTTTTTAATTTTTGCAAAAAATAATTTAACATATATATTTTCTTTTCTTTTTTGCAAGTAACATTTTTTTTTCTACAATACTAACTTGTGTAAGTTTTTTTAAAATTTTTTCTTGTGAAGATCATCATCCGTAGATTTTATTTTCTAAGAAATAGGGAGGGGGCTAGTGTACGTAACATATATCATTATTAACTTGATTGTTTAGGACCACGGGCAGTAGTTTAACGCCACAAAAAATAGAAATGTGTAGAAAGTTAATGTTTTAAACCTTGTTAACTCTATATGGCGTGAATTTTTTACTTATAACAGAAACCTGATTTATTTATATCTGATAAGTGCAATTATAATATGATATTACAAAAACATACCAAATAAAAATAATGTGCACGAATAAAAAATAATAGAGCATCCTATATGTATATAATGTGCATGAATCACCAATCTCTAGCTTCCTGTCACTGAATATTTTTACTATTCAGAGTAAAAATTTTAGGTTCTATTTAAGAAGTTGATTTCTATGTGACATTTTTACTCATCACCCATTAATCATTGATAAATACGTGTTGATAAAATTGTATTACTTTTTAACATATTTTATCTTACGCAAATATATATTTATTAACATAGTTATGCACGAATACCAAATTCGATGGTTGCTTACCTGTAAAATAATTAGTCGCATAATGTTATTGATTGGTTGGGAGGTAGCATGGTTGCTACCCGAATAGGGACATGGAATGGAACAAGGGATAGTTGGTTGATGCTAGTTCTATGGTATGTATAGGACCATGCCTTAACCTTTATTTCCCATAGCTCCACGCATAATATTAATAAAAATTATCTCTGTCATTGAAAATAGGCTTGGCCCCATTACAACAGAGATATTGAAGAGGTACATTTTCTCTTATATTATATGGTCCTATGCATGTGCTGTGACCACTCAACTAATAGCCTGGCCCGTCCTCCACTGTTGTGCAGTGTAACCCCAATATCTTAATATTAAAATTTGATTAAAAAATTTACGTCGAACATTGTACTTAAACTTGATTGATACATGGATTAGTGGGTATTCGGAACTTCGGGTGATGGTCAATTTCCAACATAAAATAGGTTGTATGTGCAATGAACTACATAAAAGTTTCGTCATCGGTATATGCACGAGTTATCGCAACCATTGAGAAGGTCAGACTTGTCTTGGTAGGTTATTCGTTTATTATTTAATTAAAATATATAATATATTAGATAGACAAAGGACCCGGTGGCTTGTAGCCATCAGCTGCTTTATTCGCGGGAAGAGGTTCAATTTTCAACCATCCGTCCAGTCTCTTTCATGACCCATTATAATTTGTAGTGGCAGAGAACATAATCATATATTTTTGTCAAATTTTGAAAAGGCTAATGACCATAATTTAATAGTAATGGCCGTGATTTCGCTTTCTTTTTCGATATGATTAATATAGCGTGTGATTTTTAACAAACTTTTCAACAGCAGCCATTTTTCTACCGACTAACACGTCCAAAACTAATACAACTTTCGGGAGAATAGTTGGATCTATGCTCAATGCTAATTCAACTAGGCATGCCAATCCATAACAAAATGAAAAATTATTAAGCAAAAAACATAATTCTTTGATCAAAACTGATTAGATGATTTTGGTACTTTTAAATGAAAACAATTCAATAAAATTTTAGGGCACTGAAAATTATTTGGCATTTTAATACTAGGTATAACTGTAAATTCTATTTTACATAATATAACCGATAGTAAAACGTCATCGTCGCTATAGCCTAGGTTTCTCTTGCTTTCCTACCGTTTATGATGTCTATCGATGGATATCATTAACATCTATTTATAACGAGAGAAAAGACCTAACTATGTACCCAAATTCAATGTGGTGCATCTATTAAGTTCTCAATGGACGGTTGAGATTAATCTAATAATCAAAATTATAATAAATTAATTATAGAATTCAATTACATGAGAACCATAGTTTTTAAATCGGCAGTCCGATCGGTCGGACTGCGAATCGCCTACCCAACTAGCCAGAAATTCATAATCCGATTGGTTATCTAAAGAACCTGTGATTTTTTGTGATTTTTTGGTCTGATCAGACAGTCTGATCAGAAAACTGGGTGGTTCGACCAGATTATATTGACTGCTTTATTTTTTTATTTTTGATTCGAGATTAATCATTCGTATGGATACTTTATTTGGTATATTTTATAAAAAAAATAGTATGATTATATGTTATTATTAATTTATTGCATAAAATTTTTTATCTATATACCTATATATTTTTCAAAAAAATAGAGTTTTCTTAATATAAAATCTGATCCGACCGGCCTTCCGACCGGTCGGACCAGAACCACCTTAACTTACGATCCAAACTGGTGAGAAAAAGAGAGAGAATAAATTAGTGTCATAGTCTTTTTTTCTTTTCGAATTCGTTGAATATGCGGTGGAAGAGGACCATATCCGTAGCATAGAAGTAATAGAAAATGCAACGTACAGAGATTGTTGCCGTGAAAGAAACGGTGGAGATTTACTTCAAAATTTTCAATTGAATCTCCAATCACCGC
The DNA here is from genome assembly GCA_012979155.1 of Hypericum perforatum. Taxonomy (NCBI): domain Eukaryota; kingdom Viridiplantae; phylum Streptophyta; class Magnoliopsida; order Malpighiales; family Hypericaceae; genus Hypericum; species Hypericum perforatum. The sequence continues at coordinate 245,380 of SOPF01028395.1, read as the reverse complement.
CGCAACCAACCAACAACTACTTTGGGTGGTGGTGGTAGGATTGCCGCATTAAATCAGTCATCTATAAAGCCACAAAAAAAAAAAGATAAGAAGGTATTTAAATACAAAATAGCCAATCAACTCCAACATTCAATGACGACTACACAACAATCCGATTTCTATCGACAATTGCATCGTCCTATTAATAATAACGAAATTGTGTATTACCCCGTTTGAACTTTAACCATAAATGGAAGTTTTGATTATTTTTGAATCACATGTTATTCACATTTATCTGATTAATCCATATGTTCAAGATGACTTTTACAATGTCAATTTTTTTTAAAAAAATAATAATGTATTGGTCGACGAAAGAATGGTGTGATTTTTTTTTTTTTTTGAGAAACAAAGAACCGCTTACCATTAGTCAAGAGAATCCGAAAGGATCAAGTTTGCCACTTCCGAAGGGGGATTAACGACCCAATCGTCCGGAAGTGTCGTGGTTCTACACCTCTTACTCAAACAATCGGCAACCCCGTTGTTTGTGCGAGAGGTATGGATCAAAATACAATTAGGCATCTCGCCCAGTTCTAACCTAGTCTTGTTCACTAGGAATTCCAGATTCCAATCCACAATGGTGTGATTGGATCGTCATTAAACTTAGGGTCAGGTCAATGCAGGAATTCTGAAGGGTCGATCACCGGATGGGCCAAATGCGACGTCGTCGGTGTAGGGCAGGAGCCGCCGTGGATGGGTCGGTCAGGTCTATGTTAGGTAGGCAGCAAATGGGCCCCACTCTCTAACACCACCATTACATAAACACGCGTCTTTCCATGTCCAAACGGACCAAAAAAGCCACTTGTCAAGGGTAGAAAATCGAAAATGGCACACATTGACCCTTTTTTTTTCCTGCATTAAAGTTTTCGTCGGAAAGGGACGCATAGAGAACAGTGTCATAAAAAAGAGATGCGTATTAACTTTACTTTATAATTGAATTTGGTGTTGTGGGTTTAGCCTTAGGGTTTATTATTATTACTATTATTATTTATTATTATTGTCGTTATGGTGTCAGAATCTTGCTGACATGGACAGGTTTCCGTGATTTGGGATCCACTGTAACCGTCCGAAATTGGGACAGAGGTTGTAGGATTGGTACGTTTTGGAGCTGTTGGCTATTCTTACTTTTATTGATTGGTCAATTGGAAATAGTTCCAACCGAAGCATAACAACAAAAGGCAAAGCTTTTCTTTAGTCCAACTTCAATAGTTATCTAATCAACTATTTTTACCTAAAATCTAAATCATTATTTAATATTATTGTTTAAAAACTATAAAATATAAACAAATTTAAGATTTATTAGTAATTTGATAAAAAGTATTTTTTCGGGTGAAAAAACAGATAAAATTTTGACATGAAGGAATAGGATATCGAAATTCATTTTTTTTTTAAAAGAGAAATCAACCCCTTGAATCGATTTTATCAGTTTTTATGTATTATCATTAAGAAGTTCGTGACGTAGTCTTGTTAAGATAATTTAGTGATATAAAAAGTCAAGAAGGTCCTCAAGTCCCAATAACATTTTTATAATCCGCAATTTTTATCGTCATCCAACCACTAAAAAAATCAGAGGAGGTCACGACTCGTTCGTGGTGATTAAAAATCACGCAATTTTACGCAATAATAATAAATTGCGGTGCCCAATTTCCGGAGTTAGCGAAACAGTCTGTTACATTAATGGAAGGAGTAGCCATACTAGGTGGACGTCCTCTATATTTGCACAATTTTGACCAACAGTTTCTCTTGAATCGTACTTTTTCAGCCTCACTTGCCTTAATTCGAGGGCAAATCTTTAATTTTACCACGGTTTTCGATTGCATTATTTTCTTCTTTTTTATTGTAGTTATTTATGTGGCCGGTACATGTGGACACCGTCCTTTTTTCTGCCTTGTTCGGCTCATCGAGAAGGACGATAGACTGGTGAAATTTATCCTTCAATTATGGATGCGAAGTTATTAATGGTAACCCCCAAAATACGTATATGGGGTGCATTTGATAAGTCTATTAGACAGCAGTAGAAATATAGGCAATGAGAGAGATTTAATTTAATTGTAATGTTTAGTTGTCCTGTCATATGTTTACTAATTTATTTTATTTTGTGCTTCATTTTATACGTATAATAATTTAATCTAATTTTTTGTTGAATTCTGTACATACAATGTTACCGAACACTCTAAATGATGTAAAAACCTAACATAATCTTGTATCCAATTGTACTATTTCGAGACATGGCAATTTACAGTATTACCTAGACAATACTGTTTTAGGGTCAATCTAGAAATTACTTGAGGTAAACCAATTACTAGACGGGACAAGAAAACACAGGATCCAAAAGAAGACTTTGTATTTGTATTTATCGGGAAGATTTTTTATTCAGTTTATTGTTCAATAAATCTACTGTTGCCAATTGTTGAACGAGCTATTGATATCGTACGGTAATCCTAAATAAAGTTGACAATTATTTATTCACAATAAGTTTTACAATAATGAATAATCTTTATTAGATGCAATATTACATTGGTGTGCACATTACATGTATGGAAAGACTTGAAAGCTTTTCTTTTTCCCCTGAATATATGCCAAGAAAATCTTTTGTACTTGCAGTTTTCCACCTTTTAAAACACATAAGAGTAAATATTTTTATATTCCCCAAAAAACTGAATATATTCCCAAAACAACGAATATGGTATCCTATTCTTCAGGCTTTCCAAATGACCAAACTGACACACCCCTCTCTCTCTATAACCTTTTCCCATTCCAAAATAAACTTATATTTCCGATAAAGGACAGACTAATTCAGAGCTATCACACGCCTTCGGACTTGGATTTTAAATTTCTTAGGAACCCACCTTTTCATTAATTTATTTAATTTCCATAACATCTATTTTGGTAATAAAAAAATCATTTAAAGCCAGAAAAAGCCAAACAACCCGGCCTGTGAAGTCTCTGACCCGATAGTTTAGTCACAAAATCTGCATGTTTACGTCGTCCACGGCATCTCTCCCTCCTCAATAATTCCACTCCCAATAATACTCCACCTTATTTTTGGCATCCATTTTATTAAATTTAAAAAATTATCAAATTAGCACATTAAAAAAAAACTGAAAAGGCAGGTATCCTAGGCTGCTCGGCCTATTTAATCTAAGCATTTAATAATGGAAAATTAATAACTTCCTCGTCCTTATAAATACATCCTCACCTCCCCCACTAACCCTTTGCTCTCTTTCCCCCTCTATATGTCTCTTCTTACCCCGACATCTTAAGACAGAAAAAATCTTGAGATAGGTAAGAACTTGTGTTTGTTCGGAGTTCTTCAAGAGAGGAGTTAGAATATGGCGATCCAAGCTCAGTTTCCTTCTTATGGAGCCGCCGCGGATTGGGTCGATATTGGTCGTGGAAGCGTTGGCTATGACAATAGTTTTGGTCTACAACAACAAAAGGAACACCTACTTTTTCTCCAACAACAACAATTATTACAAAACCCTCAACAATTGTCTTCATCTTCTACGTTGAAATGTAATTATCCCAACGTCGTAAATCCTCATCCCCAATCCATGTTGGCTACTTACGAAGACACCCAAAGGCGGGAGATCGATCAGTACCTTAAGATACAGGCAAGTTTAATAGTTTTATCTTACCATTGTCTTTAATATCTTTTACATTCGTAAGGTTCGGGTTCGGTTTTAACATAGTTTTTGTTTTCTTGTCTACAGAATGAGAGGCTGAGGATTTTACTGCTGGAGCAGAGGAAGCAACAGCTCTCGATGGTGTACAAGGCGGTGGAGGCCAGGGCCGGACCCTTGTTAAGACAGAGAGACGTCGACATGGCGAGCGCGAGAGCGAAGACGAAGGAGCTCGAGGAGTTCCTAAACAAGCTGGAAGCGGAGAACCGGGAGTGGCAAAGGTTGGCTCAAGAGAACGAGTCCATGGCTGTCTCCCTCAACGAAACCATCGAGCGGCTACGCGAGAAGGCCACCGGTTGCAGCTCCGGCGAGGATGACGCGGAGTCCTGCTGCGTTGGGAACAGCAACAACAGGGTGGAGGATCAAGGGGAGACAATGAAGAAGATGGTGTGTAGGGTTTGCAACTGTAGGGAGTCGCGCGTGGTGTTTCTTCCTTGTAGACACCTTTCGGCGTGCGAGGCGTGTGAGAAGGCGCTCGGTGCTTGTCCCGTGTGTTTGACGCCGAAGAAGGCGACCATCCAGGCGTTGATGGGTTAGGTTCGATTTCCCAGTTCTGCAATAAATAGTTAATGGAAGAGATAATTAAGGAGGAAAACGTTGAAAGGTGGAAATAACTCAATAAGAGGTCACCTTTCACGAGTGTTAACAGCTGACGTGGTATATAGTTTAGGAGGAAATGGATTTATATCTAATTCTTATCGGTTTAGATGTAATAATTCAATATTTATTTAATATGTTGAAATGACTATAAATTTTCTTGTTCACGAGAATTTGTTTTCTTTGCGTTGGTGCATGCAATTGTTTTAACTTTTAAGACGGGGACTGGTTGGACATGGGTAAAAGTTAGGTTAGTAATATTCCGTTGGACTGCTTCGGTAAAAGATTTATATTAGAGAAAAAGATAGGTCTGGTATTTTTTCCCTTTCGCTGTCTTGCTTTATAATGTTTGCCCAATATTGGTTCCTTTCGCTTTCCTCTTCAAACGGATATGATGTGATTCTAACAACTCCTTTTCTAATCCCTGTAAAGTAAAAGGCTTATACAAGCAAAGCATTAAATTTTTTAAAAACTTCGGAATAGAATTTCAATATGTAAGTTACCGAACAAGCTCTAAAAATGCCTCTAAAAATACAAAAAAATAGCCTCTCAAAAAGGGAATAAATTAAAAGATGAGTACACTACTTTCTCGGCAAACTTAAAAGATAAGACTGTTTGCCACCAAGTATATTTGGTTTTGAAAGCCAGTCGATATCATTACCAAATTCTCGATAGACTATTTTTTCGGGAATATCTTTTCTTATTAGATTCAGTTTTGTTTTCGTGGGTTGTTCATGTTGTTTTTTTTAATGTTAAATTGCATTCAATTTTTTGTAGTTTAGTGTATTTAACTCTAATTTTTTTTAAAATTTGCAAATCAATTTTAATCACTTCTTAATATGGCAAAATTATACAATTTGATTTTTTAAACCAGAATCGACATTTTTTCCGGTAATGTGTTATACGAAATAACAAAAATACCTCTGATCTAAAAAATATTCTCTTCTTTTTTCTTTCTTCTTCTCGATCTTTCTCTTACTCTACCTTTCTCTTCCTCCTCCTCCTCCCTTTCCCCTATTCTCCGGATTCTCCCTTTCTCCTCCTACGCCCTCTTCCTTCTCCCTCCTCCTTTGCCCTTCACCTTAGCCTTCTTCCTTTTCTCTTCTAGATTCCCCCCTCCTTCCTCTTTCTCCGGATCCTCTCCCCCTTTCCTTCCTTCTCCTCCGCCCTCCTCCACCTCCCCCCTCCTCCTTCGCCTTCCTCCTCCACATTCCTCTTTTTCCTCCTCTCCTCTTTCGGATTACAGAAGAGTCAGAGTTACCTTATATTAAATTTTGTGCCAATTTTTAAAAAGATAAATCATTGTCAAATACCCGAAAGAAGTATAGGTTCGATAAAAAACTAACTTAAAGACTTATTTAATTTGACCAGACACATCATGGAGCGTCATATTCAGAATTCTTAGTGTACCACGTGGTCTAGTGACATTCAAGGGACGCTAGATGGGACCCTTAATGGTCTGTGGTATTTTTCCCACCTAGTTTTTTAAAAAATATGATTTTTTGTTGAAATTTAAAAAATTCTTTTTAACATTTTGTAGCATTTTGTTCGAATAAATTTTTTATGTTGTTAATATTATTCTTAAAAATATTTGATTATGTATATTTACAACGATTTAGTATTCGTAGTTAATTATATAATTTATAATTATTCATAAGTTTTTCAATTTCATAGTTAATTGTAATTTATAATTATTCATGAATTTTTTAACTTTGTTGTGAATTTTATGTAATTTAAAACTCCATGTACTGTAGTGATGATATATCCTTAATTATTATTTTTGATATTTTAGAATCACTACATTTTAATTATTATATTTGAATTTAATCACTTAGTTTTATTTAAAAAATAGAGTTGATATAAAAGTACTGTAGCAAAAATATACTCCCACTGATTTAAGAAAAAATTGAGTGCACGAGTATGAGTTGACATAGACAAATGTAGGTAGAACATGCCACCAAGTGTAAAAAGATCACCAAATTTTTTTTGGGTGAATTATTTAGACAATCGAGTTTAAATTCAAAATTTTAAATGATTTTTAGACTTTATTCCAGTTCCAAACATATAACCTATCATTTCACTACTTTAGAGTTTTATCAAATGTAATCTAACCCTATATTTGTAAATTTATTTCTTTTAAATAAAATCAAATTATAAATGTGCAAGATAACCATGTGATACCATTATTTTTCCATTTGGTTAGATTTGTCTTATTTTTTTTTTGGTTGAAAGATTTGTCTTATTTGGTGTCTCCTCTTAGCCTCTTATCATAGTGTAAAGTGAAGGGATTTTTTTTTAAAAAAATGTTATTGTTTATGATAAATTATGAAAATTGTATCCCAAAAAACTTAATAACAAATTGGTGTCTACGTAGAATATCTGGGAAGAATTTTCGTCAAGAAAAAAAACTAGTGACTTGGTCATTCACTTTTTTTTCGTAACTTGGTTTTTTTAAAATATTATTTCTGAAAAAATTCAAGTTGAGAGATTATGTGAAAATCTTCGAAAACTAATATCTTGGAGCTCGAATGTTCAAATCAATTTTTTTATTCTGAATGTATATAACTTTTCGAGATTTACTAGTGGAAGATTGCTATTAGTCAGTATTCTGATCTCTAAAATGTCTTATTTTTTGAGAAAATCAGATTTTTTGGATCGAACAATATTTATGTAAGAATATTTACTATGATTTAATGTATTTTTCAATGTAATTTTTTTGGTTACACTTCAAATTTGTAAATATAATAATAGGGCATAAAATCAATCCTCGATTGAACAATTTACTATATTTGTAAAATATTAGTGTTGAACTTAAGCCATCACATTAGGGCATAAAAAATTGGATATAACTCGGATTGAGTTCAAATGTTGCACGTATGATTCTCTAAATACACCTGATTTTGGGAGAAAAAAAATCAGGACCTTTTAAAATATATATATATATATATATATATATATTTTTTTTTTAAAAAACAAGTCACGAAAAAAAATCTATGACTTAGTCACTCACGGAATTGTTTTTTAATGACTTGGAGGCGAAAAAATTTCTGTGACTTGGTAGTCACGAGTAATTTTTTCGTCATTTGATACTGGTGTTATATGTGGACACTCAATTAGTAATTAAATTCTTTATGTATCATATTGGTAATTAACATGAATAGTAACAACTTTTTAGTTTTTAGAAAAAAATCCAATAATAGAGAGGCCATCTGTAAGCCTGGGCAGAGATATCCGGACATAACCTATAAATTTTAGCAAGGTAGGCCGGGTTTTGTGTTTGTTGGTTGAAGCCGCTGTTTTGGACAAATTTGGGCCTTTCGTAAAGGAAATTTAACCACCATAGTGGCCCTGTTGTTACGAGGATATCAGGATACCCACTTTCCAACGGCTATGAATCTGGATTTACACACCTAACTCTTGGTTTCAAACATAATTTTCAAAAAATTATGAATTCAGAGTCGAAACTGCTGAATATTTAAGGAAGTGACTTTTTATATATATTTTTTTAAAATTCATAAAACTCGAACCCAAAATATTTTTTAGTGAATCAAAATCTCTTATACATCTAAACATTTTCACCTTAAGAATTAGTTCTAAATAGTTTGATACACGACGTCGTTTATCAATCAAACGAGAAATTGCAGTCGAGGTCTCCATCAATGGGACAATGAAGTAAGGGTAAATTGCCCTCCCGTCCATCTCATTTGCTTAAATTACTATTTTCGTCCCTACTGTTTCAAAAATGATGATTTCATCTTCCAGATTTGATTTAATAGCACTCTAAGGTCCCTGGTGCCGGAATCGGAAAAAAACTCTGGCGACCAGGGACCTGAAATGACCAAATTGCCCCTCCACTCTCCTCCACTCATCTTCCTTCTTTAACCTCCCCGTACTGACGAGTCCGAGCTCCAAAAGGCGGTGGAGAATGCGTGTGTCCTCCTCGGGGAGTTCGATACGAGCGTGGTGGAGTACAAAATCCCTGGAGAAGCATAAAATGGTCAACCTTTGAGCTCTGGGAATAATACAACCCATCATCAGATTCGTCGTCATCATCGGAGTAGTCCCCGTACCCGAAGCTACGGTACCCAGAGGAGGCTGGGAGGAAAGAACACGGAGGTCCAAGTGAGCCCCTCCGCTTCCAACGAACTTCCCGCAAAGCAAGAGCCTTTACCAGATTATCAACGCTATTATCTCTGTGAGAGAGGGAGCTGGCGAGGTAATTCCTCCGGGAAGGGAGGTGGGGGCAGGGCGATGACGTGGAGGCGGGTAGGCGGAAGAGGCAGCGGTGGAGAACTGAAGAGTAGCCCGGCATTGCGGTGACGGGTGCTTCTCCGGAGGGAGGGAGAGGGGTTTACAGGGAGAGCGTGGTGAAGATGAGTGGAGGGGCAATTTGGTCATTTTAGGTCCCTGGTCGCCGGAGGTTTTTTTTCGATTCCGGCACTAGAGACCTTAGAGTGCTATTAAATCAAATCTGGAGGACGAAATTATCATTTTTGAAACAGTAGGAACGAAAATAGTAATTTAAGCAAAGGAAAAGGACGGGAGGGCAATTTACCCATGAAGTAATGCTTGTCCTATGATTCTTTCTTTTACAAGAACCATACTGACACGATCGTAATCTGAAAAGAACTGAAGTACAGACTCCAGAAAAACTATGAACGATTGATAGACAGTCGAATAAATATCAAAGTGGTATATTCCGATCACAAAATCTGAACCCATCAACCAAGTACTTTAGGCGTTTTTGTTACAAATTCACAACCTTGGAAAATAAAGAGGAACAACAATAAGTACAATGACCCTCGAGGACAATCTGTTGCATACAAGTCTCTAGTGGCCGTAAATAAATGTAACTCTCATTTTAAAGATATTTCTCTAACACTAAAATGGTTGTCTGCAACGTGGGATGTTGTTGTTGGAGTGCTGATTCAATATAAACTGAATCCGAGGAACTGGCTAACTATAATGGCAAGACCAAGAGCAATTGCAAAAAGGGATGATGCCCATGTTAGTTTCTCCGTTATTCTCGGGATCCGAGCCTTCAGCGCCTGACTACACGACCCGATGAATACTGTATAGCTTCCCATTGAAATCACTGTTCCCAATAGGAACATGAGAAGAAACGCAGAACCAGCCAAGCGGGAAGGCAAAGCGAGTGCAGGCAAGACCATCATAAGTGCATCTGGTTGTAACCCGTGGACAATCCCGGTGGCGAAAGTGGCGAAACCAAATTTCTTTTTGCCTATTGCCGGAGTTTCGATTCCCTTGTAGGCACTCACATCACACTCACCATTTTCCATGACCACACATGGTGTTGGAACCTCAGAAGCTTCCTTGATGCCCATAATGCCAATAACAAGAAGGGTAAAACCAACCACTCTCGTCCCCCATGTTCTAAAAATTTCTATGTGAAGCTGATCCTTGAGGAGAAGAAACAGCAAGCCAAAGATAACTTGACCAGCGTCATGGCCGCATCCCCAAAGTGCTCCAACAGCTGCACTTTCCATTCGCGAACGACCAATAGCTAAGGGCGCCAATGCAGCAAGATGGTCAGGGCCAGACAATGTGTGCAAACAACCAGCAAAGAAACCTGTCCAAGCACTCATTAACAATTCAGTGCGCATCAACTTGGTCCCCACCGCGGCAGCAGTAGGTCCACCAGTCTGGGCAGTAGTATGGAAAGTTGCAAGCGCAGGTGAAGCATAAAGCGTGTTGATCACGAATACGGCGATCGCAGAGAGCAAGATAGATGTACCAGCAGAAACTGCCTGCAATAGTAAAAGGCCAATCAAAATCCAATGATGATTTATTGATCCAAGTAACCTCTAGTTAAAAAAAGAAGCAAATTATACAAAATTCCAACACAAAAACAATCACGTAAATCACAAAGACGTTCTTTCATTTACGAGAAAGTTCACTAATTGAGCTAATCTGTTCCTACTATTTCCCCTAAATGAAAGCCTCATTTGTTACTCCATACACAGCAAAGAAGCATAGCACTTTGAAATTCTAAATCCACGAGAGTTTGATACCACTTGCCACCAATCTTAGTCTTTCTAAAACCGGAAAATGTCCAAAGGGGCAGCTAAAGCATTCATCCACAATCATTCCTTGGCTCCATCTACTTCGATCCCAGCGTACTCCGTGAGTGAAGCAAAGCTCCTCCGGCCGCACATCCACGACTGACTCAGCTCAACACATTTTCCGGCTCGAAAAGTACAACTCTTTGGCCTAACACCGGACTGATTATGTCAGCACCAAGCGGTCGCCAGAAATAAAAGTGAAACTCCGGGAATTACCACATCGTTCCAAAAACATCACATAATCCAAACAGTTCATAAGAATTCCCATTAAAAAGACTTAAAACTCTCATAGTTCCATCAAATTACCGATAAAACAAAACAAAGACAATTATCAACTATAGTTTACCTTGAACCCGAGAGAGTCTCCAATCGAAATAGGCTTCGAAAGATCAGATTTTGGCACCGACCCAGTTGGCGGACCCGCCCGGAGAGGGTTAAAGGGCGGGACTTTATCCGAAGGGGGGAGTGGGGCCTCATGCTTACAGGACACCGAGTTGACTCGCCTGGACTCGGGGCGGAGGGACGAGTCAATCCGGGCGCGGAGACGCGGGAGGAGGAAGGGGTTGGGTTTGAGGAAGTGGGCTCTTAGAGGGGTAGGAGAAGACGAGTATAGAAGCCTCTCCATGTGCCTCTCTCTCTCTCTCTGCCTGTGTGTGTTTTGGAAGAGAGAGAGGAGAGGTTTTGGAGAGAAAAGATGGAAGCGAGAAGTTGGTGAGCGGATAAAGTTGCGGGTGAGAGAGAGAGAGAGAGAGAGAGAGAGAGATCGTGTTAACGAAAATTAAGCGGGTATGTTTTACTGGTTGGTGGTTATTTATAGATTTGGTACTTAAAACTTCCGATATGGTCAATTTGCATCCCATCTATTTCAGTTCATCATCAACTGATCACTTTTGTTTTTCTTTCTGATAATTTTGGTACTCATTAGTCATACTAATTTTGATTTAAATTGAACTATACTTAAATGAAGAAACAATTCAAATGTATTGAGTTTTGGTAGCGTTTTTAACTCAAAAACATTTTGTTAAACTATGGTAATTCTTCCTCCGACGATCATATATTTTCCTTCTAAACTTTCCGTCCTACCTTTTTTTACCTCCCAAATTCTCCACTCCAAAGCGTTAGTGGGTAATAATTGCTCTGATGGAACTAAAGTTAAAAGTATAACAACCATGACCTTGTAATCTTACACTAGTTTTTTATGTTTGATTTATCGTTATTTACGTATTCATTAATCCAATTAATCTGCATAAAATCCTAAAAAATTGAAAATTGTTATATATATAAAGTATTGTTGTATTTTTTAATAATTCAAATTATAAGTCTCTCTGTTATATTAAAAAACCTCTATAAATTCGAGTGATTGTTGGTGCTGCTTTAGTTAGGTTCCACGTACACCAACTCCCGATTTATAATAATTCCCTTTTTGATTTGATATTTGGTGTCCAAGGGGCCACGACATCGTCATCTAATTTGCCACTGACTAATAAAATACCTAATTCCACTTTGGCAAGCCTGAAGTTCACGACTCTCTCTTTCTTCATTTAGGGCCTACCTTGGTCCTCCTTGGCCGGCTTTATTAATCAAACACTAAATGAACACAACCCTACTATATTATAATACAATATTATAACACAAAATTACTTATTCAACAAAATCAACCATAATGCGCACCGTATATACCTTATGACGGAAATTATGCATCATCTGTATCGGACAAGGAGGGAATCATCCTCGTAATTACGTGGCATGAACAATTATCCTTTCGAAGATTATAATATTTGCAGAGCACCAACTTTTTTAGAATCATGTGGCATTTCCCCTTGCTATATTTGCTCGACCACCTGTAAGATGGTTACAACCAATTGGGATATATATATTTTATTCAGAGTGATAAGGGTATAAATAATAGAAAATTATTGCTGATTAGTCTTGTATCTGGCCTTAATTTTGCTGTGGGAGGCATTTTGCTCTGTAATGATGGTGGGTGTGTTGGTGTGCATATTTTCTTAATACTATTTACTTAAAAGATTAGAAAATTCAAAACAGAACAGGAGATAAGATAAGACTACTCGGCCACTAAGCCAAACCCATATGTTGTAAGAAATTATTAGGTCAGGAGTGGGCAGCACCAATCGACATCGACTCCTCTATTCAAAGCTAACGCTACAGTTCTAAGTATAAAAAGAAGCAACAGTAAAAAGAAGCAACAGTTTGATATCATATGATAAATAGTGATCGATAAAACAACATTTCACATAGCGATGGATGAATATACAGAACTTCAGGTTCTAACACAAATTATATATAATTATTAGTGTTAACATTTATCTTAAATAATAATAAATAGTCATCATATACGCAAATTTATGGTCTATATAGATAAATTCATCAAACCATATTTTTATTCATCTGATATTAAAAAATAAATTACAATCAAAATTTGAACTAATGCTTCCTGACAAAATTCTCAGAATTATTTTTATAAAATATTATATTGTATTATTAATGGTTCAAAAATTTAATGCATCTTAGTTTATGTGAATAGCTTCATTGCGAATTTATCTAAATACTAATTGATTGATCAATCCAATGTTAAATGAGGTAGAATAATCTCCTTACTAATATTTCAAAGTATTAAGGTGGACCAACTGATAACTCTAGTAATAAAAATTATTATATTTCACATTTGAAATTCATAAAATACTTAAATGTCGCACAGAGGGATATATATTGTTTAAATCTATTTATAGATAGATGGGATTCTCATAATCTATTGTTTTTTTCTAAATTTGATACGGATATTCCATTACCACAAAGGCATAAACAACCACGGACACACTTTTGCTTATGGCCGCCACGTACATTACTCGAAATGGCGTGAGGTTTGCACGCTTACTAACTCTGGACCGCCGGGATTTAATGCAAAATTAAGACCCTTTTGGCAATTTCCATGAAATTAGTCAAATTACTCGGTAGTGGGCCCCCGCTTTCAAAAGTTAATTTTGCCTTTTGGAAAAGTTAACATGTGTTGGATTGGACTATACATGGGCCTTCATTGACCCCAAAACCGATCCATTTGGGCTTGGCAAACACAACAAGTGGGCCAGTTAATGTAACGGGCTTTTTTGGGGGCCCAGATCTTCAGTCACGATACTTTAAAATCATGAGTCTCACTGGTTAAAACGATCTGTTTAAAGGTGGTGTAAGCCCCCCATAACCACTAACGGCTAAAAAACAGGGTTCTTAAAATGACCCGAAGGTCGATTCAAAATTGGGTCCGACTTTTGGGTCATCCGGTTTGGACAAAAATTGTTTTTCTTATTTTTATGCAACTTTTTTTAATATGTGTATATATGTAAATATAAACTAATAATAATAATAAAAATATAAACATATCAAATTTTCGTGTGAACTGTCTGGTCTAACCCCACTCTATTTTTACCCAAAAAATGACTCGGAATTATGATTGATTTGCAGTCTGATCAGTCAGACCACATTTTTTAAAACCTTGCTAAAAAAATTATCCGAAGGTTAAAGTTATAGCGTACCGATCATTCTGAAAATTGGTGAAAAATTTCTAACTAACAATTATGGTTACTGTGCTTTCAACGACTATTATAAAAAATCACTTAATTAAATTAAAATAATTTGTTAACAAGTGTTTGTTGAGGAATAAATTTTCTTCATATCATAGAACACAAATCACCCTCCAAATAAATAACAAGACCCATCCTCTCCAGCCTCCAATAATGTTCTAAAAAAATGATAAATGGGAAATGAAAAATGTCGCTCAAGGACAAATCCCACGTCACCATTTATCTATATCTTATACAAAATGGAAGGCCCAAATACTCCCACCACAAATTAAGCGCCTCCCTCTATCCGGATGAACACTACCGAGTCCTATCCCCTACTTCCTAGCTCACTTGCACCCTTTCCTGGAAACCCATCCACCTGAATCCACGTGGATAACATTTTTCCAGAAAAACCCGGAACAAGTATTTCAGCTCAGTATATTTATTGGTTTTTTTGTTCCATCATTATATATATATAGCTCAGTATATTTAATGTTTAAAACTTTGCATTTTTTTATAATATGAAAGGAAAATAAATAAATAAATAAATAAATAAATAAATAAATATA